>CM068735.1:9694213-10264520 GCA_035136125.1 Quercus rubra
TTCTCTTTAGATTAGGTAAATTCTTTTTAACATTTTCTCTAATTTGAAATTTTATTTATTAATATTTATTAATTGAATATTGTGTGTATATATATATATATGTATATAAATTTTTTGTCGAACTTTGTTGTACATTGCATAACTAGTATCCTTATATAGTCTCTCTCTCATTTTTTTTTTTTTTTAAGGAAAGAATTCTTATCATATTGTGTTGATGTATATGATTGAATTGATAAGGTAGACCTAGCTCTAAGACATTCTACAACACAAATTCCTATTCAGCAATTCCGTGCATATATACACCTATCACATTTTTCATTTTGTAGGAAAGGAAGATACTATATTCAGCAAAACAAAGACTAACAAGAAGTAATAGCACTAAAAATGGCCAAAGCCTTTTTGATTACTGGGGGGAAAATAAAGCCAAAGGCATTAACAGCAAGCATCAGAAATTATTTGGTATCATAGTGGTTCATAGATGAAAGCATGTAAACAACATTAAGCATATTTATGTGCTGTCTCCTGAAGAGATTGGCAAAGTTCATCTGGCTTTGAAAGCATTGCCATATGGTCAGCACCATTAATCTCCATCACATCTTTAGGCACTCCATTTTTAATCATCCATCGCTGAAATTCCAACGGAATCCCTAAATCCTGATCACAAACAACATAAACTTGTGGAACCGACCCATATCCCTCATTTGAGAAATTCTTTGCCTTGGACAAGTCATCAAGGAACAGCGATCCTGGCCTTGCTAAAGTCATGGCTAGTTCAAAATCCTTGAAAAATGCACACACATTTGAATCAGGTCGAAAATTCTTCAATTATGTATTGCGCATGCATATCCAATGTCGCACAAAAAGAGAAAAGTGTTTACCTCGGTGGGGCTTAATTGATAGAGCTTCAAGGACAAGAACTTGGGGCCAAAAAACATTGACGTTGAAGGTTGGTTGACGCTTCCATAGTCAGAAAACTGTGTGTCCAACCATGCTTCTGCAGGGGTTCTTTCATTATACTTCTCGCATAGAAAAAGACTACACGATTAGCACAAAAGGAAGTTTCGGTATAAACTTCTGATGTCTTAATTTCACAACTACCAAATAACAAGGGCGGCCCATAATTCTAAGGAATGAGTCAAATGCAATTGGAATCAAATCCCCTCAATCTAATCTCTTTTAATATTCCTTCTCAATTTTAATTGGATGTATGATATGTGTCTATTAAAAATCAAATAAATTTTACGTGTAGCAGGTCATCTAAAAATGGGGAGGCAATTGAAGGATCAGTTTCACAACGTGATCAACCTAATAATCCCAATGTTTTTTTTTAAGAACCTCAATTTCTTCATGAAATTTATGTGACATTATCGACCATTATATGGAGAAACTGGGGGCTAATCATCATTCATCAATCATCAGTACAAGGCAGCAATATCAGTACCTAAAAATTCTGAGACCACAAACTAACCCAAAATGTTTATCACAACTATTTGTGTGACAGACTATCAGTTGTAAAGAAGAATTAATAAATTTTTGTAAAAATAAAACAATCAGTTACAATTTAACATGTGAATGTAAACCGTTGTAGTTTAGTTCATGGTACTAAAATTACCATTTTTTTTTTTAAGTACCCAAAATATGATATTCATAACCGATGTGTAAATTTAAATGATATCATAAAGAATTTTTTTTTTTTTTTGCCAACAATAAATATCTATTCCCATGCCAAACGACTTGTTATAAGAGTCCAAAAAATCACACCCACACATATTATATATATATATATATATATATATATATATATATCATAACCGATGTGTAAATTTAAATGATATCATAAAGAATTTTTTTTTTTTTTTGCCAACAATAAATATCTATTCCCATGCCAAACGACTTGTTATAAGAGTCCAAAAAATCACACCCACACATATTTTTTATATATATATATATATATATATATTGGGTTGAAAATTCCCAAAATCCTAATTTTAAATAGTAGCTATCTATGTTATTCCTTTCGTAATGGAAATTTAGTGGGTGAAATATCAATGTCAAACCTGTTCCAAGACATATGAGGGCTTGTGTTTCGTATCTGGCATAAAGGCCGCCATGAAAACCCCAACAGCTACCTTCTCTGGATACTTGTCCATGGCTAGTGCTATATTCAATCCACCTAGACTGTGCCCAACAAGCACCACCTTTTCTTTTGGAGGAAGAGAGGCCAAAAACTCCAACAAAGGCTCAGTGTACTCGTACATGGTATGAACATCTTGAATCGCCTTCCTGTTGATGCCTGAAGCCGCAAGATCAAGAGCTGTGACCCGGTGGCCAGCGGACTCCAGCCGTGGTTTGAGCTTGTACCAACTCCAGGCCCCATGACATGCCCCATGCACTAGAACAAAATGCTTTTGTACTCTGGGAGCTGCCATTTTTTCTGTGGGAAACGCAGTTTTTTTTTTTCTTCTTTCTTTTTTCAATAAAGGCAATGATGTTCTTCGTAGATATTATATATAATGTCAAGTGGAGAATTCTAGTTTTTTTACTTTACTTTTTTTTGATACAGAAAATTCTAGTTTATTAAATACTGTATTAATGAACACTGTCTTGGAAAACCTTTAGATTATTGAACGAATCAGCATGGTGGGTCCATGATATCTTATGGGCTGTCCTTTTGTTTTATTAAGAGTTATTTCATAGTAGCTGGTATTGCAGGGGCCGGCCTGGCTGTGTCTCTAGGCCTAAAGTGACCTTGGCATAAAGTCTCCCATTACCCCAAAAAACATCTCAAAAAATTCGGAATGACAATGTAATTGTGTTTGTGATTTTAGCTTAGTTATTTATTTATTTATTTTTTAGTTTTTTAATTTTAAAATTAAAAATACGTGAGAGTCTACATAGCAGTTCATGTGGTATAAATTAATATTTTAGTATCGCCGTTAATCATGTCAATTTTTTTTTGTCCACCACTTAGCTATTTTGACACAATATCAAATATTATGCAATAAACTGATATATTTGAGAGGTTGGGGACTATTTTAATGCATAATACAAATAGACCAAAATGGTAATTAAATAAACAATGCACTTTTTCCATATATTATCTTAATTTTAAAAAAAAACCTATGAAAATTCCAACTCAATTAGAACATAAAATGTAGAAATAAAATCTCAGAAAAAAAAAAGTATAAATAAAAAAATACATACTATTTTATAAGTGATGTTTAAAAACACAAAAAAAATTTATTACGTAAATCTTACAAATTGGTATATAAATCATCTTTAAAAATAATTAAAACACTTAATATTTTGTTAAAATGACATTTTTATAAATTTTTTTGTGGTAAAATTTATAATATTTTTCTTTCTTAAAAAAAATTATTTAACCCAAGACTCACTTGGGTTGGTTAACTCGTCTATTTAAGACTTGGCAGACAAAACTCTTGGATGATTTAACACGGGCCCATATTATTTTGTGTCATGAGATGCAACTGGCAGCCGCATCACTACGTGCAAAATTTTTGTCTATTTTACATTATAGAACATATTTTTTCTATTTTACACGTTTATTTTTACAAAACATCCATATCAATTTATCTATTTTATCATTTATTTTATTTAAATAATAATATTTCTTTAATTCTTTATTATATCTTACAAACCACTACCCACAGGACCCCACCCACATTTTTCTTTCTTTTTCTCATGCCAATCTCTCTTTTTCTCTGAACCATTTCATTCTCTCTTGTTTTCCTTTTCCTTCCTACTTCTCTTTATTCTTTCTTTTTCTTCAACAGATTTCTTAAATTCAAACCAACCTCACCATCGCCATCATCACACTCCCGCCATCATCACGTTGCCACCAACAACCCAAGTCAGCCCCAGTTGCAGCGACCCACCACTGCTACCTCTAATCTTGATGTAGTGCTGCATTGTCCCCACTTGACTTCATCTTGATTTTGATTAATATTGGAGTTTGATTTCATTTGGTTCTTGTTGGTTCTATGATGGGTTATTGCTAGTTTTAGTTTTTGGGTTTTTGTATTATGATGGGTTATTACTAATTTTAATTTTTGGTTTTTTTTTGTATTTGGGTGGTATCACCTTGATCTGTGGTTGAGGCTGAGCAGGGGTGGTTTTGTGATTTTGTTGTTGGAAGAAGATAGAGATCGGTGGTTGAGGGTGGGGTATGGGTGATTTTGTGGTTTTGTTGTGAGAAGAAGACAAAGGAGAAGAGCATGATGAAGGGGGAGACAGAAAAAAAGAATAAAAAAATCATTTGCACGTGAACAATAACCGTGCATATATGAATAGTTATTGTAGTAGTTTTTTTTTTTTTTAGTAATTTGCACATTTTTGCAAGTACTGATGTGAGTATTTTTTTGGTTAAAATGTGTAAAATTGAACACTTTTTATATTTTGTAAACTTTTACACCCATTGATGTACTTGCTCCCATTCCGTATTTTCACACGCAGAAGTAATGAAATGAAATTGGTGCAATTATTGGGCACCTTTTAGGGGCATTTCTTAATCATTGTTTTAGAAAACTTTTCCTAAAAAATATATATATATATATATTTTTTGAACGCTTTTTATATTTCACTGAAAGTAGGATCAAATATTTTTTTTTAAATGATTGGTTTACAAATGCTTTAAGTTAATCAGATCCATTAGATAATTCATAGATAATTTAGAATAAAGAAGGATTGGTGGAGGTGGGGTCGTTTGAATTGAATTTTGAAGATATTGGTATTACTTTCACGTGCAAGTGGGATTTCTTGTTTCTTTTGTAATTCTTTTCTTTTGTTGAAAACTGACACCACTAGGTAAGAATGGCCCGCTCTGAATTAGTGGATATTTAGAGGGAAAGAGTTTAATTAAAAAGTTAGTTGTAATTTAATACAATAATTTTACTTAATATTTTTTTATTAGAGGTAAATTTTGAAAATTCTACAATTGGATTACATCTTCTTCTTTTATTCTTCATGTTTGTAAAATTTTTAGAAAATTAAAGATCAATAACTATGCCATCAATAAATTGTTTAAATTGCTAGTTTTTGTAATTTAAAATTATGCATAAAATATAAGCTTATAGATCATATAGTATACTATCCAATTGACACAAAATTTGACATATGTATTAAGAGTATAAAGAACATGTAATTGAACAGTTAGATTTTCAGAATATGTAGTAATGTTTATTTTATTGAGTAAGGTTGTAACTTTAGATTACAACTAATTTTGTAACTAAACTTTGTTATATTTAGAAAGAGTTAAACTCCAAACTGAATTGGAGATGTATAATTTGTTGTTGTCTTTTGTTGTAGCATTTTAATATTATGTAATTGAAATGGATAAATATGACAACATAAATATAAAGATATTAGAGTTAAAATGAAAGATAAAAAGTTAGTAAAATGTTTAATATTATATTGAAAATGAGAGACTTTTTTATTGTTTTTAAGTGTGGTGAATAATTGGCTGAAATGTATTGGAGTGGATATTGAGCTAGATACGTGTACAATGAGAATGTGAAGGCTGATGGGAGGAGATACTTATGTCAATTTCACATGACTTGTTTAAATAATACACATAAATAGTATAATAATCATCACATAATGTGTTGGAAGAAATTAACTCCAAATCAATTTAGAGCTAAGTTTTGTTTGGTTTATTTTCTCATGACAGTGGGGTAAAAGAGGTATTGCATGCGGCGATGGTGGGCAATTGCTGTGCAGTCATGGGTCACGACATGGTGTTAGCTTTGCTCTCTCCTCTCTTGTATATTTGGTTTAAATGTTTGAGTCATGACATGGTAAGGCTAATTGGTGGAATTTTTAAGGGTAGCAACAATGGAAGGGGTGGCTAATTACTTTTTTTTTTTTTTTTTTTTTTGTTGAGAAACAGTGGTTAATTACTTGAACAAGTGATGCGATTTTCAGGTTGAAAGTCTTTATTCATTTATAATTTTATTTTAAAGAAGAGCGTATATTAATGGAGATTGTAATAAGTGAAGAAGGCTGATAATGGGTGGAATTAGGGATGTGCATAGTTGAGTTGGGTCAAGTTTAAAGGATTTTTTAACCAAATTCAACCTTGTTGGGTTATAAATTTTCTAACCTAATCTAACCCATTAAATATGTAAAAACCAACCCACATAGATTGGGTAGGATCAGAGGGTTGTACTTACATATTTCATACTTTGTAAAAAAAATTGGACTTTCAACAACTATTTAATTTTTGTTTTTCCAAGTAAATTATTATTATTCACATCTGTGCCTAAAGTATATTCTAAAATTTCAAATTCGTATACATATTTTTTTCAAAAAATACTAAAATAAATTGAACAAATGAAATAAATAAATATAGTAAAATAAACTGTATATATGGTAGGTTGGGTTGAGTCAGGTGGGTTGAAAAACTGTCAACTCAAACTCAACTTAATCCGAAACAAAATAAATAAAATTCCAACCTAACCCACCAACACAAGATTACCAACCCAAGACATCTAGTTGGATTGGGTCAGGTTGGCGGGTTGGATGCACAACCAGTTGAAGTTATTTGTGTGCGGAGGAGCTTGACTGAGAATGATAGAGGCATTGGGTGTCATATTACAAAATAAGTTTTGGTATTTCTATCATGTAATATGCTCAAGGAAAATGTTTTTTTTTTTTTTTTTTTTAAAGGACTTGAACTCAACACTTTTTTTAGGATTTATCTTTTTTGGAATCTTTCTAGACACCCATGAGAAACAAGATAAAAGAGTTTTAAATTGTCTTCTATTTACACTGAGTCGGGATCAATTCTTCCTTCTTCTTTTTTGTCGCTTTCTTGAACTCCAGCGACTTTTTCAATCTATGAAGTAGCGATTTTTCTCTACTTCCGCTTTTTTGGTCAAATCGCGCTATAGCTGAAGAAGATGGACCGATCGAAAAAGAGAAAAGAATTCTGCCAACCCACAAACAAACCACGTAGTTAAATGGATGAATTCATTTTTAGCACGCATACAGCCTTACAACAATACCATACAACAGGCTATTGCTGTGCTAGTCCTGATGCGGTTAATGTGGTTTTTATCAATTTGAATTCATCCATTTTCTGCACTGTGTAGTTAGTTTTTGGGCTTCATAATTTGGTGCGTGTACAAAGTTCTCTTTTTTACACGTAATGTCGCCTAAAAATAAAAATAATTATAGATATATAAAGGTTTATATTCATTATAAATTTGGAACATGTTCTACTAGAGTGAGCCAAAATAATAATGTCTTTTCAATCATATTCAACATCTTGTCTAATCAATTCTATCTAAGTTAATATTATCATCATGTTTATCATTTTGCAAAACTATTTCTCCATTGACATTCCTTATCATCAACATTACCATCTCTCTTCTTGCTCTTAAAAAAAAAAAAACTTTTCTTGACATTCTAGCTTCTTAGGCTTATATATAATAACAATAACAAAAAAAAAAAAAAAAATTATATTGTCATTTAATACATTATTCATAATATAAAGAAGAAATTTGCAAATATAAAAGAAAATTGTTAAGTGTGTAGTCGAAATGTTAACATTGTAGGAGAAAAAAATTTATAGACGTGTTATTTTATTGGACTCAATCTAGTAGTCCAATAATTTTATGTAACATTACATAAAATTTTAATAAAAAATTCATTTTAAACCCATGTATTTATGTATGAATTGTACGATGTATATGCTTTTATGATTCATACAATACATATTTGGGTATTGTATGATTTATGAGCATGTTTGATACATATCTATGATACAGTAATTTATTATCAATTAAAAACAAAATTAAATGATAACTGACATCTATGGTGCTTATAATAGAAAATAGAGATGATGCTAATGGGCTACATGCATGCATTGTACGTATTTTAATTCAAGTAATGATCGGCTGAAATATAATTTCAGTTCGACAACACTACTAAAAATAGAACTTTTGCCAATTATTTTTTGGTTATGGGTATTATAAAAAACTAAGATATGTAATATAATATAATATTTAGTTATCTAATATTAATTTAGTAACGAAAATTTATCTTACAGGTATAAATTTTATAAAAGATAGTAGTAATTTACAAAAATTATAATCTCTCCTTCCACTTTTTCTTTCAATCAAACAAAGCAAAAATACATTAATTTTTCATTATTCTCAATTTTCATCATCTAGACCAAATACACATCATATAAAAACTAAATATTTTACATTTTGCCACTTTCTATCCTCTTAACATTTTCCTTTCTCTTATTTTTCCATGATCACGACCAAACAGAATCATATAGGCATTCTTAAAGGCAGCAAAACTCATATGGGTGTGGTTACAAACATAATAATTGATTCGATTACCAAATATCATCTCATTCATCGCATGACAGCACTGTGGCCATGTAACGGTGTCAGCTAGTCCACCGTCCACGAGCTAGAAAATAAAAAACGGTAGAACTTTTGGCAATACTACTCCAAAATTCAAAACAGACTTAAGAAGAAACCCCACGGAACAGAGATGTTGGACGGTTCCCAGATCGTATAGAAAGAACAAAATTTTTGTAAGAAAATTTCTTAGGGCAACCACTAATTGTATTCTATTAGTATATTACTGCTAGAAAAGTTCAGTTTGCGGCATCAAATTGCATGCAAACTCATGCTGCGTCCACGCAAAAGGTGTGCACCTCATGTTGCGTGGTCGTTTTGAAAAGAAAAACTCTTCCATGGCACTAAAAAGTCATAGTAGTTACTCAAAAACAAGTGCGATTTGACTTACTCATCAGGATCGAACGCTACCGCTATGTCATTTGCGGATAAGCCTGCAGGTATCTCCATGTCTAGAATAACGTAACTTAACTCTCAAGCCCTTTTTATTATTAAGCTTAATTAAACCCCAATAAACTTACCTCACATACAGGGGCGGAGCTACATAGTGGCTTGGGGGGGCCATGGCCCTTGCAAAAAAAAAAAAAAAATTTCCCATTAAACTATGAAGAAAAAATAAATAGGCCCCCCCAACATTACACAGCCGCCCCCCTACCCATTTCTCACCCATTCTCCCAGCCCTCAATAAAAAATTTGGAACACCCTCAAAAAAAAAATATATATATATCTGTTCTACTTTCAAGCAGGAAAAAAAAAAAAATCCAAAAAATATTTGAACTAAAATCTGAAAAAAAAAAAAATAATAATAATATAACAAAGCCAAGCCCACAGCAAGTCAAGCCCACGACGAGCCCATTACAGGTAGCTCGCTCACGGCAAGCCCACGGATTCTCAACCAAATATATATATATATATATAGAATCAGAAATTGAACCCATCATGTCGCGTTGTCTCTGGCAGAGAGATCAAACCCCAATACAAAAGAAACCAAACACAGAGAACTCCAGCAAACCAAACACAAAGGTGTTTATCAACAAAAAAAAAAAAAAATCCCCAATACACAAACCAAAACCAAACCCAGTAACCGACGGACGGTCACGTCGCCGTCGTCGTCGCTGCAGCTCACTCATCGTCGTCGTCGTCGCTCGCCCGGTCGCCCCTCATCGCAGATCGTAGATCGAAGATCGGAGAACGCAGATTGCTCTGCCTCTGCTCCGGTGCTCGGTGCTCACCGCTCAGTGCTCCCTCCGGCCTTCCCTCAAGGTATTTTGCTCTTTTTCTCTCTGACTCTCTCTCAGTCTCTCGCTCTTTATCTCACTGAAATTAAAAAGGAAATGAATTGCAGATCAACATTGTAGATTGGTCATCACTCTGCGCCTCTGCCTTTGCTCCAATGAGCGATGCTCGTTGCTCCTTTCGGCAGTTCGACCCTCCCTCAAGGTTTTTCTCTCTGACTCTCTCTCAGACTCTCAGTCTCTCTCTCTTTATCTCACTGAATAAAGAATGAAATGAAATTTATAAATTGAACGAGTCTCTCACTCTCTCTTTAGTCTTTATACTTTAATCTCAGTAAGTCTCTCTCTCTTTTGAACTGTAAGCATCTGATTGGCTAATTTGGCTGGCTTTTACTCTTTTTTTTTTCTTTTTTTTTTTTTTGTCTTTTTAAATTTGGCTTTATCATCTTATAAAAAAAAAAAAAATTTGGCTTTATCTTATCTGTTTTTGTTGGTCAGTGTGTTGGTGTTGGTAAAATAATGATTGTCATTTAGTGTAACGTATGTTGTGATTTGTGATTGGCATTGCGAAATTTTCTGATTGCAGCTGAATATTATGATTGGGGTGCATGTTGTGCTTGTCTGTTGTCTGTTGAGTGGGGTGGGGAGGGGGTAGATGGGCTCATGGGCTCATGAGGCCGGGTAAATAATAATTAAAGCAATGTAATGTGCAGCACATTACACTGCTTTAATTATTGTGTTGCACATGAAATATATAATGTTCGGCTTTTTTAATGTAATATGTACAAGGGGCTAAACAATATAACAAATTAAATCAGTATAATTAATGACAAATAAATTAAAGCAATATAGTTTATTGTTATGCTAAACAACAATAATTAAAGCTATATAATTAAATTAACTAATACATTATAAAAGACAAATTAATTAAATTATTTTTGTTTTTGTTTGAGGGGTTATTATTAATTAAAGTTGTATTAAAAATGGGTTGACTGTTTAAATTATAGTGGAAATTTTGTTTTTTTCTTGAGTATGAATAAAATTCATATAACTAAGTAAAAATTTCTAATTAAAATTTTATTTTATAAAATTTTTTTCAGGTTAATTTTTGAGTCATATTCTTAAAGTTAAAAGAATTATAAGCAAACGAAAAACAATTGATGCATTCTTTAAGAAAAAAGATGTTAGCAATTCAGAAATTAGGACACCTGTGGCTGTAGAAACAAATGTTAATACTTCAATGCCTGATGAACATCCCTCCAAATGTCCAAAACTTCAATTTGAAGAGATAAATCGTGATCCAGGATCACGTAAACAAATATGTGAATTTCCTATCAACAAACAAGATGAAATCTGACGAGCTTATCTCGAAAAAGGTCCATATCAACCTAAAAATATAGACTATTCATACAATGATGATACTCATTATCGTCGATTTCAACTTTCATGGTTTAATTCACATAAGGATTGGTTGGAATACTCACCTTCAACGGATGCGATATATTGTGTACCTTGCTACATTTTTAGTAAGAAACCAATAGGTCGTCCTGGATCAGATGCATTCATTTCAACAAGTTTAATAATTGGAAATAGGTGAAAGATGGAATGAATTGTCCTTTAATTCGTCATGTTGGGAAATAACCAAACTCCCCACATAAAATTGCTGTGAAATGTTGCGAGAATTTAAAGAATTATTCACGACATATTGACAAGTTAATTGAGAAACAAACGTCAAAAGAATTAGAGAATAATCGGTTGCGGCTCAAAACCTCAGTAGAGTGTGCTCGATGGCTAGCATTCCAAGCTTGTGCTTTTAGAGGTCATGATGAAAGCCTTGATTAAAAAAATAGGGGTAATTTTATTGAATTGATAAAATTCACATCAACTTTCAATGACAAAATAACTAGTGTTGTCTTGGAAAATGCTCTAGGAAATGCCAAATATACATCACCTACAATTCAAAAGGAGATTTTGCTTATTCTTGTTAGTAATGTGCGAAATGCTATTCATGAAGAAATTGGGAATGCAAAATTTTGCATTCTTGTTGATGAAGCTCGGGATGAGTCAAAGAGAGAGCAAATGGCCATCATTTTGAGGTTTGTTGATAAAAAAAGTTTCATTAAAGAGCGTTTCTTTCATATTGTGTATGTTAGAGACACTACTGCATTGACTTTAAAGAATGAGATATATGCTGTCCTTTCTCATTACAACCTCCACATTGAAAATATTCGAGGTTAAAGATATGATGGGGCTAGTAACATGCGTGGTGAATGGAATGGATTACAAGCTCTTTTTCTTAAAGATTGCCCATATGCTTATTATGTACATTGTATGGCTCATAGGTTGCAATTAGCTCTAGTTACAGCATCTAGAGAAGTAAAAGATGTTCATCAATTCTTTGATCATTTGGTTAATATTATCAATATTGTTGTTGGTTCTAGTAAGCGTAATGATGAATTGCAACATGCTTAAGCAGAATAAGTTGAGAATATGATTGCTTCTAATGAAATTGAGACTGGAAGAGGTGCAAACCAGATTGGTACTTTGCAACGAGCTGTAGATACTAGGCGGGGATCTCATTTTCAATCTATTTGTAGTTTGATTAAAATGTTTGATGCTACTTGCAAAGTTATCAACACTATCTCTGAGGAAAGGGCTAACTATAAACAATGCGGTGATGCCGAGGGAACTTATCAGGTATTAACATCATTTGAATTTATTTTAATCTTGCATTTGATGAAAGAGATAATGAGAATTAGGCTCCGTTTGTTTCGACTGAATTTGATTTCCGGAAATCAATTTCCGGAAAATCGCGCGTTTGGCTGCGCTGGAAAATTCGGTCAAACTGAAAACATTTTCAGTTTGACCGGAAAATAAGCAAAAAACGACTGAAATTGGATTCAGTCGTTATTTTCGCTTCAAATGATTTCTGGAAACACGCACAAGCTCTCAGCACAAGCTCTGCTCTCACACGCACAAGCTCTCACACGGATCACTGCTCTGTGAAGCCTTCATTGCGCCGGAACCACCCACTCCGGAAACACGCACCACGATCGCGATCTCGCCGGGACCGGAACTGCGCCGATCGACGTCGATCACGATCGCGATTGCGCCGATCGGCGTCGATCGCGATCATCGAAATCAGCGAGATCGCGATCGCGATCTCGCCGATCTCGCGCGAAGCGTCGATCGCCGCTTCGCGCGATCGCGATCTCGCTCGCGATCGAGATCGGCGAGATTGCGATCGCGATCTCGCCGATCGAGATCGCGCCGATCGCTATCGCGATCGCGATCGAGATCGCTCCGATCGCGATCGCGATCTCACCGAGAACACAATTTGTCCTTCTGGGTTTTCTCACCGAGAAATTGATTTGCCCTTCTGGGTTTTATTTGAGTTTTTAGGAATGAATGACATTATGTGTTTGTTTGGGAGCTGAGAAAATGTGAGAAAATGTGAGAAAATGTGAGCAACAAGTAAAAAATGTGTTTTTTATGGTATTTTCAAGAATACAACCAAACATCAGAAAATATTTTCCGAAAATTTTTTTGAAATGCAACCAAACACATGAAAACATTTTCTTTTCCGGAAAATAGCATTTCCGGAAAATATCTATTTTCCGGAAATGCTTTTACACGAACCAAACGGAGCCTTACTAATGTTCTTTGTTAAGCTTTGCAATAACATTCTCAAGACCTTTTAAATGCCATGCATTTAGTTTCAACTACAAAATCACTTATTCAAGAGTTGAGAGATGATGGATGGGAGCCTTTACTTGCTAGTGTTATATCATTTTGTGAGTAACATGAAATTTATATTCTTGATATGAATGCTCGTTACACTAAAGGTCGAGGTAAATATCGTTGTCAAGATGACGATTTAACAATGGAACATCATTTTAGAATTGGCATATTTACAGTTGCGATAGACTTTCAATTGCAAGAATTGAAAAGTAGATTTTCTGAGCTAACAACGGAACTTGTCATTCTTAGTTCAGCTTTAAATCCCAAGGATGCTTTTAGATTATTCAAAATTGTTCATATATGCAATTTAGTTAAGAAATATTATCCTCAAGATTTCACTGAACATGAACAAGAACTTTTGGAGTTTCAATTGCAACATTATGAGCTTGATGTGATAAAACATCCAGATTTTCAGAATATGAGTACAATTTCCGAGCTATGTAGGGGATTACAAATTTCAAGAAAGTCTAAAATCTATTTTTTGATTGATAGACTTATTCGTCTTGTGTTGACCCTTCCAGTTTCTACAGCAACTACAGAACGAACTTTCTCAGCTATGAAGTTGTTAAAAACAAGATTTCGTAATAGAATGGAGGATGAGTTTTTGGCAGATAATATGATAGTTTATATAGAGAAGGAAATTGCAGGGAATTTTACTATAGAGATGATAATGGATGAATTTTATTCCATAAAAAATCGTCGTAAGGCATGATTTGATCCGGTTGATGACTCGACCTGACCCGAATAATGGGAGATTTACTAAGGCTTAGTCCATGGAGCAGAGGCTTGGGCCGACAAAAAATTTTTGACCCGTTTTTGTAGCCCATTGTGAATCCTGTGCGCAGGATATAAAAGCCCTTTTTTTTGTGATTAGGGTTTTGTCTTCTTGTTGTTTTTGAGAAAGAAAAACAATGTAACCGCACATTGTTAACTTTTTTTTTATAATAGTGAAACCCTTGCAACTCTGTGGACGTAGGCAAATTGCCGAACCACGTAAATACTGTCTTGTGCGTGTGATTGTTTTTCTTTTGGCGTTTTGTTTTCTCTATTTTTTTGTTTCTCACAGGTTTGGAATTTCAGTTGAATTCCCAACATGTTCAAGTATATGATGATATATGAAAGTTGATAATTTTGTATCCAATAGACTTAAGAATTATATTTAGTATATTTCTGTTACAACCCGACCCCCCCAAGTATTTATTCCTGGTTACGCCCTTGCTCACACACACACACACATATATATATATATATGTCATGTTTAGTTTAATTAATGATTAGATTATATTACATTTTTTGACAAAGTCATTATTATTTGAGGAAGCTTAATTAGTAGGCTTTGGTGTTGTAAGATATGACAGAGTTGCTCCTGGATTTTTTTTGGATATAAATGAGTTAGGTAGAAATTTCTTTTGAATTATAGTTTGCCTTATATATACTATTGCTTTGGCCCTTTTGAATATTCTGAATATTTCCTTTTTAATAGTGAAAGTTCTCAAAAGAAATTTCAACTTCAAAGATGTTGAGAACTTTCATATTTCTTCCAAGTATGTCCCACAGGTTGACCTGAATATTCCAACTTCATTTTTTATTTTCCTAAAAATTTCATCCTTAATTTGTAGTAATAATATATATATATATATATATATATAATGTTGTGCATTCAATAAAACAACAAATGTTTTAAAATTTATGTACCCCTCCCAACCCCCTCCCCCCCCCCCCCCCCCCCAAATTTTTTTCCTTAATAGCTCAACATTCCTTTTAGATTGCATTTTGATTTAAAGATTATATTGATCATTCTTACATTGATTTTTTTTTTAACTCACTCTTGCACTTCATTTAGAAGTTCATAAAGGAAATGATAGAATGGAATGAGTAAATCATCATAAAGAAATAGAATAGAATAGAATGCATTTAAATAAAGAGAAGGAATTGAAAAGAAAATAATAGAAAAAAAAATTGAGAAATAAGGGAATCAACTTTCCATTTATTCTATTAAAACTCCAAACAAGAAAAATGAAGGAATATTTCAAAATTAATTTTTTCGTTTCTTTCAATTTTATTCTTTTCTCTCCTCTCAAACAACATGTTAAAGATACATTTACATTTATTAAATTTGAATGAATATTAATTATTTTTATTAAAATCTTTGAATTTTATAAAAAAATAAACCTATTTATTTGATATTACGTAGGAATATGAGCATAATATGATTATTATATTGAATCCCAATTAAAGCCTATATGAACGTGGGATTATATTGAATCCCAATTAAAGCTTATATAAAGTTTTATGAAAGTGGGATTTTTCGAATCTTCATATATATAAATCCTTTGTTAAGAAAGGATTATATATATATATAATTTATTTCCATCTCATCAAATACAGTTCATTTTTACATTATTCTAATTTTATATAAATTTCATTTTTAATTGTTTATTTATTTTATTGCTTATATTGGTTAATATTAGTCATTACTTTCAACAGTTTTTTTTTTTTTTTCGTTAACTACAAGTATTATTTTTTAAACTTTTGTGATTTTTGTCTCCTAATTGCAATCGTGAATTTCGGATGAACTACGACCTTAAGCTGAACTCGTGCCAACTACCACAGAGGAAGCAAAGCTTTTAACACACAACCACATTGTGTTGACACAGAATAAATAAATAAAATTAATGACTGTAATCCTTGTTGTCAAAAGATCTCCTCCACTGGTTGCCACCTTCCTTGCAAGCTTCAGCTCCACACTTCGGCATAGACCAATCAGGGCTTCTTACTAACAAAGTTTCCATATAATAGACAGAAAAGAAAACATTACTATTTTGCATTTTTATATGCTTTTTCCGTAAAAAAATTTGTTAACTGATAACTATCAAAACTTCATAGAATTTATTGCAAGCGGGCAATCTTCATAGAATCGCCAATATCTGCGAAAAAAAAAACACTGTAAGTAGGGAATTTTTATTGAAGGCAAAGTTATTTATGGATTTCACTTTTATCTTTAATCTGTTTTTTACATTGTTTGTGTAGTTAATTCAGAATACTATATTTTCATTAATATATTGGACTTAAATATATTGGAAAAAAATATAATTATATTTTAAAAAAGTAAAATCTTAAAAAAAAAAAAATTGTACATTAATCAAATAAACTAGTAAATAAAATTAAAAAGAACAAGTTAAGACATATAATCAAATCACTTTTACTTGCACCTGGGGATGAAAGTATGAAAACAAAGGGTAGGGGCCAATCCCTCAATATATATATATATATATATATATTTTGTATATAACTATATATTGCTAAATTTGTCCTTGAATTTCCAAAAATTACACTTAACTCCCTCTAAAAAATTAAGTGGTACCAAAAAAAAAAAAAAAAAAAAGGAAGAAGAAGAAGGAAATAGTTAACTAGTCCACAGACTCACATACCTAAGCTCCCTAGCCTCCCTAGAATAAGTGCTATCAACTCGTGCACCAACCAATGTCACTACAACAAATCTGACTTTTTTCAAGGGTCAAAATCCTTAAAAAAAGTATTAAAAAACCTTGAAAATTTTTATTTTAAGAGTCCAATTGACTCTTGAAAACCTTCAAAACATATACCATCAAAAAGGAAATTTTGAAGGCCTTCATGGCCCTTAAAATAAGTGCTCTAATCTTATTTTGAGGGTCAAGAGACCCTTAAATAACCTTTTACCAAGATTTAGAAGATCTATATTTACAACCCTTGATAAATAAGGTTATTTAAGGGGTCTCTTGACCCTCAAAATAAAATTTTATTTAAAAAAAAAAAAACCACAATCATGCACAATATATATTTATATATTGCTACAATTACACACAAAAATTCACAATTGTTGAGATGATATTCTATGATATTGATGTATAGCAAAAGTGGTATATTGCTATAATTACACTTTCTTAAATCTCTAAACTCAAACTTACAAATTAACAGATTATGGGCCACATATAAATTGCCGATATGTCAATTATTGTTTAAGGGAAAAAATATCAACAACCACAATTTGTACAAAGACCAAATCTATCTAATAGTTAAAAGTTTTGATATATTTTATTCTTCATCATCATCTCCAAAGCAAGAAGTTATCAGCTAGTACAGTTGAACATTTCTACCATTATGGGTGCCCTCAAGTTTTTGAAAAAAGAGAGAATGATACCAAAAGTTTGTTAATTTCCCAACAAATATATCTACACACCTTTCCACAATATCAAATTCAAGATACCCACAATTTTAAAAAGAATAAAAAAAGCACAATAGAGTTCATATATCTAAATAAAACATGCTTATTAAAGAAATGTCATTCATCAACAAAGTCTTACGAAATTACTTTCTTTCATAAAAATCCATTTATCCATAAAAAAATTAAAAAAAAAAAAAATTAAGAAGAACACTTGGAAAGAACGTAGGTCCATCAAATACGTTGGTACCTGTCTATTATTTCTTATTTTATTTTTAATATCACAAATAATCACACCAAGCAAACACGGCAATTTAGTTTCCAAAGCAATCAAATTACAGCACATCAATATAAATAAATAAAAAGAAAAAATTACCTGCGGCAATTGCCAAGCACTGGGTATATCCAACCTTGAAGCAGAAAAAATCTGCCACAACCAAAAAAAAAAAAATGGAAGTCAATTCAACACATACATATGATAATCCATGTACAGACCAAAGAGATGGGATACATACTAGATCTTTTTGGAAGGATTGGTGAGACAAATACCAACGTTTCTCCTATAATTCTTTTTAATTTCAAAAAGAATTAAATAAATGTCTTGGTTCAAGTTTTTGGATTTATGGTTTCAGAGACACTCACCAATTTCTAAGGTAATGAACAGAGTCTGAAAATAACTTACATCATCCAAATTATTCTCTACAGTACCCCACTTATTTGTTCTAATGTCACTTCTTACTACTTTCATCAGCTACCAAAAAAACGAACTTCCACCAATCTATTCTATCCACATAATCAGCTCAACAAGTCATTTCAAATTTATGCAATAGCACTAAAACAGTGGCTAGCTTGAGTTGATCTTCATACCTTTGTGATCACTACTAGATTGGACTGATTGTGAGGTATATAACACGGCATTTGCATCATCATATTGTCATAATGTGCTCTTTTCTGTCATAACATGTTATCTCAAGGTTGTCAATTATACCTACAGTATCAGTTAGGACTTAGGACAAAGGTTCTTGCCCCAACGTCTCTCTCTCTCTCTCTCCAATTATTTTCATAAAAATAAAATTTCTGATTGATCTTATCAATGATTTTGGTTTCTTTGCAAAGATTGTTTAAACTTTGCGTTTGAAAAAATTATTCTTATTATTATTTAATTTACTAATTTTAGTTATAATAAAAAAAAAATTATAAAAATAAAGAAAGTTGAGGCAAACTATGTGTGTATGTTTGGATATAACTAAAGTAATGATCAACAAATTGTGTCATGAAAATCAAGCTTCCCAATAAAAACTAAAACCAGGCTACACAATTATGCACGTTCACTGCCCTTGTCATAAGCAAGTTGACTCTTTCCGCATAATCATCTTTGCACCATTTTTATAGGAGAAACCTTATTGTTGACATCCCATTCTGGGGTGTAGTCTCTTCCCACTTACGCACTGAAGAAAGGGAGGAAAATCTCATTAGACTTATATAACAGCCTTATAACTCAATTTACACTCGATGTTTCAAATGAAAATGTTCAAGATTTAAATTCTTCTCTCCAACTATATATATATATATATATATAAAACTCATCTTCGCAAATCTGTATTAATAGATTTATGACATCTCCACCTTATAACTACAAAATTGCTGTTGTCATGTTCTCTTTTTAACTCAGCCGATTTTTACCTTAGCTTAGGGTCTAACTTGCTTATAACTGGGACAAATACAATTGAATAAAAAGATAATTGGCAAGGCAATTCATTATGGATTCTGTTGGGATCCTTTTGAAGTACTAGTTTCCAACACCAAAGCAAAAGATAAATGAAAGTGAGTAAAACAAAATAGCGTATCTTTAAATCAGAGTAATGAAGGATTAGGAATTGGGCAAGAACTTTGTTCTTCTTGGATGAGATTTCCTGGTGGCGACTTAAAGGTTAGCATAAGGCCGTGACAAAAACTGCTACTAGTGAAGTTTATTGGGGGAAGCTTTCCATGGCTAGAGATATAGAGGCCGGCATAGCTATAATTAGGGAAGGATTTAGGACTTAGAGTTAGGGGGTTGAAGTATAAACAAAAAAATAATTATTATTATGAAATTCCAAATAAGCATTTATTTAGTATTAACAAACTATTAATAAAGACAAAGACACAAAATCAATCATTTATGTAAAAGACTTAACATTTTTTTAGATTTTCAAAATCATCTATGATTAAATCTGTACTAATTGTCGCAGTGATGTCCTTTTCAATGAATAACATCATAGCTTTCGTAAAAAACTCATCATCCATTTTATTGTGAAAGTTAGTTTTGATGACATTCATAGTTAAAATTACTTATTGCGTAATTGCAATAGAAACTAGAAGAATAAGCAAGTAATATTCTAATTTTCTAGTTCTCAATATTTATTAGCACAATTTAGAAATAATTTTCAAATCCTTGAACCCTAGATGTTAAACTACATCATGCTCATAAAGATTAGGTTCCGTTTTCTAATCTTTTTTTCATCATTTGTGAAATCTTTTTAATAAAACTTATTTACCAATGAACAAATATCACTTACTTGAAAAGATTCAAATGCCTCTCAAGGGTTTAGAGTTGAGTTAAGCATAATGATGTGTAACAAAATATATACAATAAAGTACCCTTATATTTACATATTTAACCTCATTTTTATGTTAATTTGTGATTGATTATAATTTATCTTTGTTTTATAGGTTATAAAGGTTTTACATGCTAGTGGGCTTTATTTGAGACAAAATGATAGATTCTAATTCAGGCGGGCTGAACCCAAATCAGACTTGAAGATCTACAGGCTGTGAATAAAGCCTAATCAGAAGTGGAACAAAGAAAGAAAGAAGTTATTGACGGTGGCCATGCTAGAGCAATTTACAATAAAGTTGAATGCTCAGGCTGGGCCAATTGACTGAAGCCTACTTAAATCCGGCCCTGTGTGAATTAAAAGAAGAATAAAGCAAAGAAAGGTGTGGGGGCATAAAGAAAGAATAAAAGAAACCCACTAAGTATTTAGCATGGATCTGTTGAGAACTTGAGATGGCTAGTAATGCAATGGGCCAGTCGCTTTGAACGGTAGTATATTTGAAAGTCTTGTAGCAATCTTGTTAGTGGGCCTTCACCAAAACAGTAATAAGTGAGCTGTAGTCTGTTGAGGCTATTTCAGCTTTTCTTTTTTTAGTGCTTTGGGTCGGCGTTCATGTGGGATATAAATAAGAGCAAATCGGAAAAATTAAGGGAGGGCGACGGGGGCTGGAGCGAAAAAGAGAAAATAGGAAATAGGAGCAATAGGCCGTGCCGCATGTGGCTTCTTGCTTTTCTCTGACTTATCCCTTTCACTCTAGCTTTATTTTATTTGTCAAGTTTAATACTTAGTATTTTTTTTTTTGTGTTTTTTTGTCAATTATTATGAGTAACTAAATTTTCAATTAAAGTTGAGGATAAAATCTTGTTAAGGATTGACAGTGTTATTTAAGTGATTTGATTTTTCCTACAATAATTGTTCTTTAATGATTTAAATTATTATTACTTCATTACAATTAACTAAGATAAGATTCTTAATATAAGTTCAACATGTTTTTCTCATGATTTTGAATTTATTTTAATTAATTGAATGCTTGGTTTTATAATTGTTTGATTTTAAAATTGGATATTTTTTGTGATTTGTTTGGCTACAGATATAATTGATGATTTGATTTTATATCTAAAAAGTGAAGAAGAACATACTTTAGTAGATTATTAGATAGAGATTTTAATGAGAATATTTTCCATGACAGCAAGATTGATTTCTAAATTATCATGCAGTGGGTTGGGAAAAATTAATGATCATAAATATATGATGATATGACTTATAAGGCGGATTCCAAAACCTTAATTCATTTATCTTGTTTGTTTATATCTTTTTACTATGTTATATCACATCTTTGTTTTGTTTAATTATTTGTTTAGTTTATTTTAATTTTAAAACAACCAATTTTTATTAAACTAGATTAGGATTAATTTTGCTAAAATTTGATTAATTTTCCTACGTTCATATAAGTCTATGTGGGTTCAACCTCGTTTTTGTCAAAATATACTTTGGTACGGTTCGTACACTTACGAGTACTTTCAAATTTCACAACACATAAATAAGTCCATGGCATGCTCATTGAACAATGATTCAATTCCTGCAATTAAGAATCTATTCCAACATTAAAAATATCCACTCTATAATGATGCTCATTTCTAAAGTTCTCTTGTTGATGACAAGCTTGACTATATCTCACAACATAACGGTCATTCATATTTGGGATATTTATGTTATGTTCCTCATAAATTGATATCACAGTAATAAGTAAGCCATCCTTCTGACCTCCAAATTTTTGGATACGTATTTTAGTACATGAATCCAAATGCATGACATTTAAAATGGGTTGAGCCTGGCTTTGTAAAACTTGAAAATAATCCCATAGTTTCATTCAAAAAATGAAAGATTCAATGATTCGAATAAATCTGAGGAGTCCAATCCAATATTCACGTCCACACCGATGATGAGGAAGGCTAGTGGCGCACTCTTTGATCACAAAAGAGCCACGTTTGCAGAAAGAGAAGAAAGAACTTGCAAAGGACCTTTGCAATATGCTGGGGTTTAAACATTTGCCTTAAGAATTTGGAAAAATGGGGAAGAGTGAGTTGTAAGAGAAAAAGAACAAGAACTCATGAGATCATTTTATACTTTCTCTTAAAATAATTATTTCAAGGAGTATGAGGATCAACAGATCTCAAAGTGTTTCAAGTATATAGGTGGGTGTAGGAGGGAAAAGGTTTCTTTCAAATCTAGAGAAATCCTTCAAACTTCTCATATATTTTTTAATTTGACATGAATTTTGAAAATCTAACTATTAGATTATATGTTTTTATTTTATCCTTTATGTTTGCAAAATTTCAAGAAAATAAAAAATTAATTGTTGTGTCATCAATCAAATGCTTAAATTTCAAGTTTTGGTGACTTAAAATTTTGCATAAAAAAAGTTTATTGATTGAATAATAAATAATATCCGATTTGAATGAGATTTAACATGCAAGTTATAAACATAATAAACATATAATTCAACAATTAGATTTTTAAAATTCACATTCAATGAAAAAATATGTGAAAAGTTTAAAAGGTTTCTATCCAATTTCCATGTAAGTATAACTTGGGTTTTGCTCTAGAACTATTTTCAATGTTGCAAATTTGGGTTCCTTTTCCTTTTATAGTGGTGTTAGGAATAATGTAAGGGAGAGTGGCAAGAACCATTGGGTATTAGGTTGGGTTGTTATTGAATATTGAGTAGAGTACCTCCTCGTAAGATGTTAGAGCATTCATGATGAGGTTGCTAAAATGACTAACCTAAACACTAAAAACATACTCTACAGCAAAGTTGTTATTTTGACTCATTGCTATAGTGGGCTACTAGAGATAGCAGCCCACTCTAGCTGAGAGTTATTTGCTACAAATAATATTTTAATCACACACACACACATACTCAGTCTCTCCCACACGCGTGACTCCTTTCTAGTTTCTACCCTATCTCTCATCTCAGAGTATCCACATCAATATGTGGAAATTTTTTTCTATTTTGCACATCTAAAATCTACTTTTTCTATTTTACTCACCTATTTTTACAGAACACCCACATCAGTTTGTCTATTATACACATGTAAGGACCGGATTTGACTTGGATCCAAAACGGGAACGAATCCAAGTTCAGATAGCCCAAACAATGAATTTATAGAGTGCAGGAAAGAAAGCTAGTCTGATCTTGGGCCAAGATATTGGGTTTTAGCGTAAAGAGATTAGAGTTACTGGTGTAGTTTATACCAAGAGTCTCCCCGGATATGTCCCAGTGCAATGATCTTTGAAGAACTTTTTTTCGTCCCCTTTCCTTTTTCCTGTCTTCGTCTTATATACCATGTCTTCTTTACTTTTTTCCTTATCCACGTGTGGACTTCACGTTGAAAGTCCCTTTTCATCATCTTTCTTGCCCTTTCTTGAATCTTCCATTCTTAGCTGGAAGGCTGCCCGTTTACTGTTCAGGCATCACCTCCACATTAATGCGGCCAGAAGGTTAGCTGGGCGGCATTTAATGCGGAGGGGACAGTACCCTAAGATATTTGTTCCTGTTCATTATTATCTTCTATTTGATATTTTTCCCTTCCGTTTTGCTGTGGGGTTTGTCCGAGGTGTTATTCTAAATGACTGATGAGTTCACCAGACACCTCGGATGGAATTTCCAAGGTGACTGTAGTCCTCGGACATGGTTAAATCCACACGAGCGTCCTTCACCTCTCCTCGGAGGAGAACCTTATTTCTTCCTTTATTGATCGTCCTCGGATACTCTTTCACCTTCAGATAGGACGTTGGGCCTGGCACCCTTTTACACAGCCCATATCTATGAAATCAGATGTTGGGCTTGGCCTCTTCCAGCGTGGTTCGAGTACCGGATATAGTTGGCCCCCACAACACATTTATTCAAATAAAATATTTATTTCCTTAACAATGTCATCTCTCTCACAAACCCAACACAACCCACACACGGTCATCTCTCACAGACCTGAAACAACCCAAACAACCACATAGCCACCATCGGAACAATCGAAACCCACATAAGATCGACACTAGTAACCAATTGAAACCCACACAACCTAAAGAACAACCCAACAGAAATAGCCCACCACAACAGAAAAATAACCAGCAACCAACAAATCGGTGATGGGGAAAAAAAAAAAACAACAAATCGGCAATGGGGCTTGGGTCGGTAGCGTTGGTCGGCGAGAGAGTTGATCTGATGAAATGAGAGAGTTTGATGAAATGAGAGAAAGTTGATCGATGAGAGTGAGGTGAGAAAGGAAATGAGAAAAATAGAGTGAGGTGAGTCAGAGGAGAGAGAAAAAAAGAATAAAAAAATCACTTACATGGTAAATGGTAACCATGCATATATGTAGGGTTACTGTTCATTTACACAACCATAGTGTATATTTGCACATTTTTACAAAGATTGATGTGAGTGTTTTTTTGGGTTAGAATGTGCAAAATTGAGGACTTTTTGCATTTTACACATTTTTGCAACCACTGATGTGGTTGCTCTCATTATCTCTCTTTCTCACGTAGAAACAAACACACAAGGACACAACTCTGCCTCCTAATCTCACTCTCTCTCTCACACACAGCCAAGGTTGATGCCACCATCAATTCCACGTCCCAACCCAGCCCTCACTTCCCTTCGCATAGCCTCCCTCTGCCTAGCCCCTTCTCCCTTCCCCTAACTTCTCCCCTTTGTCCAGCTCCCTCTCTTCTCTCCCCTTTGCCTAGACCAAAGCCCCTTTTTGTTGGGTCCATTTTCTAGGCTTTTCTTTTTTTTGGCTATTGGTGATGATGCGATTATGGGTTTAGGATTGAGATTTGGGTGGTTGGGTCATGGTGGTTGTGGCTGTGTCACAATGATTTGGTGGTTGTGGCTTCGATGATTCAATTTAGGTGGTTGGGTCACAGTGGCATTGCGGGGCAAAATGGTTATAGATTTGTTTGATTTCTTTTAATAGTTGTGTTGTGCTTGTGCTTGTGGTTAAGAAGTGCAAGAGGAAGGTTGGTGGTGACTGGATTGTGGGTTTTTTTTTTGGTGGTTTGTGTTTGTGGCTAGTGGGGCGACGATGGAGGTGGTTCTTGCTATTGCTGTTATGAAGGTTTTTGTGGTGGTTGTTTATTGTTATTTTAATGAGTTGTTTATATTATTTTAATTGAATTTCTAAAAACATATAAACTTTGATATAGGGTGTATTATAAAGTGAATTGTTAAAATAATTAAATTTACTTTTTAAGTTACTAAAAACTATATATTTTTTAAGTTTCTTATTGTGAATGCTCTTACCACTACCATTTTGTCTGAAGGTCCATGTCGCAAAGATTCTCATCAGAATTTGCTAGAGCCAAAAGCTCCATAGCCTTTAAATAGGTGACAGATGACTTAACGAAAGAAAGGAATGGGTATTTAACCGAAAAAAAGAAGAAAAAAGGAATGGGTAAGGTAGGTTTTTTGTTTTTGTTTTTTTTTTTTTTGGACGAAAAGCCACTTTTAGTCCCTACATTTTTAGGCGATTTCCATTTTAGTTCCTATATTTTATTTTTACTGTTTTTAGTCCCTATCTTGAAAAACGCTTCTCGTTTTGGTTCCTACCATTACATCAAAAACGGCAAAATCTGACGTGGTAAATGGCAAGAATAAATAATAGTAAATTAATGTCCACGTGGCCTAAATTAATAATAAAAAATATTTTTTGGCATTAAAAAATGCCACATCAGCATCTAAATAAAAAAATTAATTTATTAATTTTAACTTAATAAAAAAATTAAAAACAGAATTAAAAACTAAAAATTACATGAATTGAGATCTAAGTGTGTCTTGAACAAGAACATAAACCCAAATCTACGAACACAAACCCAAAAATTAAAATCCAAAAATTAAAAATTTCAAAATCACCATTTTCTCAAATCCAGCAATATCATTAAATCCTAAAACCTCATAGTATCAAATCAATTCAAAAATACAACACAACCAATCCAAACAAAAAAATCTCAAACTCAGAACAACCCATCAACCACCACATCTGAAGCAAGCCACGAACCCAGGGACAATCACAGTGACCAAACCCACCAATAAATCACAAACCAAACCACAAATGAAGAACCAAACCACAAAGCAAGCCACACAACAAACCCAAATTAGAACCACCAACCACTACCACCTTGATTTGAATTGGAACCACAACCCAAAAAAAATTTACCCATGAAACCCACGAATTTAGAACAAACACCGTGGCCCACTCCCAACAAACACAATCAACAAACCTCCCCTCCCCCCCCCCCCCCCCTCTCCCCCCCAAAAAAAAAATCCAAGACCAGCGACAAAAGCCAAATGCAAAAGAGGGAGGGAAAGAGAACTCAACGCCGCCGTGCCGCCACCTTAGACCTGATCTAGTCAGGCTGATGGGTTCACGATGGGCTGATGGTTTTTAGGTGAATGGGCTATGCGATTTTCAGGTGGATGTGCTCTCTCACGTTTGACCGACGAGAGTTGTAGTGGAACGAGCTTTTCGTCGGAGAAGAGCTCATTGGCAGGGAGCATAGCCACCGGATCTGGGTTTGCTTGAGGTGGGTTTGTTGGGTTTCTTTTTAAATGAGATGGGTTGTTCTGAGTTTGAGATTTTTTTGTTTGGATTGGTTGTGTTGTATTTTTGGATTGATTTGATACTATGAGACTTTAGGATTTGATGATGTTGCTGGGTTTGAGAAAATGGTGATTTTGAGATTTTTAATTTTTGGGTTTGTGTTCTTAGATCTAGGTTTGTGTTATCGTTCAAGACACACTTAGATCTCAATTCATGTAATTTTTAGTTTTTAATTCTGTTTTTAATTTTTTTTATTTAGTTAAAATTAATGAATTAAATTTTTTTATTTAGATGCTGACGTGGCATTTTTAAATGCCAAAAAACATTTTTTATTATTAATTTAGGCCATGTGGACATTAATTTACTATTATTTATTCTGACCATTTGCCATATCAACTTTCTTCATTTCTGATGTAACGGTATGGAACAAAACGAGAATCATTTTTCAGGATATGGACTAAACGCGGTAAAAATAAAATATAGAGACTAAAATGAGAATCGCCTGAAAATGTAGAGACTAAAAGGGGCTTTTCGCCTTTTTTTTTTTTTTTTTATAAGGTGGATTTTTTTGTATAGCGGATAATGCTCTATTTTCATGAGTTCTTTAATTACACAAGGTGTCAATAAGTAGCCATTGGTCTCTCAAGTGATCCATGCCATCTTGCTAGACTTTCAATGGATCCAAAACACCAACTTTACTAATTTCACACCACAAAAAAACTACTTTATCTATTTTAACATATCACTTTATAAAACACCTAACATAAGTAGTTTTATTTTAGTATTCAACACAATAAAATAATATATATACTACAATAAACAACGTCTCCATAATCAGTGCAATAACATAAACCAAAACACTTGAGTTCATACCATTTTGTTTGAAGGTCAATGTTGCAAAGATTCTCATTAGAATTTGCTAGAGCCAAAAGCTCCATAGCCCTTAAATAGGTGACAAATGACTTAACGAAAGAAAGGAATAGGTATTTAACCAAAAACGAAAGAAAGGAATGGGTAAGGTAGGTTTCTTTTTTTTTCTTTTTTTGATAAGGTGGGTTTTTTTGTATAGCGGAAAATGCTCTATTTTCATGAGTTCTTTAATTACACAAGGTATCAATAAGTAGCCATTGGTCTCTCAAGTAATCCATGCCATCTTGCTAGACTTTCAATGGATCCAAAATACCAATTTTACTAATTTGACACCACAAAAAATTACTTTATCTATTTTAATATCTCACTTTACAAAACACCTAACATAAGTAGTTTTATTTTAGCATTCAACATAATAAAATAATATAAATAACACAATAAAATAATATATCTACTACAATAAACAACATCACCATCATCAACACAATAAAATAAACCAAAACGCTTGAGTTCATACCATTTTGTCAGAAGGTCAATGGCGCAAAGATTCTCATTAGAATTTGCTAGAGCCAAAAGCTCCATAGCCCTTAAATAGGTGACAGATGACTTAACGAAAGAAAGGAATGGGTATTTAACCAAAAAAGAAAGAAAGGAATGGGGGGTAGGTTTCTTTTTTCTTTTCTTTTTTTGATAAGGTGGGTTTTTTTGTATAGCAGATAATGCTCTAGTTTCATGAGTTCTTTAATTACACAAGATATCAATAAGTAGCCATTGGTCTCTCAAGTGATCCATGCCATCTTGCTAGACTTTCAATGGATCCGAAATACCAATTTTACTAATTTGACATCACAAAAAATTACTTTTTCTATTTTAATATTTCACTTTACAAAACACTTAACATAACTAGTTTTATTTTGGCATTCAACACAATAAAATAATATAAACAACACCACCATCATCAACAATAAAATAATATAAACAACACCACTATCATCAATACAATAAAATAAACCAAAACACCTGAGTTCATATCTTTTTTCTATTTTCCTTCCCCTTGGGCTGCTCATAGGATAAACCCAAACACTTGTGGCCCTCTTTACTTAAGTATTAGCCCAATTAATTTCATGACCCAAATCTAAACTAGTTCAATATCTGGGGCTTGTTTCGAGCATCGGTATTGGTTATAGGCTTTGATATTTTGTGAGCTTTGTTTTGTGAATGGGTTATTGGGCTCTTAGCTTCGTTGGTCTAATAACAAAAAAAATGTCCCTAACAGGCAGAGAGTCAGTTTTTGCTGAAGTTTCAGGTTGTTTTCCCAAGTAAATGTGTTTAGTTCTTAAAGAATACAAATATGTGGTCTTTTAAAAAAAAAAAAAAAGTCAGCTATATGGTATTCTTAACATAAAACAAGTGGTAGATTTGGGGAAATACTTAGGTTAAACTATTAAACAATCAAGTTCTTCGGTATTTTTTGTTGTTTTTGAAATGAATATTCGTTGTTTTAAAATTCGGACCAAACAAAGGATTGAAAAAGGGAGTAATTTTACAGTTTTTCTGCCTGACTAATGATCTGATTGGTAAATACAACAAAATGTCTTAGTTCTAAAAATTTTGGGATGATTATATTTTCCTAATAGACTAACTATGGTTGATCACATGTTTTAAAGTTTGATGGGACCCACTGCTAGTAAGGGATGCCCCAACATGTGTATGTAATAGATCCATCCCTAACAAAGTGACTAAATTTTATATTGAACATCAACCTACTGGAATGTTTCTCTTTTTAGGAGAAGAGGTTTACTATTGAAAGCTCAATAGTAAAACTACTATAACTTGTTTAGATTCTCAATTTTAATTACGGCTTAATTAATTTTAATCTAAACACACTTAATGTAGAATATACGTGATTAGCAAATTAATTAATCAAAGCACTCAACAATTGCATGGTTGAACATATAATAGCAAGGCAAATATGTAAAAGGCAGTAGGGAAAAGAAACTCAAACCCAAAATAACACGACGATGTGTTATCAAAGAGGAAAATTGAAGAACTTAGCGTAAAAACCTCTTTGCGGTCCTCTAAGGCAAATGATCCACTAATTAATAAATTGGAGTATAAGGATATCAAAAAGACCCTTCAAGCCTAATCTACCCCAATTACTTGAGCCCTCTAAATTCCAGCTACCAACGGACTTCACCAAATTTTGTCTTCACTAGCTTCACGGATTCCACGATACCACCCAATTGCATTGCCAAGTCTCACCGGTTTATTTTGGCAAAGACTCAATACTCATTTAACTCCAAAATACTCTCTACACTTTGAATGGATATCAATTGTGTAAGAGTGATAGGCCCAGTAGTGTGTATTCATGTATATATTAGGTCGGGGGCCCAATCTGAGGACATTAAGTAGTCCGAAGATGGGTAAAACATTGTCATGGGAGTTCGTGTTAGTGAGTGAAGAGGTGAGGATTGGTTATAAGAGTCTAAGAAGGTGGTTCGAGGATGAATACATCCTCGGTTGAACAAAGCCGAGGTCCAAAGGTGTGGTTTGCCATTCAGGGCAACGTTCCAGGAGGTTTTGTTGATAAGGACAAGCATCCTAGAAGCACAAGATAGAGGAAAGCCATATAATATCTAAGAGAAAGCTGCTACCACCGCATTGAATGCTTTGTAACTAATTCTTTGGCTATATTAATGAAGAAGTGATACCTGAATAGTAATTTTCAGTCTTACAGTTGCTCCCTAAAAACTTCAAGAAGGAGCTGATGGGACAAGGATCAATACCAGCAATCTAATCTACATGTGGAGGGTAGAGATAAAAGAAGGAAGATGGTATAAAATGGAGATAAGACCCTAAGAGATTGGGATCAGAAATTGAGAGAAAAACACTGTAGCAATAATAACTGTGCTTGTAACCAAATTCAAGAAATATATACAAGAACTGATCTCCTTGGATTGTGCTGATGATGATTTTCTTTAGATAAAACCAGTCCATCTTTACTTTATTGTGATCTGGATCCATTATAATTTTTACCCAACTCATTAGAGCCTAGTTTTCGAACCCACTCTCTCCTAATTCATTGTATTGGGCTCTTTAGGCCTAGATCCTTTTGCCTTTTGGGCTTAGGATTCAAATTGTGTCTTTACAAGTTGTGTTTAGGTAAAATCTCCTCTCAATGTATAACAATGGGAGAGGGAAATAAAAGAGATTACAAAGGAATTTTCTCTTGAGGATGAGTAGCTCTTTCTAAAAGGTCGGTGTTATAGAAACCTCTCTAGGGTTTTCTTATGAATAGCTTCCTTACAATTTTGTGGATAATGAGGGTATATATAGTATAGGTGAATGGTATAAGAGCCACACTTAAATTCCCAGCTATTAGTGCATCTCGTGGGTCATCTTGCGAGTTGGCCAAGTTGCGACATTACTCGCAAGATACACTGACTCTTCAACTTCCAACATGTGCTCCTTATATGACCTTCAACTGTCTTGATCAACTTTTTTACCACTTATTACTAAACTCATTACAATTAAATCACACAAAATATAAGTAAATAAATTAATGAGATTACAACACCTTTTGTAATGGAATAAAGCCAACATAAATATTATGTAAAAACTATAACTTCACAACTATGAACAAAATATAACACTAATCACGTCTACATGCAATAATGTCTTAAAAGATTTAATTAATAATGAATTTAATAATAAAAATAAATAACATAAATTTATATGGACTTTATATTAAAAAAATTTGGCAACAAACTTGATTGTAACTTAAGGTTACAATTCCACTTGTTTTTAAAATTTTTTTTAAAAAAAATGTTACAATTCCACTTAATATCTTTTTATTAAATGTAAATTTTGACAAATTCATCATTGTATTACATTTTTTTTTTTAATATTCTGCATAGTTGTAAAATTTTAAGAAGATCAAAGATCTATATTATGTCATCAATTAAATTTTTAAATTTTAAGTTTTTGTAGTTTAAAATTATGTAAAAAAAAAAAAAAAATTTATGGATCAAATAGGTAAACAACCTTTGATTTGCATGAAAATTTGTTATGTATGTTAAGAACGTAAAAAACATATAATCTAATGATTAAATTTTCAAAATATGTAACCATATTAATTTTTTTTTGTGAGAATTGTAGTCTTAGGTTACAATCAAATTTGTAATCAAATTTTGTCATTTTATATTTTATCTTGGAATCCCCCCACCCCCCGAGATATTTTTGATAGTTACTTCTTAATTTTGAACATAGAACAGAGATTTTTAACGACTTACCTCTCTTTATCACGTAAATTAACATGGGACATTTGCTGTTGAGAATGAAGGATAAAGAAAGATGACTCGTTGTAAGTAAAGTCATTCTTAATATCATTTTATTTTTTCAACGTAAGAATTTTTTCTCTTTTTTTTGGTGAAAAATAATTTAAGTCTTACATTGGAAAAATGAAGTAGAACGCTATAAGTCCTCTATAGATATTACACTCGTTTAAGAATTGAAGAGATAAATATATGGGTTAGCTTTTATGCGGAGCTAACATTAATTCTATAGTTTAATTTTGGGCTAAATTTTGTATGTAACAATTTTTAGTTTGATGTTAGGCCAGTCATTGTATGAGCCTAACACAAATTTTTTTCTCTGAAGAAAAAAAAAGGTAAAACCCAGTCATAGCTAAGAACTGAAACATATTTTAGTTTAATTTTGGGCTAATTTAATTTTTTTTATTAATTTAATTTATCTTCAAAAATATTTTTGCACACCCTAGTTTAAAATCTTGCACACCTAGATCACACATTAGCCTAGTCCAAAACCAAACAAAAACACAGATCAGTCAATCCAAAAAAAAAAACACAAATCACATCTCTCTCTCTCTCTCTCTCTCTCTCATATATTTATTTGATGTGTATGATTGTATGTCTAATATTGATTGTGTGCATTATTTTTTTTATTGTTATAATGTTATGTGTGTGGATTGTGTGGATTATAATGTTATGTGTGCGTGTATAGTATAAATATAATATAACTTTATATAATTTAACAATTAGGAAATACATAGAGTTTGATACATGTGTGTGTATTGTTATCATATTATAAAGTCATTGATTCAAGAAAAAAAAAAAATAGTAAAGTTAGTGATTATTCAAGCATTTGATTGGTTAAGTAAACTTTTAGAGTATTATTTATGTATAAATGAGTATGGTTATATGGATCAATAATTAATATAGTGCTTGTGAGTTGAGTTTTGTCATTTAGTTTATAATATTTTTGTAAGAACAATGACAAATAGATAATGAAAACTTCATAAAAATAAAAATGTTATACAAATTTAATAAAATAAAATGTCACACTTTTCATATTAATAATAGATAATGATAACTGATAATAAACTATCATGTATGTAACAATTATAAAACATGAAAACATCTAAAAAGAAAATTGTAAAACTTTATATATTTATGTGTTTTTTTTTAATAAATTTTCTATTGTTTTAGTAACTCCATATATTTAAGTACTTTTTTATTAAGTTTTGTTTAATTTAATGGCCGTTTGGATGGAGGGGGGAAGGAGGGGAAGTAAATAGAAGTAGAGTAGAGTAAAGTTAGCTAAAAGTAAGTTAATTTTAGGATAAATCTACTCTATTCTCCGTCATTCTCTTCAATTCAAACAGACAATTATTTGTAATAATTCTTATTTAACTACTATCCAGGAAAAAAAAAAAAAAAAAAATCATCTCGCCCGCCACTATTCTTTATAGTTCTTATTTGACTACTATCATAATTTTTTTTCTTTTTTTTGTGTCGGTAGTTTTTCTCATAAAATTAAGAAAGGGTCACATCCAATTATCCATGAATAAAAGCAAAGGGAAAAGAAAAGGCTAGAAGGTTATCTTTTAACAACATAGCAATTTACCATAATTGAGATTCCTTGACCTTCATTACAAACAAATTTACTCATCAGTCAAGACCATCTGCATGTCCAAGTCTAAGTTACAAGCACATTCAATTCAATTTCCAAATTAAAAAAACGCTATGGTATTTGCAAGTTGTAGTCCATGATTCATCCTCTAAATAAAATCAAATTCACAATCATAAACCTTTTTGTGGGAGGACTTTCGTCTTGATCCCCAATCAGGTATTGTCTTCTTCAAAAATGGCGTTGAGCCTTAATCTTCAATATTTTGCTCAATCCCACATCGGGGAGAGATGCCTCCCATTCATTCCTTATAAGCCTTTGGCCTAAAGATGAGTGTACCACTACTACACCCAAAGGCTTATAAGATATGAGTGGGAGACGTCTTTCCCCAATGTGGAATTGAGCAAACCTTGACACTTAACGCCATTTTCGAAAAGGACAATACCTGATTGGGGGCCGAGACGAAAGTCCTCCCACATATAGTTTAAAAAAAATATTTAAAATTTTTTTATCAACCATATATAAAACCATTATTTATTTGTTTAAGAATTCTAAAAATTTTGGAGTCCAAACAGTCATTAACTTCTCACTAATTGATCCATATTGTTTAAAAACATATTCATACTTGTTGATGCTAATTAAATATCACATCTATTTTCTCTCCATATATATATATATATATCACATCTGTTGTGATGGCGCTGTATTGCTTTTTGAATCTATTAGGAGATGGAAGCTCTTTACTAGGTACTGATGTAGAAGAGGTCAGTGACTGCTTAAAAAAATTTTAAACGTGAAACCAAATCTTTTAGTGCATAGGCTAAAAGAATTTTCGTAAATTTAAAACATGAATTTGACTTTCACTTGTATCGAAAGTGTTATTGTTATTTATTCATTTTTTGTAAAGTAAAATATTTTATATCATGATTTTGACTTTCACTTGTATGGAAATTATTAATGTCATTAGTATAATTACTTTCCACAAAATACTAGATTGAAATAATTTTTGCTCACAAAATTTTCTTAAGAATATATATACGGGAATATGTTAAATAAGAACTTATTACATCAATCTTCCTATTAATTACTAATTGATTTTTTTTTTTTTTTGCATGTCAACCTTCCTATAAGATGCATATTGAAGTATTTTGCAAGATTACGTCAATCATGTCTTTTTATTTCCTTAAATTATTTGATTATTTGTATATATTTAGAAGGTTTAAATTAGTTTGTTTGACAGTTTAATTAGAATTGCTGTTTATGGCTTAGAATGTTTTATATAAAAATAAATAAAAAAATAAATGAACATGTATTTTTGACACATTAAGTAATAGACTACCTTACTGGAAGATTACCCACACCTCGTGGCTGGCCTTATTGTACATAAGCAGCTGATTTTGTGACCATTACGCTTTTGTGCTGTTGTAGTTTGCAAACTAACAAGCATTGGTGTTTGTATTTTCCTGGACCTATGATCACTGAGTTGGTTAGGTCTTCCCCAGGAACGTACTCTTTCTCATACTCTGTTTTCATTTCAATACAAATTATTAACAATATTTTATCTTCTTTCGTCAAAAAAGTAATAGACCGATAGTAATTGGATACCAAGTAATAAATAAGATTTGAATTAAATTTTAAAAATATATAATTAATGACTAATTTCAATGTAAAATAAATGGTTAGTCAATGTTTTAAACAAACAAGGAAATGTTTTTAGACAATATTTGCCTCACACAAGAGTTGCTAATGGATTATTGTAAAATTGACCCTATAATACAATCAAGCAAAAATAATGTAAAAATGGAAAGTTTATTTACTTATTTATGAATAGTTTAAGGAAAGAGTTAAAATTACTATTAAAAAAAGTGTCAATTTAAAATTCCATCAATGATTAAAATTTAAAAAAAAAACCCTTAAAAACCAGGTTGGGGTTGGGTATGAATATTCATGGATAAAAAATCCGATTAACAATTGGATATGGGTACTAATCAAATATCCACAAGTAAAACCCAAGTCTGGTCCATGACTATCCCTACGCTTAACACATCAATTTGGAAGATATTTTAAAAAATTTTAAAAAATATTTTTTTTGGGGGGGGGGGGGAGGTGGGGGGGTTATTTTTGGGTTGATAAAAAAGTTATGAGACTAACAGTCTAGAACAATCAGATAAATCAAATCAACAAAACTTTGAACCTCCAAAGGAGGGTATCAAGTCCGAAACAAATTGTTCATGATCCTTATTAGTCAATGCATCTACACTCTTGTTTTCTTCCATGAAGGCATGCTTTGTTTGCTTACAAGAAATTTCTTGGAGGAGAAATCCACAATTATCAACATGGGATTTCTAAAAATGGGATGAATCATGTTGTCTGTTTTGATTAAAACTATAACTACTACAAGCAAATTCAATTCAATTTCCAAATTAAAAAACGCTATGGAATTTGCAAGCTGAAGTCCATGATTCATTTTCTAATAAATTCAAATTTTCACATAAATACAACCTGCTTACAATAAATTCTTTGGAGCAGAAATCCACAACCACCAACATGGGATTCTAAAATGAGGTCAGTGTTGTCAGTTTTGATTAAAAACTTTTACTACTACAGGCAAATTCAATTGCAAAAGGCTATGGAATTTGCAAGCTTTAGTCCATCCTCTAAGGTCAATTTCTCACATAGAGACAAACCCAGTGACCAAAATTCGAATTGATGTCTAATAAGACCACCACCCCCGTCATACCCAAGTTGCCCCTAAAGAACAATATGTATTTGATTTCAACCTTCCTAATAAATAAGAGTTTGCCATTTACCACAATTTTTTCAACAGTCCTACGATTGTCGGTGGAAACTAACTAGGGAGTGCTTTGGAAGAATTCAAGTCAGATTGGATGATTTGACATTTTTATTCAACCAGCTCCACAACGCCCATCTGTTTAATTTGATTAAAACTATAACTACTACAAGCAAATCCACAATCATCTACAAGTTTTTACATATATACAACCTAATTATAAAAACTTGTAAAAATAAATTGTAAAATTTTATATATTTACGTGTTTTTTTATTAATTTTTTCCTTATGTCGATAATTCTATATATTTAAATTCTTTTTTAATTTAAGTTTTTTTTTATGACAATTCTTAAAAAAAAATTTATATAGCCGTCAAGGCTTTTACTAATCTTACTTAGACTTACTATTATCATAATTTTTTTACTTATCACTAACAATTTATCATTTAAGTGGGTTTTAAAAAAAATTATGTTTATAATCTTTCTAATAAAAATAAGAAAGGGTCACATTCAATGATCCATGATTAAAAGCAAACGGAAAAAAGAAAAAGCTAGAAGGTCACCTCTTTAACAACATAGCAATTTACCATAATTGAGGTTCCTTGACCTTTATTACAAGTAAATTTTTTTTTTTTTTTTTTTGCTGAATAAATCTACTCATCAGTCAAGGACCATCTGCATGTCCAACACTCCAACTTCACCGAACATTTTTACTTTACTTTTACTTAGTGAAGCTCTAGAGGTTGGCCTAAGAAAGACGATGATATCTGCCAGCAACTTCCAATAACCATTGGCAAAGTTCACTGGGTTTTGAGAGCATCACCATATGCCCAGCTTCCCTAATTAAAATCACTTCTTTTGGGGGGCTGTCCTCGATTATCAAGCGTTGGAAATCCTCTTTCATCACTTCATCTTCTTCGCAAACTATAAAAACCCGATCAATTGACCCATACTTCTCTTCTGTTAACATACCCTCCTTAGAAAAGTCTTCCATGAACAATCCATTTGGCCTTATCAACACTTTAGCCAATTCCAAATCCTGTATGCAAGTCAACCATATAAATACTAAATAGTACGAATAATATATAGTACAATATTTTGGCTGATTCCAAATACCTCTCCCTCTCTCTCTCTCTGACTTTAATTGTACTTCATTTTAGTTTCATTTTAGTCCTTTTGACTTTATTCATTTTCAATGTAATCTTTCATCCAATTCACACAATCAAGTTCACCAAAACAACTTCGTTTGGAAAGTAAAAAAACACTCTAAAATGAAATTTAAAATAGCTGAATTTAAACTTTAGAGGATGTAATGTTACCTATAATTTTTTCATCAAGTATTAAGCACTTGAGAAAAGTATGAATTTGCTTGTAAAGCTTACCTCTGATGGACAGTGGGTGTACACCTTGGTTCTCATATAATCCGGGCCAAATAATAACGAATCTAAAGATAATTGGCAATCCATTGTGGATTCTTTTGGGGTCCTTTTGAAATACTGATTTGTGGTACCCAACACCAAAGCAGAAGATAATGAAGTGAGTAAACAAAATAGCAGTTCTATAAAGCAGTCAAATGAAATATTAGGAATTGGGAAAGAAACTTTTTACTTCTTGGATGAGAGTTAGTGGTGGAGACTTGAAGTCTGGCATATAGGCTGTGACAAAAACTCCTAGTGAAACTTTTTCTGGGAAGCTTTCCATGGCTAGAGAGATACAAAGGCCGGCATAGCTATGACCAACCAAAATCACAGACTCACCCTGAGGGAGAGAGGCCATGAACTCCATCAACGGGTCCACGTAGTCCCAAATAGAAGTGATCTCATTTAGCTGTTTGGGGTTGATCCCACAAGCACCAAGGTCCAAAGCAGTGACACGGTGACCAGCTTGTTTGAGCAGAGCGATAAGCCTGTACCAGCACCAAGACCCATGGCAAACACCATGAGCTAAAACAAAGTGCTTCACATCATCTCCCATTGTTGTTTTCCTAGGTTTTTTTTCTTGGTTGGGGCTGACTTTTTTTCTGGGTTTATATATATATGGATTTGAAGCCATATGGGAAATAAAATATAAGGTCTAAAAAACATGTGATGGTATTCATAAATTAAAAAAAAAAAAAAAAATGTTAATTTTCACAATACTTCCACAACAAATTTTAAGTAGAAGTTGTCATTGGTTGTTATGGATGGGCAAAAGAGTAATTTAAATTATAGATTTTTTTTTTTTTTTTTTAGGAAGAAACTATAGATTTAAATTAAAACCAATGACAATTTACCAATTATGATTTGCTGTAAAAGTAATGTAAAAATATTATAGATGTAGCACATCTAAAAAAACATTCAACGGCTAAAACCAAAGGTTGGACTTTTTTTTTTTGGGACAATAATAGTTTGGTCTTTCCTAAAAATTTATTAAAAAAAAAACTGAGAATTTGGTCGGTTCATGTAAGTTTTTGAATTTTTCCTAAATATTTCAAACACCACAGCCAATTTTCAAGAAGGAAAAATTACTAAACATGCCGTCTATTTTGTTACAAATAATTGTTACTAATAGTTTACAACTAAGGTAGCCATGAATGTGAATTTCATTGACGTTACACCAATGATATAATAAAAATTAAAAATCTTAATATTTTTAGTTATGGGTTTAAAAATTGACACTTCATGACTGTTTGGATCCGGTTAAAAAAGTCAGTGTGTTTGTGTCTAGCGTTTTATTTATTTATTTTTTTTTTATGCACGCATTTCTGGGTAAGAGACAAAGTTACTATTCATACACACAAAGTATCTATTCATGCACTATTCACACACTATTCATGCACTATTCATAGGATCCACAACCACTTTACTCAGAAAAAAAAATATTAAAAATAGGTCTCACAGCACTATTCACACATTTAAAAATTATTTTGCTACAATGTTTTCAGTTTTCAGTTTTCAATTTTCAGGAAAATAAGCTGTATCCAAATAGACCCGAAAATCTCATGTAACATCTCTATGCAATTGTGTAACCATGTAAGAGCATTCTTAAACAAGTTTAACCACCCAATATTTTTTTAATTAAATGTAAATTTTAATAAATTCACTGTTGGATTACATTATTTTTGTATATTCTCTATACTTATAAAATTTAAAAATAATTAAAGATCAATAACCATGTCATCAATCAAATGTTTAAATTCAAGTTTTTATAGTTTAAGATAATGCATAAAATATGAGGTTATGGATCAAATGGTAAATTATATATGATTTGTATGAAAATTGGCATGCATGTTAAGAACATATAGTACGTGTAATTCAACGGTTGGATTTTTAAAATATGAATTCAATAACAAATTATTGAGTAGTGCAATATTACTTAGGATACGTTTAGTGCATTGAATATTACAATGTGAATTATAATCTTTATTACTAAAAATAAAATGTGTTGAAATGTAAAAACTAAACTTATTCATAAGTTTGGTTATGAGTTATAATATTAGAATAAATCTTAAGATATATTTTAGGAAATATTTTATCATACAATTATATCTCCTTAAAAATTGTTATTTTTTTAAATTTAAGAGTGATATGTGTTATTTTTTATGATTTTTTATTTTTATAATTGTTAAATGTATATGTAAAGTTTGTTTGTTGCACTTAAGGAATAACTAATACAACCTTTTTAAAAATGAATATTTATTCCTCATTTTGAAGAATAGCTATTCATAAGTAATGACTATTCCTTATAATAAAAATATAATCAAATTAAAGAATAACAAAACCATTGGAATAATTATTATATTACAGTACCTATTACAACCTACCAAAAATATCCTCAAAGTTATATTAGATGTAACTTGAATCTAACCATATATATGGGTTTAAGTTACACCTTGTAACTTCACAAGAGTTGATTCTCAAAAAAAAAAAAAAAAAAAAAAAAAAAAAAAAAAAAAAAAAAAAACTTCACAAGAGTTACATCTTTTTTAAACTATTGATTACTATTAGATCTATGAGTCAAAAAACACTCATGATAATGGTATTATTGCTCTCTAGAAATTAGCCAATTAAGCATTAACTCTTCTTAATAACAAAAAAAAAAAGAAAAAAAACAGCATTAACGTCCACTCTCCTCCTCCTCCTCCTCCTTCTCATCATCTTTTTCCTCCCTCGCATCTTTCTTTTTGCAGTATGTACTTTCTGGCCTCCACCATTGATTACTTTACAGTACTGTCTTAAGGTACTGGAAAATTTTAGAAATACATGGCCAAAGTCACTATTGTTTTAGAGAATGATTGTTGAGACTGAGTACAGTTAAGAGTACAATATGAATATAAATAAGTCTCATAAACAATAAGTAGACTAAAAAAAAATTCATAAATATTTCAAAACTAGTAATAATAGATTAATAAAAAAAAGGGTAATGTTAATGCCTTAATGGTGGACTCATAAACCAACTACTAAAAATTCTATTTCAAGTGTGCATACGTATATAAAAGTAACTATAAAACTGGCCTCTTAGCTATTAGGCCTCTTAGCTATTAGCTAATAGAAAATAAGCTTGATCTTTAGGCTATTTGTGTGTATACGATACTTAAGTTCTTCCATTTATGACAATTTTGATCTCCATAATAAATTTATGTGTACACTTAAGACCATGGTTTTTAGAACCGGACCGGACCGAGAGATCGGACTGTGAAAACCGGAAACCGGGATGAAAATCGATTTTTTTAAGCCTAAAGAACCGGATTTTTTGTTAATTCCGTGAACCGCTAAAACCGGGGTTGGACCGCACAAACTGGTGAGAACCGTGCGGTCCAACCCCTTAGCAATTTAAAAAAAAAAAAACAACTTAACACAATTTTATTCTACTTACTTAAATTATCCATCTCTTATAATTAAAATCTTTCAAAGATATTCAACTTTATTTCAAAAATTAATCATAAATTTTAATGTTTTCATGGTTATTATTTTATTTTATTAATTTTCTTATTTAATTATTAAATATATGCTTGAAATCATTAAATTTCCCTCACATATATAGATATATTGTCAATTTTGCTAGTTTTATAAATTTAATATCTATATTTAGATTTAATTAATTATTAAATTAATTATGACGTCATCACGATTCAACCTCGGTTCGATCTCAGTTCGACCTTAAAAACCTTGAACCTCTCCCTTTTACAATTCAATGAACGGTCTAGGTCTGAAAACCTTACTTAAGACATCAACTTGGAGGATTTTTTAAAAATAAAATAATTAGTGAAGTTCCTTTTTCTTTTTCTTTTTCTTTTTCTTTTTTGGTAATCTTAGGGTTGATAAAAAGGTTATGAGACTAACACAATCAGATAAATAAAATAAACAAAACTCTGAACCTCCAAAGGAGGTATTGAGTACAAAATAAATTGTTCATGATCATAATCTATATATATATATATATTAATAAGTAAAGTTAAGAGAAAATCCAATTAGATTTCAAATTGTAATTCAATTAGAGTCTAATTTTATGCCATATGTTTTATCTAATTTAAATTTTTAAATTTTTGTGCCAAGAGAGTTAATTTAGTGTAAAAATTAAATTTCAATTAGAGTTAAATTTTGTACCATGTGTCCCATTAAATTTTTTTTTTTTAAAATTTTTTTGCCAAGTGAGTTAATTCAATGTAGAAAACGAGGAATCCAATATAAATAAACCTAAGTAATATATATATTTATATTTATATATAAAACCAAATCTTAGATAAAATTTGATTAGAATCAAAATTAGATTTTTCCTTTGTTAGCTTTTCCTACAAATTAGATTATTCAGATTTTTGCTTTTTTTTTTTTTTTTTGGGAACTAAAGAGTATATATTTTTATACTATTTCTATTTAGATATTTTGTATGTGAAGATTTTGAATGTAACAAATTGTAATTGAGCTAAACAATCCTATGCACTTATCCAATCAATTTAGGAGGTACTATTAAAACAATTTATTCTTTTATTTTATGCTGTGTTTAGTAGAATTTCATAGATAGTGATAGTAAATTGATATTGTATATGTAGTGTTCAATAGTAATTTTTAAAATTATGACGCAACTAATATCATTAAAATTATAAGTAAAATTCATTTTAGTACCTCAAAATATTCTGATCGAACTAATGTCCTATATATATATATATATATATATAAAATAACCTTAACTATCATCAATAACATTCCTACCATTCATTATTTCTGTGCATAAGCACAAGTTACAAACTAGTAGTCAATAATGCATCTACACTCTTGTTTTCTTCTATGAAGGCATGCTTTGTCGTCTTACAAGCACATTCAATTCAATTTCCATTAAAAAAAGGCTATGGAATTTGCAAGTTGTGGTCCATGATGGGGTCAATGTTGTCTGTTTCGATTAAAAACTATTAGTCTATAACTACTACAGGCAAATTCATCCTCCAAAGCCAATTTCTCACATAGTGACAAACCGAGTGACCAAATTGATGCCTGAGGCCCTGGGACCACCACGCCAGTCATACTCATATCCAAGTTGCCTAATTTAAACAACTCACTATCCAAAAAGGACCACCACGCCAGTCATACTCATATCCAAGTTGCCTAATTTAAACAACTCACTATCCAAAAAGGACCACCACGCCAGTCATACTCATATCCAAGTTGCCTAATTTAAACAACTCACTATCCAAAAAGGACACGGCTTCTGTCCAGTGTGGCCAGTGCAAAGCCAAACCCATCCAAAAATAAGAGGTTGCCATTTACTGCAATTTTTTCAACAGAGCTACGATTGTCGGTGGAAACTAGGGAGTGCTTTGGAAGAAGAGCTGTCCTAGTGTCACATAAAATATCACAGTTTGTGTTGCAACTTGTTTATGTGACAAGTTATGAGTGATAGAAAGGTGATGATGAATCTATGTAGAGTCACTTTTCTATCGCTCACAACTCGCTATGTGGATAAGTTGTAGCACAAATTATGCCACTTTATGTGACACAAGTATTATTATGAGAAGAATTCAAAGTTAAGATTGGATGATTTGACATTTTTGTTCAACCCGATACTCCACAACGCCCATCAGTTAAAAGATTTATTTATTTATTTTAGTTCAATAGTAGTGGGGTTGAACATGAACCATATCCAATGAAAATACCATAAGATGTATATTGAAATATAAAACTCTTGGTTGGAAAAGAATTTTTTAAGGTAAGTACATTATATTAAGCAAAGCCAAACATACCAATTTATTTCCAGCCATGTTCCTTAAGATGAAAGACATTCTATTGCATTCCATGAAAATCAGAGTACAAATACATCATAGCCCGAAGACATTAATCAAAATCGCATTTAACTTGCCATGTCCAGCCATTCTTATAAAGGAAGGCCAAATTAAGCTAATTCATTCAACAAGATGCCCAACCAGTTAGATCATTCACATTAATTCGTGTATAATAGAAAAAAAAGTGTAAAATTCACAATTTTACCTTAAAATAACTTACATTAATCCGTGTATAATTATGTAAATATACATTGACAATACTCATTTTACATTTAGTTATCTATGCTTTCTTTATGTATCTCAAAGATGAGGAAGAAAATAGATGGTGATTGTTGTGTGTGAAGAAAGATAAACAATTAAAAAAAATCAAGAAAATTTGATATTTTAATAAAATGTAGTGTAGAATAAATAATGTGATGTGTAGTGCTGAAAAAAAAGAAAAGAAAAAAGAGAAAAGAAAAAAAGGAGACCTTATGCTCTTACAGATAGATTTTGATTCATTGCAAATTTTGCAATATCGTAAAAAATAACCAATAGATTCAGGATGCCGACCACACTTGGCGGATACATCGATACATATTTAAATTGCAATCATACGATATTGATATTTTGAACTTTGAAGCATTACATCACACAAATATTTATTAGTAGATACATCCTTCCTGAGTTGTACATCCTTCCTGAGTTGACTTTACTGTATATATTTCACATTTAGCATGTGTCATATCATATACCTGTAATTAAGAATTTGGGTCCCAGTATGGAATATAAAAAGAATGCCCTCTGCATCAGTTGAATATCAATGAAATTATCAACCTGATCGTTTTCATATATACGCCAGAACAAAGAATATTTGGCTAAGGAACCTTTAAAAGATGCCAGTTCCACTGGTAGACCATAGACCATATTGCATATACAACTTCATCATTTTTAATCAGCAAGCAAACATGTAACACGCCCATAATATGAAATGACCTATATGGTCCTGGTTGATCAAACTGGTCTCAATTCATTATATACATAGACAATATGTGCATCGGCAGGGATAGACAAGGGGGAAATGGAGAAGGGGATAAGGGGAAGGTTATAAAGGAAGAATATTTTTACAAAGATAAAGCAACTTAAAATGCACCTAGGATTTACTTCAGCGGCTCTCTGCACCCACCTGATATATACACGCTGAGATATTAACATAAGAATCCATTTTACTTCTGGAACACACTGGGAATAAGTAGTATAGCTTGTCAACTTCGATAATCAGCTGAGCATGGTTGGATGCCCAGTTTGAAGCATCCTCTTGATCATGTCCATTCCAAATGCAGAATCTGATGAACTGGCCAATGGCAGCACAACATAAACTCAGCACTCTAATCATGAGCTTGAGAGAAACTTCCTAATAGAAATTATTAGAATTTAGAAGAAACAACACCCTCTTAACAAAAGCAAAAATAATGCATGAAGGGCAGTCAATCGATTTTATCTGACCCCATGCTCATTATTCTAAATACATTTGTTGCACAAAGATGCAGCTTATTTGTTCAGAAGAACAGTTTTTGTTATATGTAATAGAATTTTATTAACAAAAGAAAGCTCTAAACGAAGAGCTTCCTAAAAATTACAACCAAGTCTGTTCACAAGAACAGTAACAAAGTATCAGCAACATAGACCTAAGCTTGACCTTGCTATCAACTAAAGAATAGCTTGCCAAGAGCCAACCTGATGGTACTGAAGCATGTATGGTTTCCATAGGTAGAATAGGCAGAAGATGGCAACCTTCACTAAATACAGTCCACATTGATTTGGCCTTTGTTTAAGATGGCAACCTTTATATTTCTAACGTAGATTTTTTACTTTTTGGTTAGATATATCCTAAAATTAACCATCCTATAATTTTGTCAACTAAAATTGTAGGCATGACCAACAGGAGCAATTATTAGCCAACAGAGACCAGAAATAGCCATCTATATGTGCTTTTGCATAGAAAAAAAATGCCCTAACGCTACTATGCATGAAAGGAAATCGCAGTGGCCTTCCTCTAGTATGTATATGTCACGCAACTATAACTGTAACCAGAACCTATCTGGCTCCATCACCAATTCTTCAAGCTGACCTACCTGGCTCCATGACTATAAACTAATGTTACAAAGTATTTATATGATGTACAGTACTGATAACTATTAATCATGTGAACACAATTGATGTAGAACAAATTGGGGGTATACGTGTGCTTATGGCGGGTTAAGGTTTAGAGGATTTGTGTATCTAGGATTTAGAGCCTTAGAAGAAAGGGTTGGGCTTAAAATTGGCTAGAATGTTTGATGATTCTATTTTTTAAATGGCTATTTGATAAAGTATGTGAGGTTTTAGGGTTTTGATATGTAAAAGGGCTAGACTTGGAGTTGTAAAGAGAGAGGAAAGGAGAGAAATTTATGGTGTTCAGGGTCCATATGACAAGTACCCATGAACAATAGCACAAGAAAGAAAGAAGAAAGGAAGAAAATAACACCTGAAAGCCGACATGCCTTGATGCTCAAAATACTCCAATTTTTATAAGGACTCTTTCTTGAGCACGAATATATATATAAGGACTCTTTCCTGTACTAATAGTATTAGCACTCTTAGTTTGACTAGTAAACTAAAAACCTACGTGGCTAGGACGCAACATGACATGGGACTTAGCAACAATGCATTTCTTGAAAAACTAAGAAATGACATGGCTGGGATACAGCAAACAATTAATTAAATGGGTGATATAATACCCTTTTAAAAGGAATTCCCTATTTTTAAACTAAAATTGAGTATTGTCATCTAAAGCCAGACTTCTACCACCACCAGACAATGCAGATTTGCGATGCTGGGAATTGTGCATTACTGGTATTCTTCTTGTATATATTTTTTGGTATTAAAAAGAAGAATTAAAAGCAATATCTCATCCAATTTGGTAAAAGGAAGAAGAAAAAAAAAAACCATCCATTATCTCGTGGTGGTAGAACAACCAAGAAAATGTAAAAGAAATCTCATCTAAAGCCTAAAGAAAACTTCAACAAATCATCAACAAAGCTATGAAAAATAATGGGAGATAGAGAATCTAATGGAGAAGAGAATAGCAGTAGTAGCTTTGGGCATTTTGGGAACTTTATTTTAATAGTTAATTGTGTAAGTTAAGGAATAGCAAGTACAACCAAATTGAGAAGGAATAACTATTCTTCATTTTGATAATAAAAACCTAACCAAACAAGTGAATGGTTATTCCTATTTAATAGCTATTCCAATACAGTGTACCAAATGTACCCTTAATCAGAACAGATTGCAGAAATTACAGTTTTGCCCCTAAATATAAAAATAATCATTACTTGTTAAAAAAAAAAACCAAATTAAATTTTAAGCCTAGAACACACATAACTAGAAATTTAAAATCACACCGCTTTAACTTCAATAGACGAATTTGTGAGTTAGCAACAAATTACTCCTTCATGACTACATCAATTTCCTTCTCTGCCACTTCAAAAAGTAAATGAAATTACTTCTTTCCTATAGCCACCCTCCTTCCATGATACCTTCACCCACAAATCATCAATTCATCCCCTCAAACTATCTTAGCCCCATCCTCCTTATTGTAGGAATAAAACTATCTTAAATAAATTACAAGTTTAGACAACCAATAACATGAATTAAACAAAGACAAAAAGGTCATACAGCATAAAAAGAGGCACCACCTGCATGTACAGACTAAAAAACTCTTTTACATACAATAGGCGCAATTATAAGTTATTTAAAGCATGAATTTCTTGCATTTCAATATTCTTTCAGTTTCTAAATAAAATTTGCTAGCTCACATTTGATCAACTTTAACATGTATGTAATTTTCCTAGCCCCAGGCCTATGAGCTGTAACTCAAATTGTACCTCCTCCCTTTCTAAGAGCAAGGTGGAGGGTGAGATCATGGATTCAAGACCTTCTATGTTTTTCCTATTTTCATTTTCATCCATATAGTTTCATTATTTTTCTTCATTCCCACCCTTTAACTTAAAACTGTTTCCAATGTAGTTCTTTCATACACCTCCATAAAATGGGTTACCACTAAGTCTCCCAAAATGATGTAGTTTTGAAAAAATTTCCCTATAAAATTATATACTAAACCCCCCCCCCCCCCAAAAAAAAAATTTTCAACTAATTCCTACATATATGTTTTTTTTTTTTTTAAAAATAAAATTATCTTCCTCCTCAACCAAAGCTTTTCCCAATTTACATCCTCTATTTCTTTCTCATTCTCTCTCTCCCCGCCATTTCTTGGTGACTGGGTGGTGAAGAGCTCAAGCTAGTAGGTTGGGATTGACGACATGGTTTGCGATTGCCCTTGGGTGGGTTGGAACAGCATGATATTTGGAGATGATGGTGTTCGGAGGATGGTGTGGAAGGCTATATGGCAGATGGGTTGGGTTGATTGGGTGGTGTTTGTGACGAACTGAGGGGCTGAGTTTTTGGTGATGTGGTGCTTTGGCATGATGAGATTTTTGGCCGATGTGTAGCAGTTGGGTGATTGGGTTTGACAGCAAGTTGGCCGTGGCTTAGCATGTAGGGGTAGGGGCAACAACGATGAAGGTGATTGATGAGATGTATCACCAGGTTGGTGTTGTTGCGGAACTTGCTTAATCAGGCAAGGTTGGTGTTTGGTTCCCAGGTTGGGTTGTGCAGCCCCTAGCATGAAGTTTTTTTTAGTTGTGCCGGTGAGGAAAGTGTTCACGTGGTGGCTTGTGGCATCAATGTGGCTATAGGCTTTGCTGCTTTATCAACAAGCACAAAAAACAATTTTGTAACGTTTTCTTATATGTTTTTAGAACAATAATATTAAAGAAGTGATTTTTCTACCTTTAAGATTTAGAAACTGAAAAATTCAAAACTACATCATTTTTAGGGCTTAACAGTAGCCCATTTGTCGAAAGTAGATGGAAGGACCACATTGGACATAGACGTAAGTTAAAGAATTAAAAAAAAAAAAATTTGAGAGAATAGGGACGAAAATGAAAACATGTCAAACTTAATGGGTGTAATTTGTAAGAAATATGAGAATGATATTTAACAAAATCAATTCAATATGTAAAATTCATGAACATGTCTAAAACACAATGGTGCCCTCACAATAACATATTACTTGTCCAATAAAAAGCCACTCTACCACATAGAATGTAAAAGATCAAATAAGCAACAAACTTGACAATTTTCCAAAACAGAAGTTAAAAAGCAAAGGCTTTTAAACACTCAACTAAATATAACGAAATTAATATAGACACCAGTAAGATGAGGTGAGATAAAAGGAAAACTCACCTAGGGATAGTGATTTCATGGGGAAAATAGACAACACCATCACCATTTGGTATGGGAGGAACATGATCCTTCTTCTCATTCACAAATTTTATTATTTGGAACAATACCTCACGAAGAGATGCTTCAACTGCTGCCCTTCGAGCAATTCTTTCCTCCTCTGCACGCATAAGGAATGAAGATATCAGTTTACCCTGGGAGGAATGAAGCACTAGAAAATCTTCTATTCAATGCACAAAATAGGAAATGTACCTCCTGGATCAACTACCACTTTGGAATTATGAGACTTGCTAGAATGTGCCTTCGGGTGTTGGGCCACATTCAGGTTGATATACCATTGTTCCCAATACAGGCGTTCAATTTTATTAGTGAACCAATATGGCTGTTTGTTTTTCACTTCATAGAAAGATAAGCATATCTGCTTTGATAATACAGCAGTATATTAGTGAGATTGGACCCAAAAAAAAATGCAAACTACAATTACATCAGAAAGAATGACACAACTGAAGCTCTGCAACAAAATAAGTATCTGATGCAAAATCCTGTATAAACCACTATATCATTTTTTTTTTCTCTCTAGAATCTATGTGCATGCCACAAAAATGCTAACTGTAATATGCTACCACAAACTCCACAAGGCAAGAATTAAAATATAACAAAGAAGGAACATAAAGTGATAACAGCATTTTCTGAAACAAAAACTCAAATCCTTTCATCATGGAAAGTGAATACATTTTGGATTCCCTCTAAAATGAACAACAGATATGCATTACACATCCATGACTGTCTGATACACAATATTCAAAACTGATCATAGTATAAAATAAGAACATATTTGCTATATACTGAATGCAACTTTAAAGATTGACAGACTCACCAAAGAGGGAAGGGAAAAAAAAGGTCTTTAGGATATTTACAAACCACCCACAAATCATATCATATGGTTTCTAAAAGCCACGGGCAAACTACAGACCTGACTTTTCTTGTTTGGGTGTTTTTCTACCCAGCTAATGAAGTGCTCAATCTTCTCATCTATTTTCTTTTCAAGTTCCACATCTCCACATTGCACCTATACAACAGGAAAGGTTGCATTAACAAGAAATAAAATTGAAGGTTTAAGCTTCAACCAATCCAATGAAAAGAACCATATAGAATAACACTATCAAGTTGGAAGATACATCTAAAAATATATATATATGCAATAAGATAACCTTGTGAAGGTTCTTCAACATAAAAGGTAGCCCCCTTTGCTATCTTAGGCCAACATTAAATAACAATGAACAAATTTTATTGTTACTTGTTTAGGTGTCAAACAGTTGGGCATATTTCTACTAGTGTTAGATTACAACATGATTTGCAATTGGCACTAACCCAAGTCTTCAAGCAAGCAAGTAAATGTGAATGCATATTTCAGTGGGAACTTGCTGCACAACATTATTCTGAGAGTTTGTTTAGCAAGCCCAGAAAAAAAAAAAAAAAAAAAAGCCAGCCTTTTCAGCTTATTTTGGCAGGCTCCACACCCAAAAATTACAAATAAAAAAAATCCCCCCTCTTTTTCTACAATCCTTTCAGCTAATGTGCAATCAACAGAGCACATTCAAACGCACTTCTGGTTTGGCTTATTTGCTGATTCGCTGAAAGTGGATAAATCTATGAGGCTTTAAAACAATATAAATAAGCAAATAAGCTCCAAAAAAAAAAAAAAAAAAAAGCAAAACCGAAGGCATCCAACGCAACAACTAATCCTTGTAAACCATTATCAAACACCTAATGACAATGAAATGTTATACTTTGGACATTTATTCACTGAACCTTAACTACTTCAAATAATCATAATACGCAACTACAGAGACTTGATCCAATGAAAGAAAGAGAACAAATTTCAGAATGACTTACATAGGTAACATCAAAAAGTTCCAAATCAACGTCTTTAGGTCGCACTAAACCTAATGCCCGATGAAACACAATTGTGTGTAGTATGCCTGCACACAAAATTTCCCCTCAAAACTCTATTCAATTAAATAACTAACCAAAAAAAAAAAACTTATTATAGTTAAAAACCCAAAACACAAACAAAAAATTTGAAAAAAAAAAAAAATAGTATCTTACAGCGAAGAACTTCTCGTATCTCGAAGTGCTCCACTTCCTACAAAGCAATTATAGATTTATATATTAAAATCAAGCTAAATATATATAAATTTTTTGTGTGAATGTGGAAAAAGCTTACCAAATCTTTGAGTTGGCAAACTTCGCAGTTCATGGTTGTGGAATAATCTCTGATCAGACTAAAATTGAAAGACTGTAACTTTTCGAAAAACCCTAATAAATATATGTGTGTGAAGTTTTGACGAAGAGAGAAAGAGCTCTGATCGGACTGTTTTTTCAAACTTTAAGTGTAAGCTAATCCAATCCGTTTGGATTGGAGATATTTATATATATATATATATATATATATATTTGCTGTTTGGGGATTTTTATTAAAAACAAATTGCATTGGGCCCAGATGAAAAAATAGGGTAATAGCCATTTTGAATTGGGCCTGCGGGGCTTTAAAATTTGGAACTGTTCAACACATAAGGCCCATTTCAAAAGCCTGCTTAGATTAATACATCATACTTCTTTTTTTTTCTTCTTTTTTTATTATTATTTTTTTATGTGTGATCCTTTTAGTTTTTACCATTTTATTTTACTTTATAATTTTAATTTTAATTGGTAATTAAGGTTATGGTAAAAGTAACTTATTTCAGTGTAACTTTAATGATAATTTTTTTTTTTTTTTTTTTTTTGATGAAGCTAGTTTGATGTTGCGTATTATTTTTATGAGATCAGTTGATTTTTGGGTATCAGAAATGCAAGTTTAGAGGTTTGGATGAAGGTTGAAGATGAGTCCAAGTATCTTTGTCAATTGACACTGGATTTTCGAAAGTGACATCAAAAATCAAAATTAGAATATGAAAAAGCAACACAAACACAATATCTTAATATTGGAGGATAAAAGAAGTGAAAGTGACCTCAACTTAAAAATCATTTTCTTTAACACTATGCTGAGCAAGAAAAACAAAATATGACAATTATGTTTACATCAATAGACAAAAGCCATCATTACATTGAGAATGGAGACATATACGTTTAGATCAATTTCAATTCTTACAGTAATTATCTTACTTTTTCACGATAATATCTCAGTTTAACTATTTCTTATTGTTAGAATAGTTGTTAAATGGTGAAATTCATTAGTTATTCGTATCAAGAGATTCAAGACAAGCTTTTTCTCAACCAAAAAAAAAAGAAAAGAAAAAGATAGAGAGATTCAAGACATGCTAGTACCAAATTATTGCCCTTTTGAATTGGAATGGGCCAATACCTATCTCTAATCTATCGCCTTTGATTATTTAGGCTTTAGATTGAGATGGCCATAGGCCCAATTTGAATCATATAGTAAATAAAGTATTTGTGCAGTAATTTGTCATATATGACTTCTTGCATCGATAGGAGATTCTCAATAAATTCTTGATAATCTTGATACTCTTGGTATTAATTACTACTTGACTTCTTAGTTCTTTATATTACACACATAAAATGAGCCATAGTGTGTCGAAGTTCTTTGTTAGGAAAGTAAATGGTATTGATAGGGGTATTTAATTATGAGTTCAACTTAGGTCTAATGTTATGTGTACTGGATCCGATAGAATGCTATCATGTATTTTTAATTGCTATGTGGTAGCATTCTATCGAGTCCAATGCACAACCTTTCCCCTTAATTACTACTTAAGACTTTTTGTAAGTAAGATAACGATAGGTACTTTGGATGCTTGTGTAGAACAATGGGGGTGCCTTTATGGACTTATTTAAAGTGGATAAGTACTAAAAAGTAAAAACCATGTCCCCGTTGCTGCTTATATTATTTATATTAAATGTCTCAGCCAAGCCTCCACGGCAGAGTATCAGGAGATCAAATAACCAAACTTTTTTTTATAAAATAATAAAATTAGTGGTGCCATGATTAAGATTGATGGATAGAAAAACCAATGGCTTAAGCATGTCTCTCGCTAAGAATAAGACAGTTAGGTAAACCAATGATAGGTAAATAAATTCATTAAAAAATAATAATAAGAGAGTTAGGTAATTAAAGCTAGGGTATATTAAAAAGTACCTTAAGACACTTTAAAAAAAATCCAAAATATATATGTGCATATTAAAAAAGTATCTTAATCGATCACATAGGCTTATATATATATGAACAGGTAAAGTAGGTAGACACTTCAAACTCTTTTTTTGAGACGAAGACTATAAAGATAGTTAGACACTTCGACTTATTACACCTTAAATCCTAATTAAAATTTATATATATATATATATCTATAAATAAAATTATTTTTAAATTATAATTTTTATATGAAAATATATGGCTATCTATAATCATTTAAATAGAGCCATGATTTCACTAGTGATAATTAAGTCATATATATTATTACATTATTTTTTTCTAGAAGTTGATATTTATAATAATTGGTTTGACTGGAACCCTAATTTTTTTCATGAAGAAGAGAATGCAGTGTCACTAAACTGTCGTATTCTTAATTTATAATTATATATCAATTTATAATGATTGGATATTCATAATTTTTTATTTATTTATATATACATAGTTATTTTTAAAATATTCTCTAATAATAAAGGAAAGCAAATAAGAATTTTAGTCTTTACACTTTATGACTAGTACTTAAATAAAAGATGCTTAGTGGTTTTTTTTTTTTTTTTTTTTTTTGTGGTATTTCTGCACTTGTAAGATGCTTAGCTAAATGAACGATTGTTGTTAAAAATATCAAATCTTTTTGTCAATATTTACACAATTTGTCAAATTTAATAAATATAATTTTGTAGTACACATATTGGATGTACTCAACTTATATTTTATATTGTTTATAATTCCCTTTTGTACTACTATACATGAGGTAGAGGATTTCATACATGGTGTGTGTGTGTATATATATATATATAAAGAAAAAAAAAATTAATGATGATATTTTTATTTGGCCCTCCAAGGTCATATTATTGGCTCTGTCCTTGTTCAGGCTTTACACAGGATTGAAATTCTGAATGAACGCACATCCACATATCTGGAATAAAATCCAAGTAGAGTTTGACAGCAGTCAGCACCTTCAATTATTGGTTTTACTAATTTGATCATTGAATTCTATATTCTGAACATAGAAATCTTTGCTCAATCAATATGGCTTGTTTATGTTTAATGGAGAGTCAAGATTTTTTCGTGGTGAAAACATATTGACTCAAAATTCAAACCATGCACGTACAATTAATTGCCAACCGTTCTACTAACTCTCTTTTTGACATTATATGTTTCATCTTTAGCTTCCTCTAATGCAAACTGAGTGACTTTCCTGTACTGCATCGAGCTCAACAGCAACAGTTTCATTGAAACATGATTCACTGTTGTGGATCTTAGGAAATCCGGAATTGGAAAAAAGATCTATCATCAACTAGGCAACTCCTTGGAGTGTATCTAATCATGTGTAGAAAAACATGGGGTGTAGGAAACGTTAGTCATACAATCATACTTTATGATTTTGTATTTATTTGTGTGGAAGACAATATCAGTCGTCCTTTATGAGATTCTTCAATCTTGTTCCATCAAAACGTTTTGTGGGCTCCATATATTTTACATACGTCAATTTCAGTTAGAATGTCATGGCTTACACCATTTTGTGTTTGTTTACAATAATTTAACTGAGGGATGATTTGTCAAACTGACAGGTACATCGCTATAATTTCAAAAATCTTAATAGCAAACATATTGGTGTTCATGTTGCGACAAGTATATATATTGTTCCATGTCAATCATTGTTGACTTAATTGGAACAATTTTTTCATTGTTATTCTTTCATAATGATAGATATAGTAGATTGCATTCATTAAGGGCTGCGACATTCCATGCCATATATTGTCCTAAATTCCCTGCAATCTGATTTCTGATATTAGAAACAGGACTGTGAATGCTTACACATATAGTTTGGTTTTTATTGATCATTTTTCTTCAGAGGACAGAGTGCTTATGTACAATTGCAGATATAAAGTGGGCTCTAACTTTAATATGTACTCATCATCATAGAATCTAAAGCGGACTTAGCTCTTCTGTTTGGGCCTCATGCATGGAACTATGCAAATCCTAATGCAGAATATTCTACCTTGCTTAATTAAAAAACTTACAAGTATTAGCCAAAAATATATATATAATACATTAGTGCTTTTTTTCTACAAGTGCTAAACCGAAACAAATATCAGTGCTTTGGGCTAAGCACTAAACCATCAATTTAGACTATGCATAATTTGCAAATTTATGGGCATCTTATTCTCATATAGTAATACATAAATACATAAAGTAAGATAATCTTAGCTAGGACATGTGCTTTTGTTTTGAATTTGTTGGTGCAAATTTTTATGCCTTTTGTCCTAGGCCTAATGGTTGAGCTCAGAGTGTTGCTTTTCTTTTTTACTAATAAATTTCCCCTTCCCATCAAAATAATAATAATAATAATTAATTAATTAATTTCCCCTATACTTTTGAGTTTTGAGAACTTTGATTTGTAAAGTTCACATATTCTAAGGATAAATTTTAAAGTTGTCAAAATGATATTTGAAATTCGAAATTGTAAAATTGTTTCGAGATAGAGAAATAAAATATTTTAGTACCAATTAATTAATATCAGTATATACATTACCCTTATGTTTATAAATATATCCATATTTATGTATATGTTTATAAACATTATTAAAATCTATTATAAGCTCAATATATTAAGTTATTAACCAAATAACATGTTTTATATCCCATTTTTCTTTCTCCCTTTTTTTTTCTTGTATTAGTTGAAATATCGTTATTGTTTAAATACACCCCCCCCAAAAAAAAAAAAAAAAAACCATGGTGCATATATATATATATATACACACAATTTTGACTCCTCAATTGATTTTAAGAGGAATTAATCAACTTCGACACATTTAAATACCACAATTTCACACTAGGTTGATTCATTTCAAGATTTGATTACTCAAATAAATACGCACTAGATAGGAATATCTCTTTTTGTATTTTTGGATTCATTGGGATTGAGGTTAGATTCTTCACTCAGTTTGCTTTGAGTTTCTGCCTTTCTTTGTCTCTGAAAAGCGTATGATCAAAAATTTTGAAATATGATCAAAAAAATTTTCGTAGAAAACAAGGTCCCCAAGTCTTAATAAATCAAGTGTGTCAAGTTCAATCGAGACTTTATCTAAATTACAAATTTCTTCTTCATTTGTGTTGCTTCTTGCACAATTAATCTTGCACTAATGATAACTCAATACAAATTTAATCAAAATTATAAGCCATGGAATTTGCCTACCTAAAAAACTTTTTCCCTTCATATCACCAAATTTTACGCAATTTTGTCGTTGTTAACAATAATTTCTATTAATGCTTTCTATTTCTTGAATTTCTCGTGCGCTAATTTCTGGTGGTCTCTTTACTCAAAAAAAGTATTTGCTATCTGTTTTACATCAGAGACACTTCCTTCATCCAAGCTCAATAATTAGAAATTATTTTTGTTCTTCTATCTAATGAATGAGCTACAACATGCCCCTTTCTATTAACATCAGTAAACTTATTGTTCTATTTTTTTTTTTTTCATATGTTTAAGCAATATCTTCCTTTGGCCATATGTAAAACAGATTGGTGTCTCACATTTGTCGTGTAACACATGATACAGAGAGAGAGAGATGATATATAGTGTTGATTTCAAACATTCAAGAAGTTTTTAATACTTGGTCAATAGTAATCGGTTTTACACTTATGACTAAAACATTAAGCCAGCTGATTCTTCGTTTCTTGGTCCAATCAGGCCTTCTAATATGGTTTGGAAAACTGTATTTTGTTTTGTATTATTATAATCATTGAGCCCCAGAAGTGTATTATTTATAACTACTTTCAAAGTTCACAAGGTCACATCTTTTAAAACTTAATTAACTGATAATAAGTACGCGAATCAAACATTCCATATCTCATTCTTCCACATGGGTTTGGGATTTTCAAAGTAGATCACTAAAAATCACTGAAATGGAATAAATAATCACATGGCAACTGAACCTTAAAATATATACATTACAGTTAAAAAAGAGAGATTAGCTTGTTGCCAAAGCCTGCAACAGAAAAATGCTAACTCCCATGGAAATCAAAATCTTATAGTCTTGGTAACAGAAAATTGGAATTGAAGGACATGGTGCGGGGTCCTCCAAATGTCAGTGAGAAATTCTCTCTGCCTTGCTCCTATATCCTTTTGTGAGTTTCTGCAAACTCCAATAAAGAATAAACCCACATGCAAGCTTTGTTGTCCAAAGACATGATCTATGGGTAGCCCTGCAGGAAGGATCCTGTTTCGTCTTAGCTTTTGTCAGGATTGAACCCTCCCATTGGAATTCACGCTGTGGACTCGACATATGACATATTTTTGGTTGTATACTTGTATTGCTCGAGAATGGGGGCCCCCTCTGAAGAGAATGTAGAGTTTTGAAGAACATGGTGTTTCTCGAATATAAGTTCGATATGGTAATAAATTGAAATATTCATAATGAAATAAAATAATTTTATTCATGTTTCTTCTTCCAAGTAATGCCCTTTAAACTACTCCTCTTCAATTTTTTCCTGATAAAAAACAAAAATATATAACAAGCTCTATCCTAAGGAGTAACAAATATTAATTTAGTTATGAGTTGCAATAAACATTTTTAAAAATAAGAATATATGCTTGTCAATAATTTCCTTGTACACACAAATTCTTTGCGATTATTTTTAGTTACATTTTTTTTAATATATATTTGTGCATGATTTCAATTTATATTTTAAAAGATGTATGAAATATACCATTTAATAAAATATTAAATACACTTTTACTTGTGATCTTAAGATATTCATTAATAAAATCATAATAAAAAGCCCAAGCGCAACACACAACTAAATTTTGTGAAAGTGAATACTAATTAAAATAAAATAATTTCATTCCTACATTTTAATTAATTAATTTATTTTTTTGAGAAAGTACATTTTTAAGTTAGTTTTAATTTGATTTGAGTAAAACCTAAGTATAGTTTCTTAGACGTTACATAATAGATTTTTCAAGTAATTATGTATCTACATTGATTAATGCAATACAAAAGAAGTTATCTTCTCCCAAAACAATTAAATTTAATTATATAACTTATTTCCTAAAAAAAACTATATAATTCATTGGCCCATACAACCATATAGTTGAATTAAATTGAAGAACCTAAAATTTAATCTTTAAAGAAATATACCTAAGTTTTGTCCATTTAGTATTTGCACGCCAGAGTTGATTCTCCTCAAATAGATAATCCACCTTTAGAATCAATCTAATTATATTTGAACAATAAACTTTTTGAACATTATTTTTGTGACAAATAGAATTTTCAATAAAATCTTTATAAAATAAATCATTATAAAATAAATCATATCCTATGCCCATGATTTTGCCTCATCACCCATATTTCTTAAATGAGAAAGGACAAATGTATAGAACATTTCCACAAAATAGTACTTTTTAATTCTCTCAAAACGAAAATATATTCCAAATTTATAATTTCAAATTTTTATATACTTTTTCTGACATATTGAGTAGTAGCCAAACCCATGAGAATATGTTCGCAAGAATGAAAATCAAATGAATTGACAGGACTTGTGCAAGTGGTGGAGCATTAAATGATGTTATAACTCATTTATCAAACCATTTGTGTAAAAAAGAATAAATAAATAAAGAATGTGGTAAATAATATTACTTATGAAAATTAAATTACAAAAGCAGTGCTCATAGTTATATGCATGGACTATTGATGCAAAAACATAATGTCCAAAATTTGATTGTTGAAATTGAAAATGCAAAGACTAAATTGACACTCAAATTCCAAGTGTTAATAAAAATAAAAATAAATAAATAAACTCAATTAGGGCCTTGTAAAAAATATAACACAACAAAAAAGTGAAATTTTTTTGACATATTAATATCAAGGGCAACAAAGACACTGAATTTTGACATTTTCTCTGCCGCACCGCAACTGGTAAGTAAAGTTCTGTTTTACCCAACCCAAAAAGTGGAAATATATACATATTTCTGGCTTCATTCGTGAATTTTAAGCCCCAAGTTTCCTCGTCTGTTATTTATTTATTTTTTTTAAGAAACAAATTTCCTCTTCTTTAATTGTAGAAATGTTTTAGAAATACAAAATGCCCTTTATTTTCGTTAGTTTGGAAAGATAATTGTGGATCCCAAGAGAGAGTAATAGAGTATACATATGTTCATTACCCTAAAGACTAAAAGTTACACTTGCTGTACAAAGTTCCCTGCTTTAAAATTTTGTACTGACCAAAAGAGAGGCATAGCTTGCGTTTGAAAGACTGATATTTGACTGATTTTTACATGTTTATTTTATATTTTAATAGTTAGAATAGTGAGAAACGGGAGTTCAAATCCTAAACATCTCTAATAAAAACACTAAAATGTATTAATTAAATTACAAAACTCTTAACAACCGATTTCTTGTTAAAAGATAAATAAATATTAAGTTTGGGCTAGCAAGGGTTCTATAGTATATCGAGAAAATGCTAACCAAGTTGTAGTGCAGTTCACGTGCAATGGATTGGATTCACAATACTTAATCTCACTCTTACGCTCAGATAATTTATTTTTAAATATGGGTTGCAAGAGACCACCATATTACAGGCATAATTTTCCTACTAATTGCATGTGCTTTTATAAAATGTAGATTTAGAAATTTTTTTTTTTAAAAAGGTTGATATGCCGTTCATTTGCATGTCCTAATTAAGGGACAATCATTGGACCACACACCTTTTATGTGGTAAGCTATGGGAAATTATTATATAACACATCATGGTTTGATCTCTATTAGACATTGGTCCAACCTAAAAAATTTTAAATCTTTCCATTTTTTGGTTCTTTGAGTAATCCAAGTTTCAAAATCATGCCCTAAAGGACAAATCAAGTTGCAACTGAGACTTCCCATAATCACTTATATAGCCTAGTTCAATCTAATAAACACTTTGTGTGAGACTCAACATTCGCTTGCACAACATACATTTCAATTCACATAACTTGGGTATAACAATATTTTTTAGCTCAAGTGATTTACATGTGAAATTTTATTTGTAGTTGGAAAAAAAATGTTAAAAGGTCGTGTTAATTGCAAATTCTTTCTAAATCATAAGTTGACAAATCAAATTTGATGCAAATTACATGTGGGTAGATTGTAATTAACTCAAATATACCTATATATACTTAGACACGCGCGTGCGCGCGCGCACACACACACACACATATATATATATATTTATTTATTTATATATATATATATATAATGTTGATCATATTTTATAAAATTGAAATATATTTTGGAGAGAAATCCATAATTTACATTTTACTTTTAAGATTTTTCCCAAACATGCTTTGAATCTACACCTATTCAAATCTTTATGCATCCTGAATTATTGATACTGAGACCGATTAAGGTTAGGTCCAAAACATTTTTTTTCTTCACAAAATCCAAGTATTTTAAGAAGCATAAAAAGCCAGTCATCTAACCTCATTGAAAAATAAAAAGATATGAGACCTGAGATGGTGAGATCAAACCTAAAGCAAAAAAACTCTCTCTACAGACTTTCAACCATAGAGCAATAGCATCAACTCTTCTAAAAATTTTAGTATTTGATACATCAAAAAGTTACTTTATCTATTTTAACATACAATTTTGCAATACATTCTACATCACATCTTCTATTTTAAGATTTCATCACATTAAAATAATTTAAAAGAAACCTCATCTATATTAAAAAATTAACAAAACAAATATATTTTATTGTGGCCCCATTTGACAAAGAGAGAGGTAAAGAGAAAGAAAGGGAGAGAGGAAATTGGGATGTGACATGGGAGAGAGAAATTGGAATAAAAAAACAACAAAATATGTTGAGCATATATAAGATTGGCTAAAATGCAAAACTAATCCTCTAAGTTTCATATTTTGTTATTTCAGTCCTCTAACTTTAATTTCTGTCAATTTAGTCCTTTAAGTTTTAAAAGTGTTTCAATTCAGGCCTCCCACTAACTTCTGTTAATGCTCTACCTTTAAGTGCTTCTTCTTTTTTTCTTCTTCAGTTTTTGATATTAAATAATGCAGAAAACTAATTTAATTTTTTTTTAAAAAAATCCCATAACACACCACAAACCCAACACACAAACAACAAAAAATTTCTTTACATTGATCACAAGATTCACAACCAAAAATGGCATCCAAATGGACCCAAAATTTTAATATACAAATTCAGAACAAAGCACAACAAACAATTATCTAACATCAACCATCAGTAACATATATAATTCACAAATTCCCTACCCACAAACAATGATTATTTATTCAACAAAGAAACAATGTTTCTAGGTTTTTTTTTTTTTTTTTTTTTTTTTGTGATTCATTTGGTTTTTACAAACAAAATCAAAAATAAGAAAAGATTTGACTAAAAACTAAACTTGAAAACCCAAATCATATCAGAGAGAGAAAGAATCCAAGGACACCCATATTGGATTGGACAGAAAGAATCCAACGACATAGACCAAATTGGAGAGGGAGCTTAACTGGGTTGTTCACCAAATCTGAAAGACTTTGAAACCAACCAAACACAATAGCCTAGACGTGGGTTGGAACCCCAATGAGGGTTTGATGAGAAAACATAAAGAGAGGAAGATTGGCCTAATCAAACCGAGATAAGAGAAAGACAAACACCGCCAAGCAAGGATAGTCGACAGTGACTAGTGAGGGGTAGAGACCGGTTGACCTTGGTGGTTGGCCATGAACGAAACTTGGAGAGGAGCTCCTTGGGTCCAACCTAGAGAGAGTGGCTAGGGGAACAAAGTTGTTCATTGAGCCCTTAATTTCTTCTTCTTCTTCTTCTTCTTCTTTTTAATTTAAATTAGTTTTCTGCATTTTTTAATATAAAAAATGAAGAAGAAAAAGAAAAAAAAAGCACTTAATGGTAGAGCATTAACAGAAGTTAGTGGAAGAGGACTGAATTGAAACATTTGTGAAACTTAAAAAACTGAATTGACCGAAACTAAAGTTAAATGACTGAAATGATAAAATGTGAAACTTAGAGGTCAGTTTTGCATTTTAGCTTATAAGATTTTATGCTTGTATAGTTCTAAATATGAAATTGTACTATTCATTAATGTTAAATTTTGTAGCATATAAAACATCTGATGTGGAAGATTTTTTGGTGTTTGGTGTGCCAAATGCCAAATTTTTTGCATTTGACACACCTGATACTAATACTATAAGAGTTTGTTTGGTTAGACGATTTTAGAGTTTAAAAACACATTTTTAAAACCTGAAACACCGTTTTGTAATAACAACTCTTCTTAGATTTTTAATAAATGCTTATTTCAAACCTAAAACTCTATTTTCCAACAACATATACAAACATATCCTAAATCTTTTTTGGATCTCATATGGGCAATCCTTTCGGTTCTCAATTTACAAGGTTAAACCTTCGAGTTTCTTACCAATTTTTAGATGTACTTTCAGCCTCTTTGTATAACCAGGTCGGTATTAAGGTTGGTTCAGGATCAAATGGATATATTGAACCAACTGGTTTGGTCTTATTTTCAAAATACAAAGGAAAAGTGTGACAGATAAGAGAGATAGAGGATGATTTTTTTTGTTTCTTAAAAAAAAAAAAAGGAAAACGCGGGATGAATTATGATGATATTTTAGTAGGAAAATTCGTACCTATCACACTTGAAAATAACAAGTGGGGGAGAAAAAAAGTGAGGAACCCTAGAAAAGCAGTATTGCCGCATAAGGGGAGACACTAGGCGGGGTCCATGTAGAATGTGGGATTCCATCCCATGCATTTTTGTAAATTGCAATGTCATTTCATACTGATTCATAACATCTAAGTATGAACACTTATTATTCTGTAGATATACTGCATTATTTTCCTTCCCCCTTTTTGATGATGTGAAGCTTTGGCCAATCATAGAACTCCGTAGCGAGCCTTAGCTTTTCTAGCTGACAGGGAAGACTTAGGTATGATTCTTTTTTTTTTTTTTTTTCTTTTAATTATATTTTTGTAAACATCTTATAAGGTATGATTCATTAGTGCAACTATATATTCAATATAACGAATAGCTGCATTGAATATAATTGTTTTTAAAAAATATAATATTATTTGTACTTAGTCAATGTAATTATGTGTTTACCTAAGAAGCTGTCAGTAACTTTAGGTATTAATAATGAATTGTCTAAGCGTACTAAAAAGTACTACAAAAATATTTTAATTAAAGAGAATCTTTATATACTCTAGTACACTTAGAATATCAGCAGTTTAGGTTTTATAAAAAAAAAAAAAAAAAAAGAATATCAGTAGTTTAGGTTGTATAAGACAATAGTTCTTAAGTCATATTGACAGTGTGAGCCTTAGCATTTCTAGCTGACAGGGAAGACTTAGGTATGGTTTTTTTTTTTTTAATTATATTTTTGTAAACATCTTATAAGGTATGATTCATTAGTGCAACTATATATTCAATATAACGAATAGCTACATTGAATATAATTGTTTTTAAAAAATATAATATTATTTGTACTTAGTTAATCAATGTAATTATGTGTTTACCTAAGAAACTGTTAGTAACTTTAGGTATTAATAATGAATTGTCTAAGCGTACTAAAAATTACTACAAAAATATTTTAATTAAAGAGAATCTTTATATACTTTATTACACTTAGAATATCAACAGTTTAGGTTTTTTTTTTTTTTAAAAAAAAAAAAATATCAGTAGTTTAGGTTGTATAAGACTATAGTTCTTAAGTCATATTATCAGTGCGTTGTTATATCCCTGAATGTTCAGACTCAAGACTTATCTTATACTAGGACCCTAATCACTAAACAGTGACTCTAGATAATGGTAATGAATTTACTAGACATACTAAACTGCTATATAGATATTCCAATTGAAGGGAATTCTTGTGGAGCAATATGAGTACCCCTTTTATAAGCCTTCTTTAACTATTTATTATTTTTTTATCATTTTTTTTGGGGTTATATTTGACTACCATATTAATAAAAGATGTTTTTTACCTGTTATGGTTGTACAAAGTGGATGTTCCCTTTCCCCTCATAAAAGAAAAAAAAGAAAAAGTGGAGGTTCCCTATTTTTTTCCGTTTTAAAAAAGCACATCGTTTGAAGTGAATCTTTATTGCCAAAGGTTTTATAAATTTAAAAAGTAATGCTTCTTCAAATAAAAATTTCAAATGAAATAAACTCATGTCCAAATCATATTATATCTTATACTATGTTAAAAAAAATGGTTGTCTTACATGCTATGGTTGTACCAAATGGAGTCCTTCAAATTTTTTTTAAAAAATAATTAACATTTTTTTGAGAAAATTTTTAAATAATTAACATAGTTTCTCTAAATTATTATTATTTTCTTATTTTAATAATTTACCATGATTTATGTTTCATAATAAAAGTTGGCTCGTACATGCTGTGTTTGCATTATGTGATTTATGTCTTATGTAAGTATTTTACACAACATGCTTGTATTATGTGGCTCGAGTTATACTACATAAGTTTGCCATGTGACTTTTACAATTACATTAAAATTATTATCATACTTACTTTCAGTGGAATTCTACTATTAAAGGTTTAAAAAAATACTATTCAAATTAAAGTTCAATTATTAAAAAATTCTCAAGAGATTTAAAGGAATTTCATTATTTTATATATATATATATATATAAATAAAATTGATAAAATATCAACCTATAACGTTATCGTTATGATGATTGCTTTTTTATGTAAAATATTAGTATATTTTTAAATAAATGGAACAATTTGGTCCTTCATTTTTCTGTCAATAATGGCACATCAAGCTTTCCATTATTTGATTTCTAAAAAAAAAAAAAAAAAAACTTTCCATTATTTAGGGATCAAATATTATTAAATGTGTATTTGAGTGATCAAAATCAATTAAACCAACTTATTCGTACCAAAAAAATAAATAAATAAATAAAAGAAAAAAGAAATCAAACCAACATCATATTTAAGGGGATCAATGCAACTCATTAAAGTACTTGAATCAATCTTATTTCAGGGGATTAAAATTAAAAGGATTTCTTAGATCGATGAAAAGACTAAATTATATTACTCATAAATTTTAGATGTAAAATCCATTTTTTAAGAACTTCCATCCTATGATAGATTGATCTTTTTATGATAATTAATTTTTATCATTAAACTAAAATATTGATAAATTTCTTCTTTATTTTCACCAAAAAAGAAACTTTATTACTTGAAAAATGTAATATGCAGTTTAACCTAAAATCATAAACGAAGCTTAATGTATGCATGATGCTATGGAATGCATTAAACTTTGAAGAGAGACTCGGCGGGAATCGAATAATAATGTGGGGAAGGCAAGTAGGCTATAAAAAAGAGAAAGCAGAGTGGGATGCTGGATAGTGACTGACCAAAGAGATAGAGATTAGAGATCAGAGCCCGAACTTCGAGGCAGCGACTGCCCCTACACGCAGACAGACCCCCTTTGACGGCGACTTACATTTTTTGACCGCACTGCCCGTGCTGCCCGCCTCGTGTCTCATTCAGACTGAGACTGATGATAAGCTCGCGTCGTTTTCTGCTGCCCGGCCTTAAATCATTAAAATCCGGGTAGCGGGCAGAGTCCTATGATGCTAAAAATTTAAGATTAAAGTTTACAACTTTGAAGTTGTAGTAGTTGTTGTTGTCGGTCTTCACAAAGTGTCCTTCTCTCTCTCTTTCTCTCTCTCTCTCGCTCTCCGGACGGCACGCGCGGTCAGGTACGTATGCCAGTAACTAGTGTACTGTGTACTTTTTTTTTTTTTTTTTAAATTATATCATTTTTATTATAAATTTTTATAAGTTTTAAATTGTTATTAGCAGATTTTGAGTTATTGGATAAGAAATTTGAGATTCAATTTTTATCTATATTAAAAATTGATTAATATCTTGATCTGATGATAAAGAATATTCATTAGAACCAGACATTATAAATTGAAATTTTCAAAAAAAGTGTTGTTATTAACCGTTACATGTGTAAAAAAAAAGTAATTAAAGTTGTGAATTCAAATTATAATCAATAATAATTTAATATTTATAATTTATTGTAAAAATTATGTAATAAATTTCTCTTAAAAAAATATTAAATATAATGAGGGGATGCCAAGCCAAATTGCCAGTCAAGCTATGTGTTGTCAAAATAAGTTTTGATATTATTTTGAGCTTTCGGCTTTTCTCTTTTGCATTCATGTTTCATTTTCTTCTGGATACAAATTGCCTGCAATGATGTCGGGCTCTAATTGGCTATCAAACATGCTTATACTGTAGACTGAGACACTAGCTCTTTTGCAACAACAACATTAACCTTTTTCTTCTTTGGGTTCCTAAAAAATCCTACTTCCTTTGCATTATTTTTTGTTTGAAAAGGACCATACTTAAGTCGTGATTCATGCGCATTTCGGCCAATTTATTTTAAAAAATTCTAGACTAACTCAGTCTCAATCATCAGTCCTGTAACCAAATTGGTTTGTCCTTGTTCACACTCAAATTTACCAGCAGTGATTGATTCTACTCACTTCCTGCCAAAATGAGTTTCTTTTTTGCTTTTACTATAGCTTTTGCAATTTGCATGATTGGATATTATATTGGTTTAGTCTAGCTATATAGGTCCGACATGTAAGCTTATTAATCTTTAGAAAAAAATGAAACTAAGATTATTAACCAATCCATGTAATCCAGAAGGTCAAAATGCTTCCCTGTAAAGGCTTACTGCTTACATAGTCGCTTTGTTTCGGTGAAATATATTTTCTACATTTTAAGTATTTTGTTATGATGAAATATACAAGTCAACAAAAAAAAAACATTTTTTGTGGTTAATCGATGTCCAATAGAGTGAAAAACGTTTTGTGCCTTTTTTGGAATGTATAACACTCAATAAACCACTAAAAATTCTTCTAACCTTAATTTTTCTTTCTTTGTCTTCACTCTTTTCACACGGGTTAATCGCTGATTGTCGTTACCTAACTTTGATTTTTTTTCCCCATCAAATCAGACCCTTCCAAAATTTGAGATTGTTTTTCCATTAGAGACTCCATTTATTTTCTAAAGAGAGAGACTTTAACTATTTGTTGCCTATTTTTGTGAATGAAAGTTAAGTTCATATAATCATTTGGGGATTACATTAAATATTGATGATTTTCCAAGCAAGTCAAAGAACAGAAAATGTTATTCACAACCAACCGCATGAAAATGAGTATGCTTTTCATATAATATTTTTTTGAAAACATCACAGCAAAAGGAGAATTAAATCATAATTAGATTGTGCCAAAAGCCTCATAACTTAATTAATTGACACTTTTAAATATTTTTAATATGAAAACATACATAGTTTAAATCCCTTAATCAACTCCCATAACAACTATCAAATTAAAAAAACAAAATACCATAATTAGATCGTGAATAATGGGACAAATTATCTTGTAGCTTAAGTGATAAGATTTTACTCTTCATAAACAATAATATCAGAATCAAGATAGTGATTGACAAACGGTTCAGAAAATTTAAGACATGTAGACCCCTCCTCTATCAACAGTCCCCTATATCTATATCTATTCTGTGTCATTTACAATCATGTTAAAGTAAATTCTTCTCACGTTCTTATTTAGCTATTTTATACTTAAATGGGTTAAAGTGAAGCTTCCATTTAAACCACAAGTTCAAACTTCATAAAAAGCACCTTCTTCACACAATCATGTATTTTAAAATGCTGTTGATGTGGCAAACTGCATAATTGGTCAAAATATTCTTAAGCAGTGATTTTACACTCGCAAACTGATAAGGGTTACATCAAGTTGATTTACGATTTGTCTTATGTTTCTTTAATTTGGTAAAACAGTGTTACATGCCAGACCGAAGCAAGCGCATCTTTCATTTGTCCATGTCCAAGGTCTTCTTTGTACCTTTCATGTAATTTCATTGAAGATTTCCCACTAAGTTTGTCCTTATTTAACCAATTAACTTGTCAAATCAATAGTTATTCTCTCAAATTCCTAGCCCTTTTTAGAGGATACACTGTGCACAATTTTTTTTTCTTTCGTGAAAGTGGAATGAATTAATAAAAATTAAGTCATACCAAATCCCAAGTATGAGTTAGGTCACACCCAAAGACAGGATATAATAACAGTACTGTGCATCAAATTGGTGCGCTAATAATTAAGTTATTAGATCGTATAATTTTATATTATATAGTATATATTTCAATGTAATCCAGGTAGGTTGGCCAAGTAATTGGGCAGTTGATCTTAAAGTGTTTGTCCCAAGTTCGACTAGATGTGTTCTCTAGTTCGAGTTTGGGTATCTGCATCTTGAAAAAACTCTCTGAGCCAGCGATTTACCCCTCTAGAGCCTACCCGTTGAGAACAATAATTAGTTTCTAGTTGAAAGTTTTGAGGATACAATGTAGCAAATCAAAAAAAAGAAAAAAAGAAAAAAGAAGAAGGTATATACTTCAATGTTTATTGAAGCTAGTGTTAGCCTACTAGGTATACAATGAAGTAAATGCATGCATGAAATGAATTCAGTGGTCATCAGCAACACCAAATCCCGAGGCTTATCAAATCTCACTTCTATAATGTTGACTATGTTCGATTATATTTCTGGTTGAATCATAATTTAGGCCTATCTTTTACCCCCTTCACTACCCTACAGGATATTTTAATCATACATTAGTGTACTCAATTTCAATTTATTCATAAGTGTAGTTTTTGTTGTTTCTAATACGTTTCAAAGATATAGTGGCAAAGTTCTCTCTTCTTTAACTTTTGCTTTTAAAAAAAAAAATATATATATATATATATATATTAAGTAGGAATGAGGAATTTGAACCATAGAGGTCTTAGCCAAAAAAAACCAATAAATGTGATTTGTTTTCCTTCTAAACACGTTTTTATTCAGGTGTTAATAAACTCAATAATGTTTAGCACACACGAAGGCTATCATTTATGTATCTTTGGGCCTTTGTTCTCTAGTAGTATGCGTGGGAAGGCAACATTCAAGGCATAAGTTTCGGGCAGTGGCTTTTTAGTTGGTGTAGGGACATAATCTTTACACGTATTTCGACGTGATTAGCCTCTCCTTAACTCGTAATGATGATTTCCCTGAACAGCATCTTCAGGAAGGAAACACAAACATCCCCCACAACAAAGATTATTCTTTTAGAAAACTTGATTACTATTATCATTACATATTCCCTGCTCTACTCCCCACTTGCACCTATATTAAAATATATGTATGTATAGTTATAGCTTTTATGTAAATGATCATCAAAATATTTGTAGAAACGATGCCACAAGACTTCTAATATAATATTAATTTGCATCATTAATTGTATTTGATTAAAGGAGTACGTCAATGGAAATATACTTTTTATATATATATATAAAAACTCTAGAGATTTTTTAGAAACCCAGTTTTAGCATTGTTTTGTGCAATAGAGGAGCATCATAATTGTGGTTTTGGCATGGCATGAACCAGATGAAGAATTATGAAATAAAAGGTGCTTGTAATTTACAAATCCGTTAGTATTACTAGGCTTCTCAAGGCCAACATGAAGAATATGAAAGAAAAGTTGCACATATATAGGTCTTAGCTATAGCCACCAATTCGTTGATCTTTCTTCTGACTGTCATTGAATCATTAGGGTAATAATGGGGTCTTGTCAAATTAGATTTTCATAAGAGAAATGCATGATTAACAAGAGGAGACTGGGAAATGGACAAAAGAGACCACTTCCCCCCAAAAATCACCAACAACCAAATTCCAAAATCCAAAAAACCACTTGTGTATTAAAATAGTCTAAAGTAGTTGCTTTATTTCACATTGCATGTTTCTTCTATATATTAAAGCTTCCCCACCTCCAAGCCTCTATTCTTTTACACCCACCAAAAAACTGGCCAAACAACAAAGCCAATCACACTGAACTTGCAAAGGCAACCTCTCTCTCTCTCTCTCTCTCTCTCTCTCTCTCTCTTTCATACATAGATGACACATGCACACTAATACACAACAAAAACTACTTTCCTTAGCTTTTCCACTACCTCAAAAAGACTAACCCTTGTTTGCTTTTCTTGTTTTTGGATTGTTGTAGATCTACAAGAAGAAAAGATGATCCAAGAACTGTTGGGAGGTGCAGGCCTTATAGCAGGAGAGAGGAAAATCTCTACTAATGGAGTAGTATTACAAACCAGTACTCCACCTTCTTCTCCATCTCCTGCACCATCTCCTTCTTCCTCAACTACAACAGCTACTACAGCTACAACAACATCAAATTCTGATAACCAAAACTTGAGGTGTCCAAGATGCGATTCTTCCAACACAAAGTTCTGTTACTACAACAACTACAATCTCACTCAGCCTCGCCACTTCTGCAAGACTTGTCGCCGTTATTGGACCAAAGGTGGTGCCCTCCGAAATGTTCCAATTGGAGGTGGTTGCAGAAAGAACAAGAATGGTACAATCTCAACCTCAGTTTCCAAGTCAAGCTGTAGCAAGATCAAGACCTTAACATCTGAGTTTGGAAGGTCAGGCCTCGGAACTGGCTTCGATCATGACCTTTCATCAAGCCCAATTCTGTGGGGTTCGCCACAGAATTCTCATCTCTTGGCTTTACTAAGAGCTACTCAAAACCCTAACCCTAACCATAGCCCTAGTCCCTTGTCTAATTCTGTTCATGTGAAGGAAGAAGGAAATATGGTTGGATCCCACTTGATGACTGAGCCAGTGGTTTCAACTGGTACATTAAATGCTCGAACCCTGGGCTTGGACCCTCTTGGCCATGGCCAGGTCCCTTCTCTTGGTCTATGCAGCTCTTTCTGGAGAAACAATCAACATCAAGCTCAACAACAAAATGGGTTTGTAAGTAATGGTGAAGTTCAAAACAGTAGTTCTGGGATTCAGGAACTATATCAGAGGCTCAGATCATCAAGTAATTACTATGGTCATGATCACTCACCAGTGGTTCTAAGCAACTTGGCTTCTTCATCTTCAGCTTCCTCATCTATTTTGGAGTCAGCTTCTGTTGCTGGAGGTGAATTGGGATACTGGAATCCAACATTTTCTTGGTCTGATCTTCCAACAACTAATGGTGCATATCCTTAGAAATCTTTTCTTTCCTTTTTTTCCTTCTTTATTAGGATTGTCGGCACCTTGTGGTGTCTGTTTGGGTTGTGGTATATGAAAGTGGCTGTAGCATCAGTACTTTTTTTTTTAATCTATCTGTATGTGTGTTTTTAGGTGTGTTTACTTATGAGGGTGTACCAAGGACCAAGAAGTGATAAAAATGGAAAATATTAGGTTTTTTGAAATGTTTCTTGATGTTGCAAATTCATGTCAAAGGGTTTTTCTAGCAATTCAATTTTTTATGATTTCAACGAAGATACTTAAATTCGGTGTTCAAATCTTCCTCCACTTACAATGTATTAAAAAAAAAGAAGTATAAGGTATTAGTATCTCTTATTTCTTATGAGACCCAAGAAAAAATATAATGGAAAGAATAAGCTAGAATTGGAGGAACGAATATCATATTGATAGGCTCAAAAACTTTAGGGTTTGGTTTTTGATTAATTAAGATGTGGTGGTGGTGCTATGGCTGTCATATGAAGATTCGTTCAGTATTTTGTTACGAGAAAGTGATGAATGAAGTGCTAAAGCAGCCTTTGGAAAGAGTTTCCTTAAACAGCAATTTGATTCCCAGTGTTGGTAATAAGGATTCCTTATGCAGCCTTATGGTAAAGATCTGTCCTTGCCCTTCCCTTGCTTCTTTAATATTGGCTTCCATTTTATTCCCTTCCAGTACTCAAACCTCTATCTCTCTCTTCTCTCTCTTATTTTGGCAGCCTATTCAATTTGCTAGGTTGAGCATGCATAGTACTAGGCCTGATTTTTTTTATAGTAGCTCTGAGTTTCATTTAAATTTTTTATTTTTTCTAGCAGAAAATTAATTAAGACACTTCTATCTTGACTAGGGTTCTAGGAAGATGTGGATTAAAATGGGTGAACAAAAATTTAGTTTATGATTTTAGGGGACTGATCACTAATTTTATAGGCTCCGGACCTCATCGCTATAAGGATTAAGTGAGAAAATGTTTTTGTACCAGTACTAGCCTATCACTTAGAGATGTTTGGAATCTCCTTTCCCATCACCCCAATCCAAATATATGATAAGTTTTGGTTCTTTTCTGTTGCATAACCATGAAGACTGGGACTTGGTGGTCAACAATAATTGAACGGCTGAAAAACGTACAGTTTTAGAAGTAAATTTAAAAAAAAAAAAAAAAAAAAAAATTATAGCAACCCATGAAGGACGTTCTCCAAAAGTGTTGTGGAATTTAATGGAGAGAAAAGCTGTTTTGTGTTATATAAACATAGTGGTGGGGTTTGGGATACAAAAGTCTTTTCAATTCTATTCCTTCGAATATTTTACATGTCAAAACTCTTATAAATTGTAGGAAGTTCATCTTAATCTCATCTCATTTACTGAAAATTTCAAACTTACTTCAAACACTCCCATTTATTTATTTATTTTATAGAAACAAACACACAAAAAGGAAGAAAATGGGGTTTCTCATTTATCTTACTTTTGAGTTTAATCAAACATGCCAAATTGAGGTAATTAACCTAAGATTGAACATATAAAATAATATTTAACTACATTTTAAGCATTATTTTTATTTCACTCTAAAAAAAAAAAAATAGAGTATAATTAATCTAAACGTAACCAAGCACTATGATGAGTATATAATTGTCTTCATAATCATAATTATTAAACTAATAAAAAATTCTGGAAATCCAATATAACTTTATAAATTATTTTACATCACATAGCTTTAATTAGTTCTAACCATCCAAAAAATTATTTAAAAACCAAAACACCTAAATTATTATAGAAACCCTAGTTTTGGTTTAAATATGATTATGACATGGGTATTTTAGAAATTTAAACACAGAAACAAGATACTTAAGGTGTAATATATCATCCAAACTGAAAGTTAACCCAAATTAATAACCCAAAAAAATGAATAATATGTTTCAACTGATAAAGTCTATTGTTATCGAATAAGAGATACGAAGTTTGATTCTTACCTACACTAAAAAATTAATTGGTATCTTGATTTGATGATAAAAAACAATCATTAAGAGCGGAGACATCATAGGTTGAAACTATTTCTAAAAAAAAAAATCCTCCCCCACCCCCACCCCACCCAAAAAAAAAAAACCTCTTGATTAACATAGCACTATCGGTATTATCTTGATTAGCATTTTTTTTATTTTTTATAATCCAACTAGTTCCTCTTGGTATTTTTAATTGAAATATCTAGAGCTCAAATTACTGTAATGATGTCATAATTAATTTAATAAGTACTAGTTAAATTATTAATCAATATATATTTATAAAAAATAGAAAAAATTTTAAAAAAGGATCTGAAAAAATTAATAACTTTCGAATAGTGATAATAGAGCATAATAATATTAGAATACCTAATATTATTAAGAACAAATAAACAAGGATAGTTATAAATAAAATCAAGGATATGGATATCCTATTCTAAAATTAGTCTCACTATTTCCTGTAATCAAATAAACCTATCCATGTAACCAAACAACATTCCACCGTCATCGTACACCTCATTTAGCAGCGATATATAGGCACCTTAATTTGGAGACGATGCTCATGTATGGTAACATACCATATAACATTGGAGTTTGTGGAGAGGGAGTGTAAGAACTGTTTGAACTTACAATGATTCGTCAAATTGGCATGTTCAATCATGGTACTAATGGTAATGAAAATTATTTTGATTTTTTTGGGTTAAAAAAATTGGATTGGTGGTTGGTTCTCGATTAAACTAGTCAATCTAATGAGCCAAGTCTAATTTTCAAAAATATAATTATAAAGGAGATAGTTCTAGAGTTCAAAGGGGGTAAATAGAGATGAGAAAGTGTATAGGTGTTGGATAATAAGAGAATTATGAGATTCGAATAGGACAAACATATTAAGATATGGTTTTGCTCTTTATTCTCAAAATAGATTAGAATGTAAACTCTATATACTATAAAGCATGTTGGAACAGAGTAATAGGTTCTGTAATATTAGTTATACTTTAGTAATAACAATTTAGTTATTGATTGATTCCTTAGGAATATAGTTATTCTTTAAAATGAAGAATATATTCTTTCCTTACTCAAATAGTTATTAGGTATTCCTTAATCTATGTTATAGTTATAAAATTAAAAATTCCTAAAAAGCCCAAGCAAAGCAGCTCTCTCTCTCTCTCTCTCTCTCTAGAGTTTTTTTTATGTCTTCATTGATCATCACAACAATTTTAGGTGTTTTTTTTTTTTTTTTTTATAATTTTATTCTTGTTGGCATATTCTTTGAAAATGAGATAATATTTTATTTTTTGCAATTTGGTTTTGTTTTTAATGACAAATTGTATCTAAGGGATACTGAGGTTCTTTTTATATGTGGTTAATTTATATTTATATTCTTGTGAATAGAAACCGGCCGGTGTTTATATTGTTGTGACTTGTGACTGTAAAAAAACATTGTTGTAGAGATATTGTCATTTTTTTATGAAGATATTAGTTTTGAAAAAATAATATTAATTATAATTTTTTTATAAGAATTATAATTTTTTTGATGAAAGCATTTTAGGAAACTTAATACATAGGACAATTGAACACTCCATGGATGTATGCGTTATTAATTGTCATACCTAAATATTCCTCCATTGCACTTTAATTACAATGCCTTCCACTCTTCTTTGAATTTTTACATCTGTATTTGCACAGATTAAAATTCTTCTGGATACTCCACTCCAAACTACTCAAGCATTTTCTCCTTCTGCTCATGGCTAAACATGGCCTTCATGCAACCTAGCTGTCAATGGGATCGGCGGAGAGGATAGAGCTATTGGAGGAGAATGTGATCTTTGAGAGAGAAGGCGAGGACTTTCGGGATAAGAGAGAGGTGCGGAATTTTAGAAAATAAAGAATTACTTATCTCATAATGTGTGAAAAACTTATATTATGTCGACACTATCTACTTGATTAGTAAATTAAATGTATAAAAGGGCAACAACTTGGTCTAATCTATAGAAAATGGGTCATTAAAATTAATTATGAAACCACAGTTGGCTGTGATAGATCATATGTTGTTATTGCTGCTAGAGAATACAGAGGGACATTGGTTTTTGCTCTCTCAAAATGAGTAGAAACCAATATCCTTGTCTAAGCTGAAGCTGAAACAATCAATTAGGCAACTCAGAAATTGGTTTCACACAATATTAGTCAAGTTATTATTGAAAATGATGCAAAGATTTGTATAGATGCTATTAATGGACCATCCATTGCATCTCCATGGAGGATCCAGATTCTATATTCAGACACTACCAAGTTGGTAACTCTATGTCAATCTATTTAGTTCAAATGGATTCCTAGAAAGGCAAATCAAACTGCCCATATTTTGGCTTTCTAATCTTTTAAAGATAAGTATTTAGGTTGTTTTGTTCTTAGCTTTGCCTTTTCGGCTTTTTGTGATGTATTAGCTCTTGAGCAAGTTAAGATTTTGGTCTCTTGTTTGTAGTTTCTAGTTCATTTGTTAATAACATTTGTTGATTATTAAAAAAAAATTAAATGTATAGGATGGCTGATCCAAAATCTCTTTTTCATCAAAGACATGGAACTTGTGAGATCCAAGAGAGAGAAATCATTGAAACTTCAGGCAAAAAATAAAAACAAGGTGTGGAAACGTTTATTATAATCATGATTAGGAAGAATCTAATACAATGTTTCCTTACCCTCACTTTAAGCCTATTTCCCCTCTAGCTGCTTCTTCTTCTTCTTTTTTTTTTTTTTTAAATAACTTGACAGTCACACCCTCGTAACTGAAATTTAAAACTAAAAAATAAAAATAGAAAAAAAAATGTTACAACAATCAATGAAAAATCTTTCTATGATGAGGGCTTGGCATTGCCACAAAATAATGCATTGGGAGGGATGTCAGTCTCAGTAAAGAGGCTTTTTTCATTGTTCCATACTCTGACATACAATTGCTGTCCTAAATAATTCCTTGACCAGATTGCGGACCTCAAGTTCCACATACCCTTGTTGTCCAAAGACACCAATACTGCAGTCCAGCCCGAGGGATACACCTGTCATTTTGAATATGAGTGTCCGTGAGTCAATACACAGAGCAATGCAAAGCACACAATTGACATTGGAATGAAATTAAAGTAAAATCTTGATGTTCAACCAGAGCCTGAATTGTAAACAGTAACAAAATCTTCATTTACCTGAGCAGTGTGTCTGGAAATACCGTCATTCAAATTGTAGCGTTTTCTATATTCAGGTGTCCACAGACCAGAACCATATCTGAATTTGTTGAGAACAATAGAGGGTAAATAATTTTGTAGTTAAGCAGATTATCAAAAAAATTTGTAGTTAAGCAAATCATACTCAATGAATTTAACAATATAAATTTATAAAGTAAAAAAATCACCTTTATATCAAGGGGCATGGAACTTACTATAAAGTAACACATAATTTTAAATTTTAAATTATGGGATTCTTTCTATTTGAAATAGATATATTTCCCTCTTTAAAAAAAGAAAGATATATTTCATAGTGCATATTAAATATTATATATATCTAATGTCATGTCATTTTAAAATTTAAAATTATGTAATATTTTATATACTGCCAGATAATCTTAATCATAAAATCAAGGCCTACCCGACAACGTAGAAACTGTATCCATCCAAATGCCAAGATTGAATAGCGGTTTCATTGTTTTGGAAGATGATTTCAACAAAGTCATGAAGAGTGGTTCCAATGACAGAGGTGCCAAGGATTGCAGGGCCAAAAGTTGGCTTGTCCTTGATTGTGTTTAAGTCAAAAACACCAGGGATGTTAAACCAGTCAGCGAGCTTCAATGGGGTGGCTGGATCTTCGTAGGAGATGCTATTGACAGCATAACGTAGCTTTCCATTTATCTTAGCTTGTGTATTTTCTAAAATAATTGTCCTCGCAACTGCTATGGTTCCATAATGGAATGAACCTTGAGGGTTTGGCCTGGCTGCATTGGCTGTCAAATTCAACCTTCCAACACAAAAATTGAAAAGCATTGAGACAATTTATACCACTAAGTCGTATATATGGCTCACAAATAGGTAAAAGAAAAAAAAAAAAAAAAAAAAAAATCTTAAGAAGACATATAAACCTGATGGTCCTGGCCTGCTTCATAGACCAGTGAATTTGATAAGTTGGACCAATAGGCAATGGTTGAGAGGCAGCAATGTTGGAACCAGCATAGCGAAGAATTGCGGTGGTAGTCAGAATAGGCTTTGTGAAACGGGTAGAAGCAACGATGAAGTAATCCTTGGGAGACCCATTTAAGGTAACCAAAACAGCTACAGATTGACCCACATGAATGTCAAGAGACTCGTAAGTCTCCTGGAGAGTATGAGCTCCTTCTACTTCAATAAGCTTAAGTACGTGACCCTGAATTCTAAAGTTAATTGAAGTTGCTATGCCCACATTTGACACTCTGAACTTGTAGGTTTTCCCTGAAATAACCCAACAAAGCCAAAGCCTCAATATTTAGTTGACCACTTTCCTTGAATAGATAAATGCCAGTTCACTAAGATACAATAATGAGAGAATCAAAAGCTAATAGAATTAATGGTGATTATAACCTGGTTCACCCGTGAAGGTAGCTGCCTGATGAAGCCCATTTATGAGAAGACCATCAGGGAGAGGAAGAGGATTGCCTGAATCCAATTTTTGCTGCAATACCTGCAAATAGTACTTGTATTAGAGCAATCCTGCACTTGAAGTCAAAAAAAATACAAGGATTATTGATCCTTGGAATTTCGATAATGAATCCAAATGTAAATTGTCTTTGTAGCTAGCTAGTCACTACAATTTTATGTTCCTTCCCTAAGCAAGACAGTGCTATAACCATTCTGAATGAAATAGTACAAAGTTTTAACCATATATTTATATGAATCTAAAGAAGATATATAGAAGATTTTTTTTGTGTGACAAAATATTGAAGAAACGGAGGCAATATATCACATACAAACCTTGAAATTAGTCTTGTACCAATCAGCAACAAGCAGTGTAAATTCTCCATCAGGTTGAGGATATGGGATTGATATGACGGACCTTTGTGCAATATTGAAACCCCCAAAACCACCAGCAGCTCTATGCAGCTTAGTGGAAGGGAAGTAGTTGTAGGTTCCAATCTGATCCTTGGCTTGAAACTTGTATGTCCAATTTGAGTTTGGTGGAATTGGGCAATTGGTCCCAAGTACTCCATCTTGCCATGATGTCTTTCTCTGTTGGATACCATTCCTGATGTCCCACCACAAAACTAATGCTCATGAGCGCCCATAATGATCTCTTATTAATATATATGACACCAAATTAAATAGGAAATAACAAACAAACAATCGCCAACAGTCGCCAATTTTAGTTAAAAAAGAAAGAAGAAAGAATATTGGAGGTTATTAACAACCAACCATGGCGATGAAAAAAAAAAATTTCTGCACATACTACATCACATAACATATTTAGTTTTAAAAATTTACTCCTTCCCCCCTTTTTACACTTGTTTTATTAGGTGTTACTTTTTCTTTTCTTGAGAAGAAAATATCAAATTTTGAAACTACTATCAATTTTATTATAATAAACTTATAAATTGATGTAATAATAAATATACTAAATTAATAGCACTTTTGATTTCGGCATTTGGGTTAAAAAAAAAAAAAAAAATTTAACCTCTTAGATTCTACTTCTTTTTTTTTTGTGTGGGTAAAATAGATTCTATTTTTTTTTTTTTTACTTCTTTTACTTTTTTAACTTTCTTCTCTCACATTAAAATTGGTACTGCATGGTGCAATAACCTTAACTATTACACAAAATTTAAATCCAATAATACATATCAATTTGTAACAATTATGTAATAAAATTTGTAATATTTTTAACATTGTTCTTGTCACACTAAATTTCATGAGACGTTTTCCATGTAAGGAATTGTATTTTCTTTAACCTATTACATTGCTTTGCAAGAAAATTACTAACCATGTAATGAGGAAAGGTTCGTCCAGCTTGTTGATGACATTTACAATAATGTTATCATTAGTCACGCAATCAACATTTGGCCCAGGAAATAATCCATTGATGAGAATGCCCTACAAAATTATACAAACAGATTAAGATATGCATTCAAAGCAAACGTATATATATGTAATTAACAATGACAACATATATTCACCAACCTGTTGGGGTACACCAAGAGGAGAAATTGTCCCGTATGTAACTTCCCATGTAAAATATCTATATGCGTCTTCTGCATTCACACAGAAGCCACTCAAACAAGCCAATATTCCAAGAAAAAAATGGAGGAAAATGGCCTGCTTCATGGTATCAGATATATATATTCCTTCAAGGTTCTGTGCAAAAGAAAACAAGCAATCAAAATCACTCAACTATAATTCTGTGAAACAAATCCTATGTAATTGGACTAGAAACACACTTTTTCGTCCAAAATATCCTCTATGGAACGATGTTACATTATAATTTAAAGGTGAACGGTTGTAACTTGTAACTATAAAATATATACAACATGATCAATCTCTAACTTTGTGATGATATCTAAAAATTCTATAGGGAAGAAAGGAATTTTTCTAGGAGTTAGTTAAAAGAGTTTAAAAGAATACAATTCTTTAACCATACAAATTAACATGAATTTACGTGAATGAAATTATAAAACCAACCAACTTCCAAAAACGAGGACTGCCAAATAGAGCAGCACGATTATACATACACCAATTGCCTAACTTGGGAATAGCAATAAACTAGTAGAAGCTTACCACAAGTCGAGAATATGAATTTCCTCAACGAAGGAGTTAGCAGGTAGAGTTGTTGTACATGTACTACAACTACGTATCATAAAGACCTTATATAAAAGGAAATGCACATGATGAAGAATTGAAAGATCTTGGCGGTGCCAGCGTGGACACGGGTACCAAGGAACCCAGTGTGTCATTTACGCCGCACTTCATGCTCAGATATACTTCTCAATACAACTGGAACAAAAATACATACTCTTTGTGTGATAAAAAAAAATAATCTTTCACAACTCATTTAAGCTGAAAAATATTAGTATAAAATATGAGTTGCCAATATGATTAGAATTTGTAAGTAATATATTATATTAGGAAAATGTTAAAGAATGCTCTGAGCATTGTTTTATAATTTATTTGTTAAAAATATTTTATGAAAAAATGATAAAACAATTAATTTTGTTGACTTTTTTTATATTTTTTATAAAATTGATGTTAAAAATTTCTTAATATAATTTATTAACAATTGTCTTAAAGGCACTTATTGACGTAACATATGACCTTATATAATAATATAATAACTATTTATAATAATTTTGCTTATTATATGATTTGATTTGGTGTGTTTAGTGAAAATGTGAAGTATATATGTGGAGGCGTGGAGCTGGTACTTGGACGTAGATTTGTCGGTGATGGATTAGAGAGAAAGAAAGATGTAAAGATAGCGGGAGCGGCGGAGACGAGAGCGGATCGTCATTAATTGCAATGCTAGTTATTTAGTTCTATTAATTCAAGTAAACGCGGTGAGAGAAATTGAGTTTTCCCAAAATATTCTTTTTCTTTGTTTTTTTTTTTTCTTGGTTGACCAATTGATTATGGGTTTTTTTTTTTTTTTTTTTTTAAATTTCTATTGAAGTGTCACATGAGGGAAGCAGAAGCCGAAGACAAAGGAAGAGTAGCGTGGATTGGATCTGTCTTCAATTTTCATTGCTTTCTTTCCTTTTCAGGTTCTTTAAGGCTCTGTTTGGATGGAGGAGTAGAAAAGTGGGAGGGTGTAAAATTGTGGGAGGATGAAAAAGTGGGAGGATAGAAAAGTTTTAGTTTTCCCTCATTTGCATGTGTTTGGTTGGAAGGGTGGAAATGTAGAGGAATGGAAAACTTTTTTGTTTGGTTAAGATAAAAAATGAGATGATGAAAAATAAAGTTGATATAAATTTACCATTATATCCTTACTAAATATATAAACAAAAAGTAACACATTTATTATTAAAAAAAAATTGTATGGACACTTTAATTTTTTTATTTATTTATAAAATAAGCAAATGCTAAAAGGATATTAAAAAAAAAAACTAATAAAAACAAACAAAAAGAACCAAGGTACTGTGCAAAATTTTATCCAAAAAAAAAAAAAAACCAAAACCAAACCAATGTGAACGTACTGTGCAAACCTGAAGAGATTTTATCTAGGCAAAAAAAAAAAAGAAAAAGAACAGAAAGACAAAAACAGTAGAAAAAGACAAAAAGTTGGCCAAGAGAGGGAGAAGGGCAATTTTGTCCAGCACACACTTCCTTTTTTTTCCCCATTTTGGAGAGATTGAATTGTGGTGAGCCCAGAGAGAAAATGGCTGGGCCCCACCACTTTTCTCTCCCCCTCCCCCTCTCATCCAAACACCCTTCCCACCCATTTTCTCTCATATTTTCCACTCTTTTTTTTCCATCCTCCCTCAAATCCACCCATCCAAACATAGTGTAAATGTTTTTTTTTTTTTGCCTTACTCCTTTCCAGCCCCTTGGCTTTTTACAAGATCAAATTTATTTAAGTTTGTTTTTTGTTTATCTTTTTTTGGGATCAATTAACAAGGGTTTTTATTTATTTATTTATTTTATCTTTCTTTTGGGTCAAATTAGAGATGAAATAAAAAATATTGTGGTGAGTGGAAGTATAAAAAGGAAAGAACACAAAGAATTACGTGGTTTAACATGGCAGCTTATATTCACAGAGAAAACTCTTAACAGCTATTATGTTACTTTATGCTCAAGTTGATTGTACAATGAACCCTAACATGTTATATACAAGGGAGACTAGGAGCTAAGGTTAAGTGTACATTGGCTGGGTTATATATTTAGGCTTCTTAGTTTATACATAATAAACTAACATAAATAATATTATCTTTAACACTTCTTTTCAAATTCAAGTTAAAAGTTTGATTAAGTCTTGAGTTTGGAATAAAATCTTGTGAAGATTATTCCTGGAAGATACCTTGAAAGTGACTTGATTGATTGGTTGTAACGTGAAAAGTACATTGGAAGAAGGTTGCAAAGGCCTGAGAATAGCTACATCAATGACAAAGGAAGGATTGCTATGGCTTGAGTACAACGACAAGGGCCAAAGAACAACAACATTAATGGCTTTAGGAAGATCAACGGAGGATGTTGTGATGAAGCACATGTAAGTGAGTTGGTGAATTTTGTGTGACCAATTTGAGTTAGGACAAAACTTAGATACAGTACCTTAGATGTTATTCCTTAGGTTCTTCTCTTAAGATTTAATCATGTGACTACTTAATTAAAAAATAAACTTCCATCCTATGAGAAAAAATCCGCATGGCAGAATCTTAAAAGAAGAACCTAAAAAACAACTTAGATTCAACCATGTGACTACCGTGTGACTACTTAATTAAAAAATACACTTCCATCTCATGAAAAAAAATCCGCATGGCAGAATCTTAAAAGGAGAACCTAAGAAACAACTTAGATTCAATCATGTGACTACTTAATTAAAAAATACACTTCCATTTTATGAGAAAAAATCCACATGACAGAATTTTAAAAAGAAAACCTAAAAAACAACACCTAAATACTGTACCTAAGTCTTACCATTTAAGTTATTTAGGAGCCTTAAATGAGCAAATAGACCTTAAAATCGGAATCCATGCAAAAATAGGCATGTTAATGCAGTCAAATTTTGATCAACTGGTTTTTTAATGGTTTGATTTAGCGAACCGATTTTGCCAGGTCAAGAATAGATTTAGTTGATCAATTGGTTGGTTAATGGTTTGATTCAGCGAACCGATTTTGCTAGGTCAAGAATAGGTTTAGCAACTAGGCGGGTTTCATGTTCCTCGCACCCAACCCACTCCAACTTTGAGGCAATATTTTTTTTTCTTAGTGAGCATCCATCAATACGCATTCCGTCTCACCACACTTATTTTTTTTTATTATATAATTTACTAAAATTTTATTTAAAATATATCATACATTAAATTTAAACTCATAAAACGTCAAAAAAACAAGTTCTAACATTACAAAACATTCTCAAAGTACAACAATACAACAATTGAGTATTAAAAAATACAAAAACAATTCAAACATAGTAATACAAAAATTAAATCTTAAAACATAAAAATATAAAATTAAAAAATACAACACAAAAAAGACATCATAAATTTAAATTTGAAAGCTGAACACACACACACACACACACACGCCTCATAATCCCTGCCCCATTAGGGGCACGTGAGACTGATTTAAATTGGCATCCCTAGTCAATCGGTTTAGAGGATCCAGTTAAGAGGTTCGGTTCGCAGTTCGAATCTACCTGAGAGAGAAGAGTTGCTAGCTTGGCATGTGGCACATCATTGATGACATCAGGGATTTGGAGTGGCGTATGACCAGTGAACCTTGTGAGGTGCATGGGGACTTTTCGAGAGTGTGCAACAATGTGTGGAGTAGTTTCCAACAACTGGTGAGACTAGGTTTTCTTGACTGAGGTCGAGGAAGTTTTTGGTGTAGTTCATTTTGCATGAAAGTCAATTAAATTGCACTGATTTGAGGGAGAGGTGGGGCAATCTATGATAGTGATGGCATTTGAGGCTGGTTTGGTAACTTGAGAGTGGCTATGATGGGGAATCTGAGATGCTAGCTGGAGGAGGAACCGATAAGTACTTGCTTGGTAAAGATGGTGGTGCAATTGTGGGAGATTGATTGGATATGTGATTTCTTTTAACTGAATTTGGCTGATTTTCGAATTCTAAAACTACTGTGAGTTTGGTGGATTAGAAGGATAAGATAAGATTGTTAGCACTGATACCATGTTGAAATTAGAGATGAAAAAGAAAGTATTGTGCGAGTGAAAGCATAAAACAAAAAAATTACATGATTTAACTTGACTGTAAACATTTATGAAGAAAGCTTTTGGTGGCTACATTGTTACTATATACTCAAGTGATTATACAATGAACCCTAGAAGGGTATATATTGGACAATAGGAACTGAGGTTATGTGTACATGGGTTGGGTATAAAATTGGGCCTCTTGCATCAAATGCATAATGTAGGTACTTAGAAAATAAAGGCCTAAGCCCACTAAGAACAGTGGTACGTTGTCCTTCAAACCAAGTGCAAACAATAGAATTTCTTTAGAGAATGGAAAAATATTTCAAGTGCAATTCTAAACAAGGTTTAAGTCTAAGACCGAAGAGCCCAGAATAACAAAGAAGTAGAACATAAGTAGAGAATGAGAAAAAAAGCTATCCTTGAGTAGGTCCGAGGATTAGTTTCTTATATATACTGTTTAAGTTCTATACCAGATAATGCACTGTTCACTTTCTTGTTTTTCTATTACATAGAAAAAATGTTCGCCCTTTTTCTGGGAGACTCTCTTCCTTTTATACCCCCTTTCTTTGCATCCTAACCCTTCATTTGTATGCCTCCAGGTGTTCCTAAGGATACCTGTCCCATCAGAACTATGTTGAAGGTGTTGGAAAGGGCTGCTAGTTGTGAAGTTATTGTTCATGGTTCATTTTCTCATTAATGCAGTTGATAAGGTTGGTGCAAGGCATTCAATGTGGAGGAGGAAAGTGTTTCTTCCAGGACACTTTCCCCTCCCGTCCTTGCCTTCGTCGCTACCCCTTCTCCTTACCCTAGAACATTACAAGATGCCAATTATCTTGATTCTGCTTCCATCCTCGGGTGGGTGCCTTGGGGCACATTTAACTCTTTAGGCTTAGACTAAGTAAATTATTCCTTGATCCAATCCTCCTCGGTCCTCGGATCCCTCACACATTATAAATTAACATAAATAATATTATCTTTAACAATTTTCAAAATAAACTTTACGAACATCCCTTATGGTTTGGTGAAATTTCAAAAGCCCCCCTTCTATTTTTAGAAATGACATTTACTCCCTTGTGCTTATTATTTTAGTTTTTGTTAAAAAAATTCTCATATAACCAATCCAATCTAGTTAAAACTAAGAGGGTGTTTTAATTATTTTATGTGATTTAATTATTCTCATTCTTTTGTTTATTTGTTTCCTTTTTGTTTTGTTTTGTTTTTTGTTTTTTGTTTTTTTTTTGTTGTTTATTTGTTCTTTAATTTATTTATTATTTTTTTAGTAATGAAAATATAATCAAAGTAAAAAAATATCGTTCAAGGGTCAAGTATAATATAAAAACATTAAATATTATACACACACACACACATATATATATATATATATAGATACACATATATAACTTATTGACCCAATTTTTAACCTATATAACTTTTGATTAGATATCTTATTTTTATGTAAGATTATATAAAATTAATAAGGAAATTTGTTTTCCAATGTTGAATACTTTTTTATATGTGACCATTATTGAATACTTTAAAAGTCTAAATTGGATTTAAATTGAATATTTGTTTGAGATAGTTTGAATTTAACAGTAGATTTTCATTTAATGGTGAAAAGGTCTTCTTTTTATTTTTATTTTTATTTCTTCCACCATTGCCAACAGCTAGCGTAGGATATATAATATATATATATATATAGAGAGAGAGAAAGTTCTCACTTAGCTTTCTCTCTCTAATTAGCTCACCTCCTCCTCCACCAAGGCTCCACCCTCTCTACCACCATTGCCAACAACTAGCGTAGGATATATATATATATATATATATAGAAAGTTCTCACTTAACTTTCTCTCTCTAATTTGCTTGCCTCCTCCTCCACCAAGGCTCCACCCTCTTTACCACCATTGCCAATAGCTAGCGTAGGATATATAATATATATATATATATAGATTATTGACCTAAATTTCATTTAAAAAGAGTGTCTCTCTCTTAGAAAATAGTGTTAAATTAACATATCATTAGAAAGATACCATATATATGAATCAATAATAAAAAAAAAAAGTGAAAGTTTATAGACAATTTATGTGCCATATTCCATATGAAAGTTAATAGTTCACCAATCATAGTTGTTATCTAATTGAGACAAAGTGTGTAATTGTAGAAGCATGGACGGAACCACTATTGGACTTAGGGGGCAATGGCCCCCCTAATTTTTTTTAAAGAAAAAAAAAATATATATATATATATATATGTATGTATATATATATATATATGTATGTTTACTAATTTTAGCAATTTTTTTCTATAAAATTACATTTTTTTTTCCTTTAAAAATATCATTGATTCTTTTAAGAGTAATGTTATACTCACAAATTTTTTTATAACATTTTTACAAACTATTTTAGTAACAAATTCTTATTGGTTCACATATAAGCTAATCACTTACATCATTTTTTTACTTACCAGTAACCACTTATCACATCAGTAATTTAAAAAAAAAAAAAAAAACTTATAGCTCTAGCATTTTCCTTATTTTAATGACCATAAAAAAAAAAAAAAATTTATAGATCTAAAATCTAAAACAAAATATACAAGTAAAAAAAAAAAAAAGCTCAACAACAAAAATTACCAGTAAATTTTTTTTAAAAAAAAAAAATTAAGCTCAATTAACTATTTTATCCAAAATAAATAACCCTTCCCTTTAAAAAATTCTATACAAATATAATTTTGTTCTTATCCACACACACACCCAAAAAAGAAGAAAAAAAAAAAAATTCTCAGCAGCTAAGTAGCAAAGTCAGAGGTTGAAACTGCCGCATACAGCCAACAGTAAAGCAACCCCTTAACTCAAAGTTCTAACTCCGTCCTTGCATAGAAGGACTAATAAAAAATAGCTGACTTTATATGCTTTAAGCAAATTGCATGAAGATTAGTACCACCTTGATAATATTGGCCAATGTTGTGTCTTCCACATTGAACTCACGTTATGACATAAAGCTAAGTCATGTCGTTCCAAAAATTGGAATGTTGCATATGTCAAGTTGTTTTTACGTATTGTACGGATTGGTGGAAGAAAATATGATAAGAGGAACCCTCTGTTCAACTCAATCTTCAACTATATATTAGAAGCTTTATTCATGGGCAAGTCAACTAGATATTTCATTAATACATCCCAAGAACAGATCTCATGGGGAACACAAGATAAAATTACAAATCATGTACCTAAACACCAGTAGACCAATTTAATTCCCAACATGTGATCTTAAATTCTCATCATGTGCCTATGGTGAATTTTATGAAAACCAAATACAATCATGTTGTTTTGTAATCTTCCCTATGGTATTCTCACTTTCTGGCCTTTACATGGGCGCTTTTGAAGTTGCATTTAGAAATAACTCCTGCTAATGTGCCAACCTGTAGAAAACTAGAAATAAGTCAAATAACTATTAAGTAATAACTAAAGGTTGGCACTAAAGGTAGCAACAATTCAAGACCGATAGAATAAAGAAAAATAGCTAAAGATGATGATGCATATGCATTGGAAGACTTGTTGTTACGTGGATTTTCATTTAACTTAACTGGTAAAATCTTTTATTGTTGGATACAGCAAGAATTGAATTTTGCCTACAGTAAAAAAAAACTTATTGGTATCTCATTGTAATAGTAAAAAACAACCATCATGAAGTGAATACTATTAATTCAAATCATATCATATTTGTTCCAAAAAAATGGAATATTTAAATCACTTATTTACAATAAATATTTTATACCCTGTTTGGTTGTAGTTGGGGAGGAAAGAGAAAAGAAAAAAGGAAGAGAAAGGGAATGGGAAAAGCAAATTATTTTCCATACATGTATTTGGATATAAGAAGAAAAGGAAAAAAAAAAAAGGGTAAAATCGAATCCATCTTTCCTTAGTTTGGTTTGTAAACTAAGAGGAAAGGAAATATGTATATTTTTTCCTTTATGTCCCTTATGTATATCTGACATATTTTTATCTTTTGGTTTAGCAAAACTAAGGGTATATTTGTAAATTTATTCCCCACGTCATTTTTAAAGTAATTATCCAATATTTTGGTTTTTTTGGTTTCCCTTCCTCTTCTGTCCAATTTAGGCTACTAAGGAATGTGGGCTCGACCACAAGTTATTCTCCAATTCTTCTACATTTCTTTTCTATTGATGGAACTAAACAATGGAAATTAGTCTTCCACACACACCAACCCCCCCCGGGGCACCCCAAAACGTTTTCCTTTCTCCCATTATTGTGGATTGTGTTCCATTCCAACCGAAAAATACCGTACTAGTAAGAAAATTGAAACAAGAAACCCATTCAAGATAAATTTTGGTCCATTCTAGGTCATTTTTGCCCATTCTAGTCTCTCATTTTGGTCAAATTTCGGTTTGCTCATTTAAAAAAAAAAACCTAAGACTGTTGTTTTAATTTCATTCTTATTATTTCATTGATGATGAATAAATATGAGTGTTAAATATATATCAATAGTAATCCTAAAATGGTACGTTGGAATTAACTAGTGTTAAATTTTGAAATTTTTGGGGACTAATAATGCTTTTTTTTTTTTTTAATTTTAAGAACCAATAACATTTACTTTAAATTTTAGGAACTAAGACTGCTTATTTTTTAAACTTTAGAGACCAATAACACTCTCAAGGGCCAAACCACAAATTTTATAGACCAACAATGTATTTTGGATTTTTTTTTTCTTCTATATTTTGGTTACATTAAAAAAAAAAAAAAAAAAAAAAAAACATGCAACAACCTATAATTGTTAAAAGTATAAAGTGGACTCCCACGTTAGGATGAGATATTTTTTATTTAATATCTTGGATGCACCGAATAGTTTCCCATCTTTAATACGAAACGATTGGATCACAAGGGATTGTGAGTACCCAAAAAAAAGAGAGGGAAAATCAATCTGTCATAGTTGAGCAGGGAAACCCAAGAACAATAAATGAGTGGTATATATACATCCAACTCTAATGCCAATTTTCCAAACGGCATTAAAGAAAGATGGGATTTGTAGGCATTGTTTCATTAGGATCTGACTTAACTATTTAAAATATGTGGCATTTATTTATTAGGTGGGTGATTCATGGTCCACTCAGTGCACCCAATAGTTTCTTGGATCAATGGAACAGCTTAGGTAGTTGACATTGTGGTTTCAAAATTATAAATTTATAGAACTACAAACTTCCAGAATAAAATGGATTCAATCATCCAAACATTTACAAATGACACAATCATACAAGCAAAAGTAAATTCATCTAAAATAATTTGAGACATACAAATAGAGCCCCGTACAACTAAAAAACCCTATTTTTTTTCTCCCTTCTTTGTGTGTTGTCTTGTAGTCAAACCCTCATGACTGGAAAATAAGAATATTTTTTGAAAGGAAAAATGCTTCAAATAAATAATAGTGGGTCGTACTAAGGCTTCCTTCCCACGGCTTTGCCACAAAGTAAAGCATTAGCAGGAATGTCATATTCATTGGCAAGGTTGTGGGCTGCATTCCAGACTCTGAGATACAATTGTTGCCCAAGGTACTGCCTATCCCATATTGCAGACCTGAAGTTCCACATACCTTGATTGTCCAAGGAGATCAATATTGAGGTCCAAGAGTTTGGATACACCTGCAGGAATATGCAAAGCATATTAGGAAAAGTATATAAAAGAATCATATAAAAATAGCCATACGGTCATTTAGTTACTTCTTGTGACCTTTATAGCTAATGTCTTAAGTTGAACAGTCAATGGATAACATAAAGATGATACTGGATCTTCCAAGCTATATTGTGCAGTCTTATCCTCATGGTGACTGATATTGGTGGAAACCATCTAATGTGCTATTCTTAACAAGTATCCAAAGGACATTTTTATAAAATGACTTGACAGAGGTGCCGTAGATGTTTACTCAACCAAGTATTTCTTTTTCTTTTTCGTTTTTTTTTTTTTAATATTTTTATATTTTTTTTTTATTTTAAGAACAACTTGTGCTCTTAGCAAAATATGTTGACTGATATATATGTCTTGTCCAATGCAGTATATGAAGCTTCCAACAATTCCAAGTATATATAATATATATATTTTTTTTTACATAAAAATGTTTGTTGAGTCAATTCAACACAATATGAATTATCTATTATATTCTATATTGGTCAACTTTGACTAGTACGTTGAGGTTCCATATATAGTTGATCTCAATAATTTTGGGAATAAGACTTGGTTGTTGTTATGTGTGTATGAGTGTGTGTTTTCTATGGTTTATTTCTTTGTTTCTGAATTGAGGATGATTAGATCCCTCCTCAAAGTGCAGAGTGTATCTAGTGCAACCATTTTATGCAACAAGTGGGATTCACACAGCCATTTACATCCCCTATTGTGAGGAATTCTTTGCGTGCAATGTGTGTACTAGACACTGCCTCCCCAGAGTGATTATGTGTTGAATTTTCACTTTCAGTCAATAAAAAATAGACCTTTTACAGCAGCGAATAATAGACAAGGCATTTCCCATTGTGATCTGGAAAAATATCAAGGGAACAGTACATCAAGATTGGTTAATTTACCTGAGCAGTATGTCTAGTTAGAGCATCAACCAGATTATAGGTGCTTCTTTTGGCTTGTGTCCACTGTCCAGAACCATAACTGCATTTGTTGAAATGATCATTAGTACAACCTACCTAAACTCACAAGAATTAAAAGACCAATGAAGAAACTAACTTACCCAACAACCCAAAAATCATAACCATCAAGATGCCAAGACTGAAGGGTTTTTTCGTTGTTTTGGAAAACAACTTCAATAAAATCATGGAGGGAGGCTGGAATAACAGAGGTACTTAAATATGCTGGACCATCAGAGGGAAGACTTTGGATGGAATTCAAGCTGAAGATGCCAGGGATGTTGAAATAATCAGCAAGTTTCAGAGGGGTGTCAGCATTAATGTAGGAGACTCTGTTAACAGCATAACGCTGTTTTCCATTAATTAAAGGGGCTGAGTTGGCCAACACAATCGTCTTTGCAGGTGTTATTTTCCCATAATGGTATGAGCCCTGAGGGTTAGGCCTAGCTGCACTTGCTGTCAAATTCCACCTATGAGGAGAACAAAGTTTAGAACAACAAAACCAAAGCATTACACTATAAAATCATTATACTCTTAGGCTTATTTTGCAAAGGTCTTCTTATTGCATACCTGAAGGTTCTGGCTTGCTTCATAGACCAGTGTACTTGGTAAGTAGGACCAGCCGGCAAGGGTCCAGAGACGCGGGTCTGAGAGTTCGTGTAGTGTAAAACTGCACTTGCTGAAAGAACACGCTTAGTGAATCGTGTGGATGCAACAATGTAGTAGTCCTTTGGAGGCTGATTTAAGGTTACTAAGACAGCCACGGATTGGCCAACATGTACATCAAGAGAGTCATATGTGTCTTGAACAGTATGAGATCCTTCGACCTCAACTAACTTCAGTGAATGACCCTGAATTCTAAAGTTCAACGAGGTTGATAAGCCCACGTTTGAGATCCTGAACATGTAGGTTTTACCTGAAAACATAAGAAGCAGATAGATGTTAGAGAAATATTTTTGATAAGAGTGTATGTGAGAGTTACTTAGAGAAGTCGGAATAGGCAAGTGCTAAATTGTTCTTCAATGAATCAAGAATATAGCAAATTAATTATCGAGGATGACCTTGATCACCGTTGAAGGTATTTTGAGCCTGGCCATTTATAAGGATACCATCAGGGAAGGGAAGAGATTTCCCTGAGTCCAAAGATTGCTGCAATGTCTGCAAACATCATGAGAAATTATTATGAGAGGTCTAAACAAGCCATTAGGAGTATTACACAAAAGGTAAAAGTTGTCAAATTCTACTTTTTCCAAGTAGCACGTAGCACTAAAGCAATGTTTTCCTTCAGAATTAAATGATGGCTGGCTATATGATTTAAAGACCCAGATAGGCTCAAAATATTCACCTCAAAGGAAAAGCAAAGCGAAACTTGGAAGATTAAAAACACATTTCAAACCAACATTATGTCTAGCGGCTTCTGAACTACCACACAGGGTTCAAGTCCAAGGAAAAATAAGAGAGAAAATACAACGGAAGAATGGTCTCTTTGATAGAAATTTTGTGAGAAGAGTGGGATGAACTACAACCAATAAGCTTAACTAGCTAGCAGCCGTTTGATGTGCAATGCTTCTGTCACAGGTGAAGCGTAAGAAAGAGCTTTAAACAGCTTTTATTGGCTCAAATGACCGAAATCCGTGGCCCTGGATAGATTCACAATTCCTATTGAAATGTTGACATCCTACAGCATTGCTTTGACATTTTCTGGAATGATTATAGGAAATTCTCGGGCAAAATGGCTAGGAGAAGTGGATTTTTGGTAGTAAACATAGAGCCTAATGTAATCATCCTTCAAACAAATGCACATAAAGAGTGCCATTTCTATAAGGATAGCAGAGTCAATGAAATATGTGTGCATTCAAACAAAGAAAAAACATTATATCTCACTGACCTTACGGTCGGTTTTGAACCAATCACCGGCAAGTAAAGTGAAATCTCCATCAGGAGTTGGAAACGGGATTGGTATCAGAGGTCTCTCATAGACATTGAGTCCGCCAAACCCTCCAGAAGCTTTGTGCAGTAGAATAGACGGGAAATAGGTGAAGGTTCCAATCTGATCCTTGGCTTGAAACTTGTAAGTGAAGTTCGAATTTGGAGGGATAGGGCAATTGGTACCTAGCACTCCATCTTGCCATGAGTTCTTCCTTTGTTTAATACCATTCCTTTTTGTCATAAAACAAGTTATCAGTACTATGCCACAACCACATTATCTGGTATGAAGGTAAAGAAACTGCAAATGCAAATTTCATATCATACTAGTACTACTCCATTTTACAAAACTACAACATTTTAACATTTGCTGTTAGTGAATTTCTCAATTCAATTTTACAAAGCTAAGCACCAAGTTAGAAAATAGAAGAAATTGGGATTTTGAAACAATCAGATTTTTAATCAAGTTAAATCCAAGAAAACAAAAATCTCTAGATATTCTTGGGTGGGGTAAATTATCAAAGGTCTCTGGATTATTAAAACTAGCACACAGAACCGTCATTGTCAATTTTAAAGGTAGACTAGTATTTTAAGTTACTGAAAGTCTGAAACTTTCCGAATTTGAACAATGTTTTCCTCCTTATAATACCAAAGAAACTATCAAAACTCAAAAGGCAAAGCTACTCAAAGAAGGTACATTGTTGCCTTTCCCCAAACTTCATAAAACAACAACCAAAGTCTTAGTTCCAAAAATTTTGGAGTCGAATATAGATCCTTAACAAACTAATTAGGATTGGCCACACTTCCAAATAACAACTTATAAAACAAAAAACAAAACACTGGCATGTGAGCAGCATAGAAAAAATGAGAACCTTGAGCCCAGATCTGCGTAACATAAAAGGGGCAAGTCACAGACAGAGCAATACTCAGTTACTCACCATGTCAATAGGAAAGGCTCATCCAGTTTGTTAATGAGGTTAAGGATGATGTTGTCATTAGTTACCACATCAAGTCTAGGACCAGGAAATTGACCATTGATAAGGATTACCTTCAAAAATCAAACACCATAACATTAGAAAGTCAAAAACCCCCCAACTCTTAGTCAATAATCCAAGACTATAAGATTCAATACCAACCTGTTGGGGTACACCCAGAGGAGAAAGAGTCCCATATGTCACAGTCCATGTGAAATACTTATATGGGTCATCTGCTGTCACCTGAGAAACGCTGAAAAGTGCCAAAACTCCACAAAACACATGGAGCATTAGCAGCAAAGCTGATTTTTCCATTGGATGGATCTGCCAAAACAAAGCCACCCTATTAGTCACAGTACAAAACAATACCAAAATTGGATAGAATGTTATAACAATGAAATGTAAAACATCAACAGCATTACCAATTTTTGGTGCGGAAAAGAGTCAGTTGTTTTGGGGTCACAGTGGGAAGTGTGGCTATCAGTAGACAAGAAAGGACAGCCTTAAATAAGAACAACGCGGGAAAAAAGGCTTCACCGGGTACGTGTGAAATTTTTTAGTACTGTTTGCAACTGGGTAGTAGCAAATTTCTTTTATGACTAGTTGAGTTGTGCTTTTTTTTATTTTATTTTGAAATGTTCCCGTGTTGGGTGCGCATTTGACGCGTTTTCATGTGTGATTATTATACGTAATAATAATTTGGGGTTTGCTTCAAACAAAAGTTTAATCCTCACCTCTAAACTCTTAACTCTATCTCATTCACGCGTAGTGTGAAAGCGGAATAGACTAATTTGGTTGGACCGAAAAAGCGAAAACCCCTCTAATTTCGGCCTTGATTACTCGTAACTACGAGTACTATTACTTAACCTATCTTTTCAAGCTTTCATTGATCTTTTTCTTTTTCTTCCATGCCTTTTTATTGATAAGTTGGGACTGTTTTTTTGTTTTTGTCTGGAGGATGGAGATGGGGCCCATAATTCTGAAAATAATAATAATTTTGGGATTTTAATAGGTGTCATATTTATGACTATAGAGAGTACAGTTGGTGGTTATGGGGGCACGCATAAACAGTGAGATTGGATGAACCAATTGAAAGTGGGGAAATTATTGTGTACTTCTGGAGTACTATAAATGTGTATTTTTTCCTCTCACATTAATAGTGAGTCCCACTAATTAAATTCATGGTAGAACCCACCATTTATGTGAGAGGAGGGAGTACGTATTTATGATACTCTGGGAATACCTAATAATTTTCCTTGAAAGTGACACTTATTTTATATTTGGATCATTGATAACGGTTGCCTTTAACATAATTTTTAATAATTCATTTTATAAAAGTTTTGACACAATTTTTATGAGAAATGAAAAAAATTATCAAAATATTAATTATTTTTTTATCATTTTTTATAAAAATTTTCTTTAAATAAATTATTAACTACTGTGCTAAAGGCATTTATGAGCTTTTTTCCTTTATATTTTGCGGAAGAAAACAAGCAAATGTCATCCTCACATGCAGATCCGCGAAACAGTGATGGTCTAATTAAATTTTCGTGTTGTTTTCCCAAATTTCAGTTGGCTTTGGAAATTACAGAATTGGAACTTAGCCTGAAAATGCTTTATACATTATACTATGATTATCCTTTTAGCATTTTTGTTCTTGTTTTTTGTTTTTTGTTTTTTTTCTCGTGATAATTATTTTTTATCATATGTCAAAACACGGGTATGTTTGATAGACTGTAATAGACGCTGTAATGTAATAATTATTTCTATAATTTAGTTATTTTTTAATTTGATTATGTTTTTATTACAAGGAATAATCATTCCTTATGAATAGCTATTCTTCAAAATGAGGAATAACTATTCCTCTTTAAAAGGTTGTATTAGTTATTCCTTAGTAAGTTAAATAATTTCAAAACTTAATATGTTTCCAAATAAACAAAGTTTTCATATATATCTAACAATTATAAAAATAAAAAATCATAAAAAATAACATATATTCCTCTTAAATTTAAAAATAACAATTTTTAAGGAGATATAATTATATGAGTAAGATATTCTCTAAAATAAATGTTAAGTTTCATTCTAATATTATAAATCACAATCAAATTAATGAATAGGTTTAATTATTACATTATAACACACTTTATTACTAGTAATAAATATTACAATTCTTATCGTAATCCTCATTCAGTGTACCAAACGTATTAATTTTTGGTATAAGCATATTTAAATTTTAAACCCCAAACATCAGATAGTTTTTAGTGTAGGCACCTATAAATCTATTATACATTATTGTTATTATTATACTAGTATTATCCTATGCTGTCTTACGAAGATGCGGCCACTTGGATTTGGATGGGACTAATTTTTGTGAAAGAATATGCATATTTTATTCACATTTCACAATAACAAATTACATTGGGTTTGCAAGGCAGCTTAAGCTTAAGATAATGCCGTCCTCTTCCCCGTTTCGCAATTACAGCCAATTGCGGTACAGCTTAGTTAGTTCAACTCGATACAGAATTGACTAAAGCCCATCAGCAAATGAACACCAAAAGAAATCACCTAGGATTTGTTCGAATAAATAATGTCACAAGTCCAAACCTAAGATATCGGGCGTAGTTGTGATAAGAAAGTACTATATAATAAGACTATGATCATGTGCTCCACAGCTACCATTTTCCACTATAGCTTCTTTAAAATGCCATCTAAATTTTTTAATAATAGTAGTGGTAATAACTAATAGATCAAAGCAAAGTCAACCAATTGCTATGGTAGACCTTAGAAGAAGCTGTAGAGAAACAGTTCTTGCAGGTTATTGAGGCATAGTACGTAAGAGGAAGATTCTTTTTATTGTAATTATCTCGTCTAATGGTAGGAGGATATTCGCTGTTTGTTTTTTATGGCCGGTTAGATTACCCTATGTGAAGTGTGAACTAATTGCATTTACCCTTTCCTATGAATAATTAGCATTTTGTGTTCATATCAATTAGATAAGGGTGTTCCATAAAACCAAAAAAGACAAAAGAAGAAAAAGATCGCTGTGACAATTAATGACCAATGATTTGAATTATAAAGTTGTTAAATGCCAATTAATCCAAAATCTACGAAAGAGACATAAATGGATGAGTCTAAAGTCTAAACCACTGCACCTTGCAAAATGGGTTTTTTTTGGCGTTTAGCATGATTTTTTTAACGTTTTTGTTATGTTGTATTAGAACCAAACATATTAGATAAGTAAAATTTTGAGTTTTTAAGACTCGAGTTCCTTTAAGCTTAGATCAGATCTATTTCTCTATTCTCTTTTCTAATTTTATCTTGCTATCAGATCCATGCTTTGCTTTGGTTCTTCTTCTTTCTTTTTTGTCTTTGGTTCTTCTTCTTTCTTCTTTGTTTTTCTAGAGCTTGAAACTCGAGGTTCAAAGATTTTCTTGTCAAAACTCGAGTTTAAAAAGCTTGAAATGCTAGTTTACAAACTAGTTTTAAAAACCAGTCAACGAACAAAATTTTTACGAAAATCATGTTAAATGGCAAAAAAATCCTTGCAAAATTGTACAGCTCCTTTATCCATCGCATGAGCAGCAAAGCGAGAGAGGAAAGCAAATTGATAATAGAGATGAAAACAAAAAAGGAGTTAGTAGCAACCGGTACCAAGTTTTTTTTTTAATAGAACCCGACAGATTCCATTAACCTAGGCTAAACCAAATTGCACATGTAATGTAGATAAGATACTAAAATTAATTAATAAACGAATAGTCAATTAACCCATGACTCTGAATAGTGATTTAACAATAGGAATTCGAGGCAGGGATTACATAAGTAAGCTAATGTAATCCATTGACTAAAGTTAAAGTAGCATCCAATTAGAGAGAGAGGTGGAGGTGGGGTCTGGTAATGATGGCCAACCACGTGAACAGCTGCTAATGTGTTATGCGTGGGTTAGGGGTTTTTGACTTGAGACAATTATGGGGCACACCCACACCGATTGCCACCGGCCCACCACGCATGACTCCGTGTTTCAATTACTTTGGAAAGGATCTATAAAATTTTAATTATGCAAAGCAAAACTTGCAGAGTTCCTTTACCTTTTCCTTCAATTCAGTCACGGACTAACTAATGCCATGTATGGTGCATGCCACTGTAATGTTGCCGCCAACATCATTTGGAAGACGAACCTACTCCTCTTCAAAACAACACCAACCAATATTGAGCCCAAAATAATAATAATAATAATAAAATAAAATAAAATAAAACAAAACTACCACAAGCCAATATGTTAAAAAGTAATGTGAAAGAATTTTCACTTTTTATATTTCAATTTATGTTCTGCTAATTACTGCATAATATGTGCTTGATTTGTTTTTTTACTTTGATTATACTTTTTTTTTTGAGTTAGAATATGTAATTAATTGTGAATTTTTTTAATGTATACAAGATAAATATTCTACTCCCTCCTAAAAACTTTAACTTTAGTCTTTGTCCCCCACTTCACAAGAACTCTGTATATATGGAATAACCATCACACCAAATAGATAATTTTTATTTGAATGTGAGATAATATGCGAGCTTTTGGACTAAAAGTTTTTTTTATTATTATTATTATTTATTATAATCAATTTATATATAAAAACAAAGACTTCATATGGAAGAGTATGAGGTTCTGCCAAGTGACATATTCCTTGAGTTTCTTTCGTTTAGGTTTCCTCCTCATAAAAGTTTACATTTATGTCAATTTTTTAGTTCATTGAATATGTCAACTGAGTAAATGCACATATAATTATTTATAGGTGTGCACTAATATTATAATATAAAAGTATTTTATATGTTTTTTTTTTTTTAAATTTTATAGGTTAAACACTTAGTGAAAATAATAATATCCTACTAATAGAATTTTATTATAATCCAAAATATGTTAAAAAATGTGAGGTAAAAAGCTACTAATAGAATTTTATTATAATCCAAAATATGTTAAAAAATGTGAGGTAAAAAGCTAAATGAAAAATTACTCTAACAAAGCACTACATGGCAAAATTGCATGGTCTCCTACATGAGTTTTTTGCTTTCTTACATACCACTATCATAAGTTTTCTACAATATTTCCACAAGCCAACTAAATATTAACATTACATTGTAAAAAATTTATGCTAACTCCAATATTGAAGAAACAAAAACTATGATTAAACAAACAATCAACTTATTACACCACGTAATAACTAATTTCTAATTTTATGACATGTATACTCTATAGTCTAAATTCTTCATGCCCTTAATTTTGTAGTACATTATTGATTTAACAAAAACCTTTTCATGTTATTGCAACATTACTTCATATTATTTCTATAAAATATTTTGAACATTTTATTAATCTTTTAATATAACTGTTTTCAGCATTATCCTCACATCGTGTAGACCTATTTATTAGCCTTTTTTTTTATAGTTTAGGTATTGGGGGAAATTTAAACATTAGATGTTTTAATTAGAATTAAAAAAAAAAATGTCAGTTAAACTACAAGATTTTGACTAATAAACTAAAAGTTAAAACCTTCGATTTTCAGGCTAAGTTTGGTCTTGGTCTTGGTCTTGGTCTGATTCTCCAGAGAGGAAAAAAAAAAAGTTTGATCTTGGTCTCCGGGAAAAGATCTAAACGTGGCTTTCTTTTTGACAAACAATTCATTTTTTCCAAGCTAAAATATGGTTTCGCTATTTAGGATAATGTTAGGTCTTGGTCTAGGGAAAAAGATCTAAGAGTGGCTTTCTTTTTTGACAAACACTTCATACTTTGGAATTGTATCACAAGTGGCGGTCACAATTATATATTTGTGGAGGCCAAAACTTGAACTTTTGTGCTAGGCTTAAAGTCCCATTCTTTAATAATAATATGTCCGAGGAGAAAAAAGCTCGAGGAAAGGTCCCGTAATAGATAGTAGAGCAAATAAATATCCAAGGGTGTTGGTCCGAGAGGGTCATCCTCCTTGGATCTGACAAATATCAGTAAAGTGAACTTTGTCTTACCCTGGATGACCTTCCAGGAAACTCCAGCAGTAAAGATAAACTTCAAATGTACAGGGAAGGGATAAGAACACAGAAATATCTAAGAGAAAAGCTACCACCACCGCATTAAATGCACTACAACAGCTTTCCTGGCCGCATTAATGTGGAGAAGATCTTTGAACAATACTTTCAACTACTACTGCCCATAGAAAACTATAAAAATCTATTTAACAGGATAGATACAGAGGTCTGAGGTGGGATGAAAGACAAGTGGACGATGGAAATAGATCAGAGGGGACTATATAATGGGGAAAGACCTCCATAAGTGAGGGATCGGAAAAATATTAGGGAGAAAACTAGGAGAAGATTCACTATAATACTAGAAAGAACATAACATTTGAAATTGCATGTCCCGTCGAAAACTTACTCCTCGGACTATAATTCAATCTCAAATTACATGCGCATTCCTCCTCGGACCGGCTTAGAACCCTGATTAACTGTTAAAAAATCCATTATAAACCCAATTCTTTCGCCCATTCTCTTACAAATTTATTGTATTGGGCTTATTGGGCCCATTTCCATTTCCTATTGGGTTTGGGCTGCAATTTGTGACCTTACAATATTTATATTGTTCTTGAACTTTTTGCTTGTATCTAGTTGCAATACATTTAAGACTTCAAGTCAACAAAGTGTGCGTGAAGATACATAAAACGTTTTCATCAAATCTTTAGCGAATAGCAAGCTCTATCCTTCTAGTCGATTTTGCTTCAAATTTTAAAATTACAATTTTCATTTCAACCAAATAGACAAAATATTAGTAAATTTCTTCCATTGCCATCTGAAAAGCATATTATTGAACATTTTCCCTTCTATACACTACTTAGAAATAATAAAATTAGTCAAAAATCTTATAACTCAACAGGTTGACATCTCAGACGTCTAAAGTTCAAATCCATGTCTCACTATAACAATCAAATTAAAAAATAATAAAATAAACTAGTTATGGCAATTATTCCACTCGGAATGATAATTTAGTTTGGAAAAGTACTTAAATCCCATATTCCCATGTCCAAGGTTAAAAGGGGGGAAAATTGTTGAAACATATTCGCCCAAAGGAAATTTAGAAGGAAACCAAAAAGAAAAAAGGTTGAAGTAAGTAAGTGATGCCTTCATTATGATGTTTGGTTGAGGTGGAATTTAAGAGGTCGAACTGTAGGGAGCATTATAGAGTAACAGTAATTATGGAAACCATAGAAGGGTCCCAAACATTATGTTAAAACAATTTTCTTCTCTAAACTTTGATGATTATGCCATTAGCATCCTTTGCTACAACTGCTGTGAGGAAGTCTGAAGTAGCTACATCGATATTAACTTTGATCCATATAGAGGGGGGTGGCTGCCACTTTCCAAGAATCTTAACTGGGAGCTAGTTTTCTCTCAACTACCATCAACTTGGTAGAGGAGGATAGGTTTTGGTGGATTAGATTGACTGAGGGCATGATATTAGGATGCTTGCCTTGGAATAGAAGATTGTTTCTCGTTTTTCAGATTTCATCAATTACAAAGGCCATGTTGAGCGAGATAATCCACTGAACATCTGAGGGGCACTCTGGGCAGTTCTAAAATCAGCTTAATGATACCGTTGTGGGAATTGATGTTCTGTTCATCTGACTTGAAGCCCTAATAACTTCTTGGGTCCCAAATAATATTATCATAAATATTAGCAATCCAAAATAACAATCACACACAATGTTAATGTTAGAACATATGTGATTCACTTGTTAGGAATATATGTCACTATTTTATGTAATTGACTAATCCTTTGACAAAATGCACTTTACTTGTAATTGGATAAATCTAGGTGTTTTTAATATTTCAAAAGACTGTGTTTCAAGATCAAGTTGTTGAAGTCATCAAGTCTATCCAAGAAACAAGCTGAAAAGTGTCTGTCATTAAAACTCGACAACTAGCCATCTATCGAGTTTAAAAGAGTTGTTCAGCCTCGTGGCTTGACAGCAGTTCAATAGATAGGGTATCTGTCGAGGTTTATGAAAAACAAAATTTCAGATCTATTTTGACTCCAATCCGTGTTTATGTGTTTGAGTTTTCTTTTCTCACAACTCTAAACATATAAAATAATTATTTTAAGAGCCGTTAAAGAGTTTACAAGTTGCATAAGCTTTAAGAATAGTTTGTTTAAGCAAGTTGTGACCGGAGACGAAGTTTTGCCATAGTTCATCTCTTCTGAAGAAGTTACTATGTATATGCACCATAGGGTTTTGTGATTAAGCATCTTCTTGATCTTCATCGTGTGGATGAACTGAAGAACTTTGTAGTCAACAACCTTCTCTAGTTGTTGATTGAAGTCGCGTATTGGGATCCGCGCAATTGGTTAGTCACGTACTTGGGAGTCGTGTATCAAAAGGAGAAGTTGTCATTACAGAACAAGTCCAATTGGGTACTGGGGTAAGAGTTTAACTGTAAGTTGGTATAAGGTATTGGGATTCCTTTACTTGTAACCGCTTGTTGTGATCATAGTGGAATTTTGGAAGTAGTTACCTTAAAATCACCCGGTGGGGTTTTTGTTGTGTAGGTTTTCAATTGATAAACTTTGCTAATTAACCAATTAATTCATCACAAGGGGTCAATTCATTTTTGGCCTATCACACAAAAACACAAAATTTATATGAAAAACCATTTCTCTTTGAAGGGAAAAACCACATGACAAATTCTGAATAATTTCACTATTATCAAATTAATTACAATAATTCTTGTGTATGTCTCATAGTTAAAGAAAAATCTCTCTTATTTTTCTTTATTTTCACACACACACACACACACACTAATTATTTCTTTCAAAGAGGGTAACACTTTACTCTCTCCTTTTTATTTCCTTCTCCATGCACAACTCTCTCTTGGCTGTCTTCTTTTTCTCTAAGCGGTAATCCTTGTTACTGCTCTCCTCCTTCTAGTGTTCCTCCCAAGCGAAAATCTTTTTTTTTTCTCTCTTAATTTCACGCTTTATTTTCCCTCTCCTCGTAGGGAGGACCCTAGAGCCAAAAGTCATCAAATTCTTTGTAGCATTGTCTATTTATAAGACTCTTTTCCTATTCACTCTTGAACTAGGAATAGATTACCTCTTTAACAAGGAGTATCTTCCCTCTTGGACTAGCTAGGAATACATTACTTTTTTAACAAAGAATAGACTTCCTTCCACACCAAGGAATAGTCTTTCCTTCTACAACAAGGAAGCCCAAATTAATTTTTCCTTCTTCAACTAGGAAATCTAATTGACTTTCCAAATCACAATTGGAATTGGAGGCAATTTCCCAACACAACTAGCATACCAAATTGCCTTGACAAATTGGCATGGGAGGAAAAGATGCATGGGTGATTCTTGTTCTTGTTCTTGTTGACAAAGAACACTATTAGCCAAGAGCCCATAAACCTATGAATTATTTTTGTTTTGATGAGGTTATTCTACTTAAAAAATAATTTGTACTTAGAAATGTGAGATTTTAACATACATAATAACATAAACCCAAAAAATTAGAAGACAAGCACATCCAAGCATGCTTTTAGTGGTGATGGCCAGTGGGCTTATCTATTTTTATTTTTGTATTGCTTGAAAATTTTTAATTCCAAAAAGGATAAAATTTGGCTCTAAACTGGTCTAAAGTTATCTTTTTCAACCCATTACATAACAATTGTTGATACTAGTTTTTGCAAATTTGTATCCAAGAGGCCATTTGGAGAAAAGCCCAAGAAAGCCCCTAGAGATGGGTTAGAATATGAGAAACGAGATAGTAATAGGCCAATGCACAAATAAGGTCCAAGTGATAGCCTAAAAAAGAAGAGTATTTTGAGAATGAAAAATAAAGTCCAAAGGGAGGCCCATGGGCCCCTTTTGGTAGTGGTGTAATAGGAGGCTCTTCTTGAAGAGTAAGGTTGAGAATAAAGATGAGTAATAGGAAGCCCTTCTTGAAGAGTAAAATGGGTATTAGAAAAACCTAAAGGTAGAGAAACAAAATGGAGCCCAATAAGTGAGGCCCAACAAAGTAAATTAAGAGAAAAAAAGTAGAAGGGTCAGCAGGCTCAACCCAATGTAGTGAATAAATGAAGAGAAGAGAAAGTAAAATGGGTTAGCGATCCCAACCCAATATATTGTAGAAAACCCATAATGCCCTTTTATAGGGAGATAAGGATGAATTTTGATTTTGCGGAAATAAAGCAAGGTGAAATCGTGCAAAACCACTGCGGTAGGAAATGCACGAAGAAACAAGACAAAGTCATAGTGGCAAGAAACGCATAAAGTAGAAACAAGACAAAGCCATAGCGGAAAGAAATGCATGAAGAAGAAACAAGAAAAAACTACATCGGTAAGAAACAAATGAAGAAGAAACAAGACAAAGTCATAGTGGTAGGAAACGCATGAAGGAGAAACAAGACAAAATAATCAAAGGTAGCAGAAACACATGAAGAGAAAGAAGCCAAAGAACAAGAGGTGGAGCAGCTGAAGCCTTGTCAACTTGCAACTCAACCAATTCAAGGTGTTAGGACATATGTGATTCACTTGTTAGGAACATATGTCATTATTTTATGCAATTGGCTAATCCTTTAACAAAACGCATTTTACTTATAATTGGGTAGATCTAGGATGTGTTTATTACTTCAAGAAACAAGGTTTCAAGTTTAATTGTTAAAGCCATGCAAGTCTGTCCAAGATTCAAGTGAGAAAAATGTTGTTCATTAAAGCTTGACAGCTAGCAATCTATCAAGCCTTGAAAAGTTGTTCTAGCCCATGGCTCGACAGCAGCTCGACAGCAGCTCGACAGATAGGTATTTGTCGACGTTTATGAAGCTCAGTTTTTTAGGACTATTTTTCATTTAATTCGTGATTGTATGTTTGAGTTTTCTTTTTTCACAACCCTAGACATATAAAATGATTATTTTAAGGGCCGTCAAAGGTGACACAAGTTGCACAAGTGTTGAGCAAAGTTTGTTCAAGCAAATTATGACTGGAGATAGAATTTGCTCTAGTTCATCTTTCTTGTGAAGAAACTACTGTGTTTGTGTACTGTAGGGTTTTGTAACCAAGGAACTTTTCGATCTTCATCGTGCGATAAAATTGTGACTGGAGATAGAATTTGATCTAATTCATCTTTCTTGTGAAGAAGCTACTGTGTTTGTACACCGTAGGATTTTGTAACTAAGGAGCTTTTCGATCTTCATCGTGTGATAAACTGAAAAACTTTGCAACCAACAACCTTCTATAGTTGGTGATTGAAGTCGTGTATTAGAATTTACGCAATTGGTTAGTCACGTATTGGGAGCCGTGCATTGAAAAGTAGAGATTGTCACTACAAAACAAGTCCCAATTGGGTATCGGGCTAAGGGTTCAACTGTAGGTTGGTATAAGTTACTGGGATTCTTTTACTTGTAACCGCTTATTGTGATAATAATGGATTCTTGGGAGTGGTGACTTTAAAATCACCCGATGGGGTTTTTGCTATGTAAGTTTTCTCCATTCGTAAACAAATCACCATATCAATTTAATTTCCGTTGCATACTTAGTATAATTGGTGATTTGTTTGTCTTGCCACGTATATTGCATGTTAATCTAAATAATTAATCAATTTGAAAAATTAATCAATTAATTTATCACAAGGGGTCAATATGTTTTTGGCCTATCACAAGGGAGGCAAGGCCCACAACTGAAGAGGAACAAAGGGTGTGGTATGGTAGAGGAGGGAAAATACCTAGTTTTGGTATCTTGCCAAGACCCCTTATGGGAGATACTTTGCTAGGAAAGTATACTTACCAAAATTGATAAGAAATTGGTGAGAATCATCTGATGCATGTTAGAGAGTGAGGACAAGAGAGATTAATGAATGTTTGCCATTAAGAGAAAGAGAGAGAGCGTGGTATTGTGGCCAGATTGGCTTTTGCCCAAAAGTGGAAAGAAATTCATCACTAAGCAAGTAGTGGGACTAAACCCATTACAAGTGGCCAGAAGATAGTGGAAGTGAACCCATCTACATACGACTAGAATGGTACGTAATGAGTGTGGGTTGAATGCCTACAGCAAACAAAATAGTTGCTGAAAGTAAGGGCAAAAAGGGAAAATCACTTAGGATTGATCTTGGGTATAAAAGGAACAGCACCCATAAATATGGAACAGACAACAATCATTAGAAGAGGGATGGCAACAAGAATGAGAGAACACAATGAAAAGGATGAAAGAACGGAAAGAAACATCAACAATGGTGTGGAGAACACAGTACCCAAGGGAATTAGAATAGTAATTTGAAAATGAAAGAAGAGAGAAAGAGGAAAAGAAAGTGAAATGTAAAAGAGAATAGAGAGTTGAGAAAGTAGAGTATACATGACAGACCTAACATGCATCACTAGGCAACATTTTCCCTCCCTCATACAAATCCATACTCTCTGTCATCTCAATCAAGGGGATAGCTATTTTGACCCATTCTCCAAATTACATAACTTTATGGCCTTGTAGGGTAATAAGGTTAAGTAAGTTGAAGTTTGGGCTCTTTTTAGTATTATCCTGTGGAGAACACTTTTACTTTTTGTTATTATGTTTGTTGTTATTATTATTTGTTTTTGCTGCAAACATTCTCGAACTAATAGTTATTCTACTGTTACTATATATATATATATATATACATACGTATATATATTTCTCTTTGTTTGGAGTGTTTGGTCTTGTGCATAGAATGGTTCTAGGGAAATCCCATGAAGGGAGCCAGGCCCAACTTCCCCATCCTCTGCAAAAAGGCTTAGTCCAATGGCACAAAAAGACACCCACAACAATTTATAAAACTATCTATATGTATTAGATAAACAAGTCATATAACTTATTAAAAAAGTCACGTGATTAAAATTACACATGAATGGTCAACAATCACATAGTTGGTTGGAGCTAGATAGTTACAAACTGGTTTTGACCCTAACTTTTTCATTCCAAAGATCCATATTTAAACTGTAATACAAAATAACAAAACCACTAAACCAAATAATTAAGTAGTCTTAAAATCAAATTACATAAACTAAAATACACTTTTGGCACTTAAAGTTTTAACTTGTTTTCATTTTTACTCTTTACATTTTATAATTTTTATTTTGACCATTCACATTTAATTATGTTTCATATTGATGAAATAAAATCGTTATTCGATAGAGTGTAAGCAATATACGATATAGAAGGTAAAAGATAGAACAAAGATTCCAATTAACGTGTAAAGGAAAAAGAAACTTGTTCATTGAACAAAATTCATAAAGTTTATACATCAATACGAAAATTCAAATTCAAGATATAATTAATGGAACAATATCCTGTGTATATGGCCTAGCAGACAAGAGTAATGCCACGTAGGGGTGGCAATATTTGAAAAAACTTTTATATGCGCTGGGTGCATGAAATAATGTCTCCAATATTTGATAAAATTCATGAATATGACATGATATTAGAATGTTAGAGATTAAACTTAACGGTTTCATATTAAATTTGAATTGACACAAATTTACCTTTTTGATAAACAAGTCAACTAGAGTTTGACATATGAAACATGTTTGAAGAACTTGTTTAACTTGTTTAATTGAAAGTTAATTTTAGATGTTGGTGACTTTGTTTGGAGTCTAATTGTATACTTATATGTTTTATAAAATATGAGAATTGCTAAAAGGTTATTTGTCTTAGTAAACGTATTCACCTGACTACTTGACTTATTTATCAAATAAGTTGTATTGACCATGGATGGTTGATTAAATGGGTTATGCAATTGATGGAAAATGTTAGGACCACAACTTTTGTCACAACTTACTTTCATGGGTCCATCACTTTTATTCCACAATTTATGACTTGTTACATGAACAAATTGTGATCTTAGGATTAATATGCAAGTGACACCCCTCATTACTTATTTTTATATTTTAATGTAAGACTACCACTTTCTAACATAATCGGTGCACCTTCTTGTTAATGTTGTAAAGGCGACCAGAATTCGCCTTCATAAATAGTTCAAGTGTGAGATAGTAGGAAATGTGCGTTCAGAAGAAGTTTTTTTTTTGGGTCAATCCGAAGATGCTCATTGTAAAAAAAAAATAATATATATATATATAGAAAGATAACGAGGTTGTAGAAAAAGCACCAAATAAGCACCTATTATTCCAAACTTGAAACAGCTAAACACTTATACATGCACAAAGTGCTGTTGCGAGCGTGCTCTGTCTGACTGGCTTAAGGCGTCACAAGCGGTGCATGGCTTCCACGTACGTTTTCTTTTAGTCCTCACGGGTGAGCCTCAAACCCACTCTGAATCTCTTACCAACACTGCACCGAGAAATCAATCGTACAAAATTCCAAACCAGAAAAAAATTACTCAAAAACAACACCTACTTCCCTTCTTCATCTTCAGCTCTGACCGTAAAGTGAAGGGAAAAAAAGAAGTTAATTAATCTTCAGCTTCATTTCAATCTTCAGCTACGTCTAGTACAACACAATCTTCATTGCCCAATTCAGGTGATTACATTTCGTAGCTAAGGCATTAAGCTTTTACGTACTCTTATTTGTCCTTAATTAGTCATTCTGTTTTGACACAGACGCCCTGAGAGATACATTACTATGGAAGAGAAAGGAGCAAAGTATGGCGGTTCTCTTAATTTCAACAGTAACATGGGTGTTATTAGAAGTCTATCAATTCAGCTTCCTCATTGTAATTTCATGGGCAGCCATGTTCATTGTTACTTCAATGTTCCTTTGGGGCAATATTCTCAGGCTTCTTGGCAAGTAAGGCCCTCCTACATTCACTTCTTTTCTTTTTCTTTTTTTGGGAATGGGATATGGTGGATCATAGTTGATTATTTTGGATTCAGAGATGTGCCAGACATGTCGTGGCTGGAAATTTCAGAGGAATCAACTATTGAAATGGTGAATGGGATTAGAGAATGGATTGAAGAAGGAATTCGATGGATGTTTAGAGTGAGTGCAGAGAGAGACTGGTTTGTCTTTGTAAGAACTGTTGTTGGTTTGTTGTTACTCTCATATGTGGGGACTTCCTCCGATCTGCTAACACTTCTCTACATAGGTAATCTCTTAAGGTAGTCAGTACTCTATATTCGAGTGTGTGTGTGTTTGTGAAGTGGGATTAATTTGGTATATTCTTTGCAGGTATTGTAACCGGCATGACTGTTCCAGTACTTTATATGAAGTATGAGGATAATATAAAGAGGCAAATGGAATGGGTGAAGGGGCAATCAAGAAGATTCTATGACATGATTGATGAGAAGGTCGTAAAGAACATGAAGAACAAGATCGTCAAAGTAAAGAAGGAGAAGAAGGTTGAATAGTTTCTTTACTTGCAAACGTCGCGGTGTACCGTGTATATTAATATGTAGATAAATACCATCTTTACGTTATTATCAGCGGCTTCGTTAATTTCGAGTCTGTGTATATTGGTATAAGTGTAACGCAATATTAATCATAAGCATAAAAATGGTGATAAACAAGAATAAGGCGGTCTGTAAGCTTTGAGACAAGCTTTTCCCCATTTTTGTGATTGTAATTAAGGGTGCTCAATAAAATATTGAACATCTAGAAAAGGAGCAATCGCATAATGGGTAGTGTCTGTTACATCCAATGTTCAGTTCAAACCTGTTACGCACCGTTGAGTTCACAAAAAAAAACTTTGGAAAATGAATATTTTAGTAGAATAATATTTATTATACGCGAGATTATAAACAAACGGATCCGTGGCGCAATGGTAGCGCGTCTGACTCCAGATCAGAAGGTTGCGTGTTCGATTCACGTCGGGTTCAACTTTGTTGTTTTTATTTTTTTTTATTTTTTCATGGCCCCCAATAGCTATGATTTATGAAACTGAGATGGGCTGGGTTTCTGAACCCCGTGGGCCCAATAGCGTTTATTGGAGAAGGATTATGGTGGAGAAAGTTAACAACAACCCAAATTCCAATCCGAAGTCTTGTGGCTGAAAAAGATATGAGCCCAACCCTCTCCAGAAAATTGACCCAAATGCTCCAATCCTTATGAAAAAAAGAGTGTCTCAAATTGTAGGGTAATTACTAATTACACTAGTAGTAGTGAATGAGTTATTTTGACCTGTTACAGAACGCGCTTTACACTTAGCAAGATCTTGAGCCGCTTTTTGTCCTTGGAAAATGATAGATCAACGTGTGGAAACCGAAACAAAGTTAACGATTTTTCTAAACTTTATTTCCTTCCCTGCTGTTTCGTAATGAGTTGAAATCAAACTTCGTCAAGCTCCTCTTATTTCTCTAATATTGTTTGGGAACCTTCCCTTCCAGACAATGAGTTTGTCTAGATGGGAAAATATTATTAAGTGGCACTTCTAGATTTTGCACCTGTCCCCGCCAGTTGCAGCTACTCAAATCCTTATCTCCTAAAAGTAATGTAGTTTTTTTTTAGATCAACTAAAAGTAATGTAGTTGTGCCGTGAGCAATGACGGAACTATACTTGGACTTTGGGGGGCAGTGACCCTCCAATAAATTTGAACTTTGTCCCCTCAACAATATTATTGATCATTTTAAAGGCTATATAAAATTTTATTGATCTAGAATTTGAAATAAATTTAACAAGCTCAACAAAAAAAATTTACCAATAACAAACTTAAGCCTAAACAACACCCAAAACAAACCCACGCAAGACACAAACAAAAAATAAAATAAAATAAAAATTCCTAAACCAGTTCTAACTAGTCTAAGTGAATGCCCACGCAGATTTGACAACACACAAGACACCCAAAAAGTTAAGAAAAAAAAAAACTTAACTTTCTAAATTGAGAAGTGCTACGTTGACAACATCGTCATAACAAATCATACACAGTAAATTGTTATTGGTTCTAATTTAAATCCACAACTTAGATTACCTTTTTTATCCAGTCATAACAATCAATAATAACCTGTCACTTATGATTTATTGTGAAAATATTGTAACATATTATTTCTCTTTTAGATGAATGTTTATTTGGAGTTCAAAAAAAAAAGAAAAAAAAAATTTTGTTTGTACTTTTGCCCCTAATTCCAAGTTTTGGCTCCGACCCTAGCCATAAGTATGTAATACAATCCAGGAAATTTCAAAGAGAAATATAGTTAGTTAAGACCAAGTTCAAGTCAGTTCATACTGTAAGATGTTTCATAATTCAAGCATATATCAAATGAAATAACGAAGAAACTTCTTAAAATTACTTCCACTTTCCTGTTATATATGTGGTTTTTGTAGCAAAGAAATGATTGTGGGTACTTTTTGTTGCAAAAAAAAGTTCTCAAATGGAAGCTGTAACATGTATTGGGGAGGCAGTTATTGGAACTGCAGCCAAGGGAGTTTTGCATGTTACAGGTAGAGTTTTTAAATTCAAAACCATTCTCAAACACCTTGAAACCACGATTGTTTCTGCTAATTCTACCATAAATGAGATTTACCATTTAGACCAAGACCGAGAAAATGCTTTAATGGATGAACTACATAAGTTGATCCAGGAGTTAATTAAAGCAAAGCAGCTTGTTGGTAAGTGCTCGAAGGTTTCTTGGTGGAACTACTACAAGAAGTACAGGTACTCCAAGAAGCTACTTGAATTGGAGGGTTCTCTTTGTAGCCTGCAGATTCAAATGGATTCGCAGATTAAGAATATCAAGAATGTTCAGCGGATTTTGGATGAGATAGGAGCGCTGAATAGAAGATTGGATCAAATGGTACCAGAACAAAGAAATGAAAGTAATGTTTTTCTTGTGGGTTCTGGATTAAGAAGAATTGTCCAATCCATGCCACGGCAGATCATTCTCTACCTGAGTTCACTTATTTTGAGGTTCCACAGATGGGAACATATCAAAGGTTAACAGTCAGCTTTTATCCCTGTAAAGAATGTTTATATATAATAGTACTAGAAAATATAACAGTGGGGTGTGGTAGCTGCATTTAATAGATCATGTACCATCCATGTTTTGTACCGATCTAATAGATTAATCTCTTTTTATCATGTATAATAACAATGCAAAATCCACAAGTCAAAGGATTATTGTTGTAATCAATCGTATTTGATACAAATTAATAAAGTGCTCATAAACTAGCACCTTTTAGATAAATGAAGCAACATTCTAAAAGCTTCATCATGAGGCGTCCATGATATTGCAGTTTCGTACCATCAAGCCTAGCAATTAATTAATACACATTAAGCAGAAAGCTAAATAAAAATGGAAATTTGATGTGGTAAAAAATTTCACATCCTAGAGATGGATCAATACTACAATCGGCTTCTTGTAAAGACGGACACTATCTTTTAGAGGTTTTTTTTTTTTTTTTTGGATAAGCAACTATCTTTTAGAGGCTTTAGAATAGTATAAGGTGAACTTGCCAAAATTCAAGTGATTAATTAAAGAATTATTAAATTATGATATAATTTCATCAGGCAGACAATTATATTTGTACGAAACAGAAATCATGCCAGCATGTTACATAACTACATAAGGCTTTTGTTGAGTATAGTTATGCAGTTACTACCATTTAAGGAGCTCAGAGACCAGAACACAGAGATAGATAATCAAAGAGTTTGAAGATAGTTTGACAAATTCTTATTTCAACTCACCACCTCGCCCAAGTCCTTGATGAACAAAAGGTTAATTTGGTTATCATTTATGATCTCCCTGAGGAAACTGGAAGTCCATCAAAGCCGGACTATTAGGTGTACTTGCATATGTATATATGATGGAATATTGGTATGGCAGTGCTTTTTGGTCATAAAGGAGCTGTGCGGTAATAGGGATGAATCACATATAACATTTTATTATTATTTTTCTTTGAAATGTGTTTTTCTTGTTTATTTTACTCACATAGTCACATATGACATGATTTTTTTTCTTCGTTAATACACTCATGTGACATGTTATATATTTATATTATTTAATCATGATATTAATTAAGTAATTTTGAATTAATGATTTGATATGATATAATATCATGTGATGTAAACTTTGAAGTGTGTGTTCATATATATATATATACATGTATGTATGTATATGTAGGGGGTTCAAGGACCGAAAATGATTGAATATGAAGTAGCACACACGATTCCACTCGCAAAAGTGTATCCGACCCAAGGACTTCATCGACCCGATTGAGAAGGGGAGATGTGAGATAACGTCCTATGAGAACCTGCTTAGAGGAAAAAGGACCATGGAAACGGGCCAAGATGGTGGGAGGGAGCTTCCTGTAAAGGTATACCTTCCCCCTCCGCATGGAATGCACTGCAACAACCTTATTAGTTGCATTAATGAGGAAATGACACCTAAACAGTAGTTTCACAGCTAGCAACCCCTTCTACCACCTTCAACAGAACTTTGATGGGACAAGTGTCTTAAGAAAAGTCCTGAGGCATATAAACAAAGGGCTAGGATGCAAAGAAGAAGGGTTTATAAGGGAGGGAAACCTCCCAATTAAAAAGATGGACATTATTCCTTTAGAATTAAACAAGCAAGTGAACAGTGCATTACCTGGTGTAGAACTTGTATCAATCATATATAAGAACAAAACCTCGGACTTGCTTGAGGACAACATTATTCTCAATTACTACTTGAATTGTCTTTTTCTGCTACTTTTGGTTCTTCGGCCTTAGACCTAAACTTAGCCCAAAATTACACTAGAACTGTTTTCCCACTCTCTATAGAAATTCTATTATTTGGGCTTGGTTTAAAGGATAAGGCATTACTGTTCTTAGTGGACTTGGGCCATCAATTTCCAAGTACTTACAATTGGTGCTGCCTGTGGGAAATCTATTTGTAGTTTTCCTAAGTTATGGCTAACCTAGAGCACAATAGGGAAGAATTTGTTGGTTCTCAGTGTGAGGATCACTTCGTTAATTTGGAGCGAAGGAGGGATAGGGAGTACAATCCCACACCTAGTGTTAGAGGGGAAACGCAACTTACAGAGCGCATTGAAAGGAGTCATTCAAGAACTGGGAGCCATGTTTCGCATGAGCAAGAAACGTGGAATTTGAGGTTGGAGATTGATCATTTGCACAAAAAGTTGCATCGAAGGGAACATGACAGGAGAAATTCTACACCCCTATCAAGTGAAGGATCCGAGGAAAAAAGGGACCGATCCTATCGATGGAGATCCAAGACCCCTCCCAGTGAATCTTTCTCTGCATCCTCACATTCGGATAAGTTAGAAAAGCATAGGAAGAAGTGGGGAGAAAGCTCATCCCCTCAGAATATGTGGAATGATGCAATGAGCAAGACCCTTCGCCAAATCTCAAAGTCACCTTTCGTAAGGAGAATTGATAGAGCCAAGCTACCTTATCGCTTTACACAACCTATGTTTACCATTTATAATGGGAGAACCAAGCTTGTGGAGCATGTGAACCATTTCAACCAAAGGATGGCTGTTCATTCCAAGAATGAGGCTCTTATGTGCAAGATATTCCTTTCTAGCCTCGGGCCTGTGGCTATGCGATGGTTCGATGCATTGGAGGAGGGTTCAATAAGATCTTTTGAAGAGTTGACCTGAGCGTTTGGAGCAAGGTTTGTAACGTGTAGAAGAGTTCCTGAACCCTTGGATTCTCTATTGTCCACGGCAATGAAGGAATGGGAAACTCTTAAGACCTACTCGGATAGATATTGGGAAACATTTAACAAAATAGATGGGGATTTTAAAGATGTGGCCATGAGGACTTTTTTAAGGTGGGGCTTCCAACGGAGCATGATTTGAGGAAGTCATTGACAATGAAACCTGCTTGTAGTTAACTTATGGATCGCATTGATGAGTATAAATGGGTCGAGGAAGATCAAACCCAAGGAAAGGGTAAGGCCAAAGTCTTCCTAGAAAAGAGAAATCCTTGGGCAGAAGGATATAATCATAATCGACCTAGGAGGGATTTTTCTAACCAATCATTAAGAGCTAGTGCGCAAATGGTCAGCTCGGTGTTTAAGGAACCAGTTTATTAAATCCTAGAGAAAATAAAGAATGAGTCATACTTTAAATGACCCAATAAAATAGGTGAAGACCCATCTAAGTGAAACCAAAGTCTTTACTACCACTACTATCAGGAAAGAGGACATACAACTGAGGATTTCACAGAACTTTACGTGACCACTTAGGTCAATTGGTGAAGGTAGTGCACCAGCCCGCAGGACAGGTAGGACAGCCCGAGGTTGGGTATCAGAAAGACGGGGCTCCTCAGCCGGCCCTGGGTACAATTAACAGGATTTTTACCACACTCAAGGGTGATGTTGGTTCATACTCAGGAGTTATGTTTGTAACTTCAAACTCAGAACTAGGGGATCAAGCTCAAGTATCTAAAAGGGCTAAAGTGGTGGCATCACCAACCTTGGCTTTCTTAGAGGAAGATAAAGTGGGAACATTCTAACCCCATGATGATGCCTTAGTGGTAACCTTTCGAATCGGGGGGTATAATGTGAAAAGAGACCTTGTGGACCAGGGAAGTGGAGTTGAGATTATGTACCTAGATTTGTATAAGGGGTTAAATCTCAAACCCGAAGATCTGGAGAAATATGATTCAACCTTAGTCGGATTTAATGGAAGAATGGTAATCCCTAACGGAATGATCAGACTACCTGTGCAAGTTGGGGACGAGGAGGTGCAAGTTAACTTTATTGTGGTAGAAGCCTATTCCCTTTATACTGCCATCGGGTCAGTGTCGACTACCCTACACTTAAGGGTTAAATATCCCACGCAGGTATCCCACACAGGGACAAGTTGAAGAGTTAGTTAAAAATTAGATAGTGGCTAGACAATGTTTGGTGGCCGCTGTTAGGCAGCACTCACTGGATCAAGCTCTAGTCAAGAGGGAGTAGGTCCCATAGCAACTAATTGGTCTCGAGGTTAAACTTGGGACTAAGTCATAAGGATTACTATCTGAAGAGTTGGAAAGGGTTATGATCGATCAGGATGAGGATAGGTACTTTTAGGTTGGGGCTCAGTTATCCTCTATGGAGAAAATAGAGTTAGTGGAGTTTTTGAGGAATAATGGGGATGTCTTTGCATGGAGTACTCATGATGCACCAGGGATTAACCCTGAGTTTATATGTCATGAGCTAAATGTAAATCCTAGTGTTGTACCAAGGAGACAACCACCCCGACGCTCTTAGAAAGAGCACATTAAGGCAGTAAAGGAAGAGGTGAATAAACTTAAGCAAGCTGGGGCAATCAAGGAAATATTTTATCCTGAATGGTTGGCTAATATTGTAGTGGTGAAGAAGAAAAACAAGAAGGGGCGCACGTGTGTGTAGATTTCATGGATTTGAATAAAGTTTGCCCAAAGAACCCTTCCCCTCTTCCTCAGATTGACCAATTAGTGGATGTGACAATTGGACATCCTCAGATGAGTTTCTTGGATGCTTTTCAGGGATATCATTAGATACCTCTAGTGTTGTCTGACCAAGAAAAGATTGCCTTCTGAACTCCCATGGGCAATTATCACTATTGGGTGATGTCTTTTGGTCTAAAGAATGCATGGTCTACATATCAAAGAATGGTGGCACGAATGTTCGAAATGCAAATCGGGAGGAATGTTGAGGCATACATTGATGATATGGTGGTAAAAAGTAAGCAGGTCTCGAAGCACTTGAAAGACTTAAAAGATGTATTCTTGATGCTTAAAAGATATAAATTGTGTCTAAATACATCTAAGTGCTCTTTTGGTGTCAGCTCGGGAAAATTCTTGGGCTACATGATTACACATCGGGGAATAGAGGTTAATCCTGATCAAATCAAGGCTATTAAAGACTTGCATCCTCCTCGGATCCCCAAGGAAGTACAAAAGCTGACAGGGATGACATTTGCTTTGAATAAATTCATTTCTTGGTTAGCAAATCAATGTTGCCTCTTTTTCCAGCTCCTTCATAAGTGGAAGAACTTTGAATGGACCAAGGAGTGTGTAGCAATCTTTGAAGAGTTGAAGTGATACTTGTCACATCCTTTTGTTCTCTCTCGAGCCAAGAAGGAGGAAGTATTATATGCTTACATAGCAATCATAGATCATGCAGTAAGTTTGGTTTTGGTTAGAACAAAGAATAGAGTGTAGAAGCCTGTCTATTATGTTAGCAAATCCTTACATGAGGCAGAGACCCACTACTTGCCCTTAGAGAAAGTAGTGTGAGCCATTATACATGCTACAAGGAAGCTTCCTCATTATTTCCAGGCGTATACTGTTGTGGTACTCACACAGCTCCTTTTATAGGCATTGTTACAAAAGTCTAATTATACGGGTAGGATTGCTAAATGGGGGACCATGCTCGAGGCCTTTGATGTTAAATACTTGCCTTGTATTGTTGTAAAGGGGTAAGTTTTGGCAGACTTCGTTGCAGAGTTTACTGAGGATGTTGCGGGGGATGAGAGGATAGGACCAAGTGTTTTAATGGCTTTGGTCTCTTTTACCACAACTTGGAAGGTATACATGAATGGAGTGGCAAACCAAAAAGGCTCTAGAGTGGGGATTGTGTTGGTGACCCCGAGAAGTTGGTAGTGGAGAAGTTCTTGCGGTTAGGCTTTCCAACTTTAAACAAAGAAGTTGAATATGAAACTTTATTGGCCGGGATAGCGATAGTTGGCAGGCTTGGAAGGGAAGTTATAGAAATATATTCAAATTCATGCTTAGTGGTTGGGCAAGTCAATGGACAATTTGAGGCTAAACATTAACAAATGCAAGGGTATCTCATCAAGGTCAAGCGTGCCTAATCTTGTTTTAAAAGTTTTACCTTAAGGCAAATCCTAAGAGGACAGAACTCCCATGCAAATTGTAAAGGATTTGGTAACTCCCAGCCATGATGATCAGCTTTCTGTCAGAATGCATAGTATACAGGTTGGGCTGAGTTGGATGGACCCCTTGGTTTCATTCTTAAAGCAAGGTTTATTGCCCAAAGATAGAGGCGAGGTTGAGAAGATACATAGGAAGGCCTTATGGTATTGGCTTTCAGAGGAGCAAAAGTTGTATAAACGCTCCAACTCGAGATTGTATCTACTGTGCATTCATCTAGAGGCTGTAGAGCCCTTATTAAAGGACTTGCATGAGAGAATTTATGGAAGTCATACTGGGGGAAAGTTTTTATCTCATAGAGCCCTTACTTAGAGGTATTGGTGGCCAGGTATGCAAAAAGTTGCATAAGAGTATGTTCGAAAGTGCAATCAATGTCAGAGATACGCTCTAATTATTCATCAGCCGAGAAGGGTTTTGAATCCACTCACTAATCATTGGCCATTTGCCCAGTGAGGTTTGGACATAATAGGGCCCTTCCCAAAGGCTACGAGTAATAGAAAATGGCTATTTGTTGGAATTGATTACTTCACAAAGTGGGTGAATGCCAAGCCTCTTTCTAACATTAGGGACATAGATGCAAAGAGGTTCATTTGGAGGAACATTATTATCAGATTCGGGATTCCTCATACATTGATCTTAGACAATGGACTCCAGTTTGAAAGTAAGGACTTCAGGAGGTATTGTGGAGAGTTAGGTATCAGGAATAGATATTTTACTCCGGCCTATCCACAGGGAAATGAGCAGGCAGTAGCAGTTAATAAGGCCATAGTATCTGGGTTGAAGAAAAGGTTAGACAATGTGAAGGGAAGATGGGTGGATAAGTTACCCCATGTGTTATGGACATATCGCACCACACCCTAAAGATTAACATGAGAAACCCCATTTTCAATGACTTACAGATCCAAAGTGGTCATACCTTGAAAACTAATTAGTTTAGTGTAAAGAAGAATGATCACTTACTTTCAACGAGCCTAGAATTAATCGATGAAAGAAGAGAAGTAGCTACGGTCAAAGTGGCACATTATCAGCAAAAACTTAGGCAATGGTATGATAAAAGAGTTAAGGTAAGGCCATTGGCACCTAGAGATTTAGTCTTAAAAAAAGTGGTGGGGACGGCGAAGAATCCATCATGGGGGAAGTTAGGTCCTAATTGGGAAGGCCCGTACAAGATAACTTTAGTAGTGAGCACTGGGGATTATTACTTAGAAGACTTGGATGAGAATTTAATCCCACGTCCATGGAATGTAAATAATCTACGTAGGTATTATTATTAACAATACAAGTTCTATTCGGTCCTTATCTATTTGTTGATTGATTTTTTTCTTTTTACTTACAAGTGGATCATCATTGAATTCAACCTAAATATTAAGTGTTAAACAAAATATCGGTCTTGTTTGACTCCTTAAATCACAGGCCTTGGGTAAATTAACTCTTATGTGAAAATTGGCTAAGTGTTAAACCGAACCTCGACCTTGTTCGACTCCTAGGGTTGCAGGCCTTAAGTAAATTAACTCTTAGGTGAATAGAGGCTAAAAGCCAGATAAGTCTTGCTCTTATTAGAACCTTCAGTTTAGAAGTCCAAGATGGATTCAATGGCTAAGCAAACTAAACCTTAGGGAAAATGAAGTTAAACCCCTAACATTTTAAGTAAAAGTCTATCCGAGCTTAGTGGATATGTTTAAAAGTTGAAATTGAAATTGAAGAAATTTAATGTATCCAAAGTCACATACTTGTATCAAAAGAGTACGAGAAAACACTTAATAAAGTAAAAAAGTAAAGATTATACAAATAGGAGGGAAATAAAAGTGAAATATATTCGCTCAAGTTCAGGTACAGATTACAAAAGAGGGTATCAGCTAAACCTAACTCTTATCCAAACTAATCTATACTCTATGTTTGAAGAAGTCAAGCAGTGACCTCCTTCTTTTTGTCTTTATTCTTCTTCTTCAATTGTTCTACTTCAACAACCTCCTCTGATTCTAACTCCACTACGGGCGTGGAAGTTGGCTGTTCTTTGTCTTTCCCGGAGGCAGGCTTAGTGGTTGAAATTGTGGTAGACTTAGGCATTGAAGAAGTAGAGCTTGAGTTAAGAGGAGGAGGGGCAATGCTTGCAGGAGGCGAGGAGCGGAAGGATAGTATACCTTGTTAGCTCCCTTTAAGTCAGAGTCTGCCTCAACTCTTGCAATGTTAAGGGCTTTGCTCTATACTTCTACACAAAAAGTATGAGCAACATCCCTGAGCTGAGCAGTTAAACTCTGAGTAGTTTTTGTCATCCCAACATCATAGGCAGCTTACTCAGCCTTTGCCCTCTCAGCATCTTTGTCCTTGAGCAGTTTTTACTGTTGCTTAGTCTTTTCCATGGCTAAGGCCAGTTGCATTTCAGAATTTTTTATGGAGGCTCGCAACTCCTTAGCCTATTTTTCAAGCCCTACTAGGGCAACTTTGGCATTTTTGCACCCTTTTTCAACTTCGGCTAAGTGAAAAATGGCCTATTTAAGCTTATTCTCAAAGTCAACAAGGGTTTTCTCAGAGTGGGTAAGCTTGCCTTCTGCCTCGCGGGACTTAGATAGGGTATGGTCCACCCACCCCTTAGCAATGAAAAACGCTTGCATTGCCTGTTAAACAAAAAAAAATAATAATGCCAACGATTAATCAAATAGATAACAGAAAATGATGGTAAGGCAAGAGGATGGAATCTAAACTTTGCAAGGTCTCTCTTTAGTGAGAGGAACACCCCACGTCTCCTCAATCCTTGAAGCTCTTACATATCCTTCGGCAATAGAAGAGCCTTCTCTAAGCATTCAAAAACTAGCCCTGACCTTCCTTTCTAGGGATCCCTAAGGGATGCTTTAGAGGTCACAGGGTCTCCTGAGCTGAGTACAAAGGGAGGATTCCATATGGTCAGTTTAGGACATTGCTCTCCTTCGGTGCCTTTGCTGGTCCCAGGAGCAGCACATTTCTTTTGATGGGCCTTTGTATTACTAGCCTCTTTGGTGGGCAGTTGTTGCGTAAGGGGGATATCTCCTTCTTCAGAGCCCTCAATTGTTTTTCCCCTTTTCCTTTTCTTTTTGATAACATTTGCAATGGCGGCATGAGCTAGGGCAAGAGTTGGTGGTCGAGGTACTATAAGCACTACGAGGAAATCACCCCCAACATGAGCTGTGAGTAGTGCCAATAGATCAAGAGTCTTCTCTTCTAGAACCATTTCTTTTGGGATGTTTGATGCTTCCTAGTTGGTACTAACCTGAGCGGTAGTAAGGTGATGGTGAGTGGGGGCTAGGGAGTCTTCAGGATCTTCTTGATAGAAGACTTTGAAATCTTTGTCTAAATCCTCCTGAGTAGGTTCAGGTGCATGTTCTTCCTGCTCGTTGTTAGAAGGGATAGGTGAGCCAGCAATTAGGCATCTTAGGTACCAAATGGAGGAGGCTTAGTCAGAAATCCGAGGATAGCTACATCAATTAAGGCTAGCATTGGATCCTTTGCTTTAATCACGTGCTTGGGACTTTGGAAACTGTTGGAGATGGGCTTGAATCCGAGGATCTCTAACTTGAGGACTCAGTTGAGGTCTGCAAAATTCACCAAACTTTTGTTCGGAGCAGTGTGGAACTTGTCTACAAAGGAATAAAAAAGCTATAAGTTACAGAATTATTTATTGTAAGCAAAAACAACAAATTATGGGAAGATGGATGCCCTAAATTAGTCTAAAGATCTTGGGAACCCCACTTGGTTCCCTATCTTGGGTAGGGCAATGCAGCCCATCGTGCCATTCACCCGAGATGATGAGCCAATCTTCTTCCATGCCCTTATTCGACTTAGGTATACAAGAAATCAGCCTAAAATAAGGAGCTCTACACTTAAAGTAAGAGCCTGTCTTTTTTCCCTTCTGGCTATTATATGACCAATTTATGTCGTGCCACATAAGGTTAGTTCCCATTTTTTGGTTTATCATATCTACACTATTGAGGACCCTAAAAAGATTAGGAGAGTATTGGGTTGGGGATAACCTAAAATTAATAAGGAAATCCCTAGTGACCCTACCCATGGGGATCTGGGGATTTCCATTCCACTTTCTATGAAGGCGATCATAGGAATAACTATTGCCCCGGGTGGTTTACTAATGACCAACTATTCTCCTAATTCGCAATGTTGAAGTTCAGCATTGTTAAGAATCTTATATTTAGCCCTAAAGGGCGGCAATACCTTCAGGGGTGTTAACTAGTCTAGCGAATCTACCCATGAGTTCCTATAGGGTCAGAATTTAAAAAAGAAAAAAGAAAAAAGAAGAGTTTTCTTTATGGTACGGGATGAAGAACTAAACGCATCTACAAGCATTGGAAAGGGTTTTCCTCGGACTGCTGCTTCAATGAAAAATAGTAGAAAGTAAGTAAATAGGAAAAAGCTATTCCCACCCCCTCCTTATATAGGAGTAAAAAACGAGCGGTAAATTTCCTGCTTATAAATTACAGACAATAAGGATCGTAAGATCACCATCGTATCGTAGAACATGGGAGATAAGCAACTGCTTGGTGTAATAATTGCAGGATTATGGATATCGAAGCGTCAGGGATGTGCAAATTACAGATGAAGCGGTGTATTCACATGGGAATGCACCTAGCACGTATCACCCTACCTATTGTTTCTAAAATTTTCCTTTTAGAGCGATCCTTAATAGCAAGGTTTTCAGGGGCTAATGTAGGGTGTCCAAGGACCGAAGAGGATTGAATATGAAGTAGCACACACGATTTCACCCGCAAAAGTGTATCTGACCTGAGTACTTCATCAACTCGAGAAAGGAAGGAGATGTGAGATAGCGTTGTATAAGAACCCGCTTAGAGGAAAAAGGACCATGGAAAGGAGCCAAGACGGTGGGAGGGAGCTTCCTGTAAAAGTATACCTTCCCCCTCTGCATTGAATGCACTGCAACAACCTTATCAGCTGTATTAATGAGGAAATGACACCTGAACAGTAGTTTCATAACTAGTAGCCCCTTCTATCACCTTCAACAGAGCTTTGATAGGACAAATGTCCTAAGAAAATCCCTAAGGCATACAGGTGGAGGGTTAGGATGCAAAGAAGAAGCGTATATAAAGGAGGGAAACCTCCCAGTTAAAAGGATAGACATTATTCCTTAAGAATTAAATAAGCAAGAACGTGAACAGTGCATTACCTGGTATGAAACTTGTATCAATCATATATAAGAAAAAAACCTTGGACTTGCCCGAGGACAACATTATTCTCAATTACTACTTGAATTGTCTTTTTCTGTTACTTTTGGTTATTCAATCTTAGACCTGAACTTAGCCCAAAATTACACTAGAACTATTTTCCCACTCTCTATAGAAATTCTATTGTTTGGGCTTGGTTTGAAAGATAAGACACTATTGTTCTTAGTGGGCTTGGGCCATCAATTTCCAAGTAATTACAATATATATAAATATTAAACTTTATTGATAATCTCAAAACAATATACCAAAATAGAATTGTATCAAACAATGTAAACATATAAATTTTTTTTTTCTAGATTGCTGTATTTGAAAATATTATTCAAAATGCACTAATATTGTATTTGGAACACCATAAATTTGTGTCGAATTTTATACCAAAAAGTAAGTAGTCATTTCATTTGTGGACTAAATGCTAGCCAGAATTTTTTTTTCTTAAATGCTTTGGTGAAACATACATAATTCAAATAGGAGTTAGTTTAGATGAGGATGATGATGTTGTGTAATATTATATCTATTCAATAGAATATGATAGTACTGACGAACATACTAACGTCCCAGACGAAGTAACTTTGACGATAGTACAATGACGAGTAAAGGGATTAACCACGCCTGACGAGGATACAAAGTCATTTAATATAAGTAAACACTTTAGGCGGTTACCAAGCCAGATTGTCAGACCGTTAGAGCCCATTAAAGCCCCATTACTAGGCAAGGGTGTTACTTTTATGGCATTGACTACCCACAACGGCTAGAAGCCAGAGCAACTTATATAAGGCCTTGGCACCATCAACAAAAGGTGCAAGAAATATACACTGATAGAACCCTGTCCTTTTTCTCTTAATATACTTATTCCCATTTTGACTTGAGCGTCGAAGACGTTGTGGCAGGCACTACACCGGTGACCACATTAGAGGAATTCACCCTACCACCTGTACAAGTGTTGGATCCATTTGGAGATTATCGACTGACGAGGTCAGCACCCATCAGTTTGGCGCTGTCTGTAGGGAGCGTTTTTCTGTATCGAGATTCAGGGAAATAGCCCCCATTACTTTATATACTCAGGATGGAATCCAGCAAAAATCCTACAGCCCTGGCTCAACAAATCCAAGCACTCGCAGCCACAATAGAAGAACTTACCAGACAGAACCAAGAAATGAAGCTACTGCTCCAACAAGAGGAGAATCGGTCTAAAGGCAACCCAGAAGACGAGGGGGATAGTCAAAGACAAGGTAACCGCCAAAGGCCTGTCTCTCCAGATGATCAGAATTCAGACCTCCTACGAGAGATGAGGAAGGAGATGGACGAGTTAAGAAGCGCTATCAAAGAGAAGACGGAGCGAAGTGTGGATAGACTGGTCAGAGCAACAGATTCACCATTCACTACGGCAGTCTTGGAATGTCCAGTACCGTCCAAATTCCGATTGCCTCAGCTTGAGTCGTTTGGCGGGCTCAAGGACCCTCAGGATCACCTTAACACTTTTAAGACGACGTTGGGCCTTCAACATCCCTCTGACGAAATACTGTGTCGTTCCTTTCCCACCACTCTCAAGGGAGCCGCGAGAGAATGGTTCACCAAGCTGCCAACATCGTCAGTAGATAGTTTTGAGCAGCTGAGCAATGCCTTCCTACGCCACTTCATTGAGGGACAACGTTCCGAGAGGCCGGCCGATCACCTGCTCACTGTTAGGCAGGGGGAAAAGGAAACCCTGAGGTCGTATGTGAAGTGCTTCACTCGCGAAACACTGGAGGTGGACGAAGCCGACGATAAAGTACAACTGACGACCTTCAAGGTAGGATTGAGATCGAGGGACCTTGTGCCTCACTCGCAAAGAACCCCCCAAGGACGATGGTAGAGATGCTTCTGAAAGCACAGAAGTATATGAATGCTGAGGATGCAGTGGCAGCTATGAGGGATGACGAGAAATTAGGAGACAAAGGAAGCAAGGAGGACGAGCGTAGGGGGCAAAAGAGGGAGCATCCCGATCGGCGGACCGTTAAGGCGAACAGATGGAGGGACGACAAAAGTACCCAGACGGTAAAATTCACTCCCCTTGATATGCCTGTTGACAAGATTCTAATGCAGATCAAGGACGAGCGCTACCTTAAGTGGCCAAGGCCCCTTCATTTGTCGCCCCATGTTCGCGATAAAAATAAGTACTGTCGTTTCCACAAGGATCATGGCCATTACACGGAGGATTGCCGGGACCTAAAAGAGCAGATAGAAGAGCTGATACGAAAAGGAAAGTTACAGAAATTTGTGAAGAAGAGGGAGTACAGTAACTTCAAGGGGGGCAGCAAGGGTCAACGTGAATTCTCTTCCAAGAACGATGATCATCTATACCAGCCCTCCAGGATATAATCGGGGAGATAAAGACGATCGTAGGGGGTCCCGTCACTAGAGGGTCATTCAAATCCCTCAAGAAAGCATGCCAGAGATAGGTGAATAGCGTTCATACGGTACCACCTTTCAAACATAGACAGAGAGACCAAGACATGTCCCTCAATGAAGCTGATGCCAGAGGAGTGAAACAGCCCCACAACGACCCGTTGGTCATAATGTTGAACATAGAAGGATTCAACACTAAAAGAATCCTCGTGGACAATGAAAGCTCTGCAGACATCATCTACCTCCCAGCTTTTCAACAACTGAGGTTAGACCCAAAAAGATTGCACTGATTTGAATCCCCCCTTGTCAGCTTCAACGGGGACAGGGTCTATCCCAGGGGCATAGTAACGTTGACAGTAACTGTGGGAACTTAACCAAGGCAATTGACCCGTCAGCTAGATTTTCTAGTGGTGGACTGCCCTTCGTCCTACAACGTAATCATTGGAAGACCCACACTCAACAGATGGAAGGCGGCCACGTCCACCTATTGTCTTAAAGTAAAATTCCCAACAGATAACGTAGTTGGCGAGGTAAGAGGAGATCAAATTTTAGCCAGAGAATGCTACCAGGCCGTTCTAGCCACGAAGGAGAACCATACATGGATGATTGGAGAGGAAGAGAGTAAAGTAGAAGCCTTGGAAACAGTATCACTGGTTGAAGATGGAACAACCAAGACGACAAGAATAAGGACGACGCTAAGCCCTGAGATGAGGACCAGGCTCATCGAATTCCTTAAAGAAAACATAGACGTCTTCCCGTGGAGCCATGAGGACATGCCTGGCATATCCCCAAAGATAATCCAGAATTTAAACATGGACCCTAAGAGAAATCCCGTCCAGCAGAGACGAAGAGCCTTCGCCCTAGAGCGAGACTAGGCCATTGCGGAGGAAGTTACCAAGCTACTAACGGTAGGCTTCATCCATGAAGTCTACTACCCTGATTGGCTTGCTAATGTCGTCCTTGTAAAGAAGGCAAATGGAAAGTGGAGAATGTGCGTGGACTTCACGGACCTAAACAAAGCGTGCCCAAAGGATAGTTTCCCACTACCCCGAATCGACCAACTTGTGGATTCAACAGCTGGACACAAGTTACTGACGTTCATGGACGCTTTTTCAGGGTACAACCAGATAAAATGGATGAAGAGGACCAGGAGAAAACTGCCTTCATCACAAGCCAAGGGCTCTATTGCTATAAAGTAATGCCTTTCGGACTAAAGAACGCAGGAGCTACGTATCAAAGGTTGGTGAACAAGATGTTCAACAAATAATTGGCAGAAACATGGAAGTCTACGTTGATGATATGCTCGTCAAGAGCAAAGAAGAGCTTGCACACCTGGACTACTTTAAGGAAACGTTCACCAGCCTCAAGTAGTACCAGATGAAGTTGAACCCTAACAAATGTGTTTTTGGGGTAGCTTCAGGAAAGTTCTTGGGTTTCATGGTCTCCTAGAGGGGAATAGAAGCAAACTTGGAGAAGGTCCATGCCATAATCAATATGGCTTCACCCTGAACCGTCAAGGAAGTTCAAAAACTCACCGGTAGGATTGCAGCACTTAACAGGTTCGTCTCTAGAGCAATAGATAAGTGCCTCCCATTCTTCAAAACAACGAAGCAAGCTTTCGCCTGGACCAATGAGTGTGAAGAAGCCTTCTAGGACTTAAAGCGTTACCTGAGTAATCCACCCCTCCTGAGTCCATCGAAAGAAGGGGAAAACTTATAACTATACTTGGCGGTGTCAACTACAGCAGTAAGTGCAGCTTTAATTCGTGAAGAAGCCAAGAAACAACTCCCAATCTACTACGTCAGCCAGGCCTTCCAAGGGGCAGAGTTTAATTACCCGCGAATAGAGAAGATCACATTCGCATTAATTGTAGCCTCACGCAAGCTAAGGCAATATTTTCAGGCTAACCCTATCCTAGTAATGACGGACCAACCCATAAGAAAATTGATGAACAGACCCGAGGTAGCAGGTAGAATAATCCAGTGGGAAATTAAGCTTAGCCAGTTTGATATCGAGTACTTTCTCAGAACGGCCATCAAAGCACAGGCGTTGCAAATTTCATCGCCGAGTTCACATTTCCAAACGAAGATAGCCCAGTCGACGATGCTAAACGATGGACGATCCAAACTAACGGTTCGTCAGCTCCAAAAAGGGGAGGAGTAGGGGTCGTGATAACCACCCCCAATGGAGAAATCCTCAAATACGGAGTCCGACTGAGATTCCCAACTACTAACAACGAAGCCGAATACAAAGGCGTATTAACGGGATTAAGACTCGGAAAGGCGCTTGGAGTGAAGAACCTACTAATCCAGAGTGATTCGAAGTTGGTGATTGAACAAATCAAAAGGGAGTATGAAGCAAAAGAAGAAAGAATGCAGAAATACCTCAGGCTGACAAACCACCTGACGAAGGAATTTGACGAGGTAGAGTTTATACAAGTCCTAAGGAATCAAAACGCACTAGTCGATGAAATTGCGAAGCTAGCATCGTCAGAAGAGGGAGAGCTGAGCAACAATTTAGCAATGGAAGTACAGAAACATCCCAGCATCGAAGAAGCCCCCATACTTACGATACAGAACACAAATAGCTGGATGACACCAATCATATCGTTCCTCCTGGATGGGCACCTCCCCCAAGATACAGACGAGGCCAGATAAGGAAAAGGGCAGCAAGATTCACGGTGCTTAATGACACTCTGTACAAAAGAGGCTTCTCCATGCCATATTTGAAGTGTGTAGATCAGGACGAAGCCAAATACATCCTTGAAGAAATCCATGAAGGGGTTTATGGAGATCATGTTGGTCCCAGGTCGCTGGTAAGTAAAGTTATCCGGACAGGTTACTTTTGGCCTACCATGCAGGCAGATGCCATAGAGCTCGTCAAGCGATGTGACAAGTGCCAATGGTTCGAGAATGTCCAGAGACTCCCAGCTAAGAAACTGATGGCGATAACATCCCCCTGGCCATTCTCACAATGGGGAATCGACATCGTCGGCCCGCTGCCCCAAGGTAAAGGCCAAGTAAAATTTTTACTAGTTGCTATTGATTATTTCACTAAGTGAGTTGAGGCAGAAGCACTATCAACAATCACGGAAGCCAGGATCCAGAGTTTTGTTTGGAAGAATATAATCTGCAGGTTCGGGATTCCACTGACGATCATTTCAGATAACGGACGACAATTCGATAGTCAAGCCTTTAGGGACTTCTGCTCGGGCCTGGGCATCAAGAACCAATTCTCGTCACCAGGACACCCCCAGGCAAATAGACAAACGGAAGTGACGAACCGAACATTGCTCAAGATTATCAAGATCAAGCTGGACAATGCGAAGGGCGCCTGGCCAGAAGAGCTGCCCAACGTCCTTTGGGCATATAAGAAAACAGCCAGGACCCCAACAGGAGAAACCCCCTTCAGGCTCACTTACGGAACTGAAGCAGTAATCCTTATTGAAGTTGGGGTAACCAGCACTAGACGGGCAGCGTTCAGCGAAGAAGGAAATGACGACAAGCTACGGATTAACCTAGATTGCCTGGACGAAGTAAGAGAGAACACCTCCAGCAGAATGGAAAAATACCGACAGAAGATGGCCGAATACTACAATATGAGAGTAAAGCTAAGACGGCTTGAAATAGGAGACCTCGTCCTGCGTAAAGTCTCGATAGCGACGAAAGACCCAAACCAAGGGAAGCTAGGGCCCATATGGGAAGGTCCCTATAGGGTCGTCCACTACTCCCGACGAGGCAGCTATCACTTGGAAACTCTGGACGGACAGAAAATCCCTCGCCCATGGAACATCGAAAACTTGAAGAAATATTATTAGTAAATGTATTAGGTTTGTTCTTTCTTGAGGTCAATAAACATAAGATCAATAAACAAGTTTACCTTTCGATGTCTTTGAACAAACAGCTCTAGCCACGGATATAAGTTACTAACGAATAAATTCACTAAGACAAGATCCTTTAAATAGGTGTAAGTCAGCGAAACAAAAATAGCTAAGTGACAAGATTCCGCATTGACGGATGTAAGTTTTTGATGAATAAATTCGCTAAGACAAGATCCTTTAAATAGGTGTAAGTCAGCAAAACAAAGTGACAAGATTCTGCCCTGACGGATGTAAGTTACTGACGAATAAATTTGCCAGGACAAGATCCTTTAAATAGGTGTAAGTCAGTGAAACAAAAATAGCTAAGTGACAAGATTCCGCATTGACGGATGTAAGTTACTGACGAATAAATTCGCTAAGACAAGATCCTTTAAATAGGTGTAAGTCAGCGAAACAAAGTGACAAGATTCTGCCCTGATGAATGTAAGTTACTGACGAATAAATTTTCCCAGACGAGATCCTTTAAATAGGTGTACGTCAGTAACTTACATTCATCATAGACGAGATCCTTTAAATAGGTGTACGTCAGCGAAACAAAAATAGCAAAGTGACAAGATTCCGCCCTGACGGATGTAAGTTACTGACGAATAAATTCGCTTAGACGAGATCCTTTAAATAGGTGTAAGTCAGCGAAACAAAAATAGCTAAGTGACAAGATTCCGCCTTGACGAATGTAAGTTACTGACGAACACATTTAGTTAGTTAAAAAAAAAAAAATCCCATTTCGCAGTTATGCTTTACTGACGGGACTATCAATTTAACAAAAATCCTTTAAAGTATGCGCAGATTCAAGAAGGAAATAGCCAAGCAACGATATTCGTCCTTGACAAACGTATGCTATTGACGAACCAGTACACTTAGCCTAAATCCTCAAAACAGGTATACAATCAGAAAATGGAAAATGTTTAAACTTTATCTCAGCCAAGTGGGAAGCAGGAGAAGCAGTCACAAACACAAGTAAGTGCAAACTAATAGATTTAAATAAAGACCCAAAACATGGGCAATTGTAATTATCAACAAACCATAAGAACTGGGCAAATAGTGTTTTTCCCAAAACCAAAAGCAAATGGTTTCGAAACCAGATTTACAAAAAGCCCTAAAACACGGGCACCAAAAAAAAAAAAAAAAAAAAAAAAACAACCAAAAATGGAAATATTTTTTGAAAGCAGGTTTAGGTGTTAGCTGCAGCACCCCCCGACTCAAGGGCATTCTCTGGGGCGTCAGTCTCAGCTGCAGAGGATTGAGCGGCCTCGTCAGCAGCCATTTCTTTATCAACCTTCTCCAGGTCGAGCTTCTCTAAGTCCACTCCAGAAGGGTGCTTTATAAAGTACCTCCTTAAAAGCTCAAACTCTTTGAAGTATCAGCTGAAGAGTACACTGTTATACTCTTCGGTCTGCTGGAAACCCTCAACGGCCTTGGCTGCGAGCCCTTACACCCTCTCCCTGGCAGCAGCAATCTGCTCGTCCTTCTCTTTGGTTAACTCCCGCTCAACCCTCAGCTCCTCCATCAGAGTCTTTAGCTTTTCCTTGGCCTAGTTGGCATCATCCATAGCAGCAATAAGTTCCTTCCTCAGCTTTGAATTTTCTGCCTCTACGGACGATGCATGGGATCGTGTAGATTCAACCTTAGCCTCGGAGGCCAGGTATTCTGAAGTAATGTGGAGACTCTCACCTAGCACCTGTATAAAAATGAAAAGGATACACACTTAAAAAAAAAAAAAAAAGATAGAAGCACGCAAGGAGTGAAACCACAGAGTTACCTACATGAGTTTGTGAAGATGACGCCTTGCAACGTCGTCTGCTGGCACTCCAGAGAACACTTTAAGCTCATCCGCGCTGAAGGTTTCTTGAGCCCTTGCCATGGAGACTCCAGCATCATCCCAGACGCAAGAAGGCCTGGAGTCGACCTTCTCCTTTTGCTTCTCCCCAACTCTTAGCCTCTTATTGCATGGGGGAACCTCTTCCACTGACAGGGTCGAGGACGCACCCCTCGCTGGAGCCAAAGTGGGAGAAGACGGGAGCGCCAGGATCGGAGCACCCCTATCCGTAATTCTGACAGATTTAGTCCCGAAGGCAGACAGGGGCTCGTCCTTCTTGCCCCTCATCCTTGCGTACATATCTTTGTTAAATTTTGTCGTCATTTCTACAAGAAGGAAACACTTGTAAAAAAAAAAAAAAAAAAAAAAAAAAAAAGAGGAAAAAGAAAATTTTTTCTTTAAGTCTTGATGCAATACTGACAAATCTAGGACTTACTCTTTTTTCCCTCAATCTCAATAAGGCGAAGCACGTACGTAGAAGGATCTGGGCCTAGACAATAAAACGCGAGGGTACGAGGGTCCACCAAATCTTCCCAACTCTCTATCGCCTCGGCGTACTGAATCGCCTTCTCCACACGACCCTGATATTTACTTTTCAGCTTAGGTCGTCTATTCACTGCACAAGGAAAAAGAGGGAGGTTATGGACGACCAATAAACAATGGGAAGTATTGACGCACCTAAGTGAGGGGTTCCCCACCGACGGAGTAACCTTGGGACGTCACCCCAAGCCTCGCTGGCAGGGGTTTCAAAGTCATCCCCAGACACGAAAACGAAACGAGACTTCTAGTACCTGAATGATGAGGGTAGACCCCTCACGATCCTAGCTCTCCTCGCCTAAAGGACAAGTTCATAATACTCATATTCTTTAGACTCCTTTAGACGATAGAGGTGGACGAGCTCACTAACTCTGATCATATCCTCGTTCACAGCCAACCATATTTCCATACAGTTGACCACGATCCTCCATGAATTGGGCATAAGTTGCCCCGGAGCAATACCCAAAAAACCCAACAACTCCATTATAAAAGGATGGACGGGGAGCCTAAGCCCGCAGGTAAAAGCTACCTCGTAAAAGCACACTTCACCAGGAAAGAAATGACAGGCCCTGTCCTCATTAGTGGGCCGACGAACACGGACACGCTCTGGGAATTGGAATCTGTCCTTGAACCTACTCACAGTCTCTTCGTCCAGCCCACACACCTCTTTAAGGGCGTGAAAAGCCCTAACTACCCGAGGGGTAGAGACGGCTGTATCTCCCCCCTTGAGGCCGTTGCTAGACGACAACCTCGTTTCCAGTTTGCTAGACTGTACCTCTGCCATCCTTCTAGTTTCTCCCTCAAACCAAGCAAGGGTCTGACCCAAAATTGGAGACAACTCTCCTATAACCACACTTAAACCACATCCGGCAAAAACGAAATCCCCAACCAAAGGGAGGAAATCACCGGAGACACCTAAAGCTGCCCCTAAGCGAGCGAAGAAAAAAGACACAAAGGGACAAATTACTCTAACGTCGGAACCACTAACCATGAAAAACCAAAAGACCCGCAAAGCAAGCAACAAACAAAACAAAGCAAAGAAAATGAAAGAGAAAGATCAGGAATTTACAGACAAATGATGAAGAAAAAGAAACGGAGAGAAGCAAAGAAGAACGTACCTTCGAGATATTTAGCACAAACGGAAAGGATGCACAGAACGGCCGCCGAAGCAGAGTTGAAGTAATAGCACAAGTAAACAGGAAGAAAGAAGGCAAACAGTTCAGTAACAGAGATGATTGAAGAATTGGGGAAAGTGAAGGATTTCAATACCAAAAATTGGAAAATGGCGGGAAACCCAAGGGTCGTGCAGCAAATACCCCCAATCACCATGCGCCAGGTGGCCATGTCGCGTACAACGCCGCCACTATGCATTTAATTCGGAGCGAAACCCCAAGAGTCGTGGACAGCCCAAGAAAACCTTTCACCTTCTATGATCGTCATGACGTGTCATAACGACCATAGAAGCTGGGGGGCAACTGATAGTACTGACGAACATACTGACGTCCTAGATGAAGTAACTTTAACAACAGTACGATGACGAGTAAAGGGATTAACCACGCCTGACGAGGATACATAGTCATTTAATATGAGTAAACACTTTAGGCGGTTACCAAGCCAGACTGTCAGACCGTTGGAGTCCATTAAAGCCCCATTACTAGGCAAGGGCATTACTTCTATGGCATTGACTACCCATAACGGCTAGAAGCCAGAGCAACTTATATAAGGCCTTGGCACCATCAACAAAAGGTACAAGAAATATACACTGATAGAACCCTGTCCTTTTTCTCTTAATATACTTATTCCCATTCTGACTTGAGCGTTGGAGACGTTGTGGCAGGCACCACACCGGTGACCACATTGGAAAAATTCACCCTACCACCTGTACGAGTGTTGGATCCATTTAGAGATTATCGACTGACGAGGTCAGCACCCATCAGAATATAATTATTTTCTTAATTACATGTATATAATCCGTTTGACAAAATTACATGATGAATTTGTTATATTTATTCTAAAAATCTTAACGCGTGGATTGTGGTTAGGAGGAAGAGAGATGATGATGGTGGCGTTGATGGTGATAAAGTAAGCACCAAAAGACGACATCAAATTAATCAGCAATTCAAGTATCTCCAAGTCAAATGATATGATTCAAGTGTGCTAGTTGTTTGGAAGGAAGAAATATCAATATATTTTTTAATAGATATTTTTGTAATCGGGCTATAAATTATTATATTTTTAGATTGTTATTTTAACATTTTTTTAGTGTGATTATCAAACTATAAATTGTTATATTTTTAAAGCTCAAAAGTATAAAAAGTTTTGCACATTTCATTTTCTATAGATGATTCTCACATCTTTCTTTATTTACTAGAGAGAAAAAAGAAAAAAGAAAAAAAAAGAAGAAGTTATTATTTGTGGTCGTTCATTCTATCAAATTTTATCATTTTCTTTTTCATTAATATTTATTAGGGTTCTGATGCTTTTTTTTTTTTACATTAACTCAACGTGATAGTGTGTCATATTTGGAGTTTTCAATGCTTTTCATATGATGAATTTTTCAACAATGGTTGAAATATAAAAAGCTTTTGTATAATATAAAATAACCGTAAATAAAATAAACAAAATATATGATGTTTTTTGAAAATTTCACATATTTGTTTAAGCATTAGGGCTCAAATAAAATTTTTTTTAAGAATTCGCTAATAATGAAAGATTAAAATCTGCTTAAATCCCAAGGGTTGCATTTATTAATTTTAGGTTGCAAGTTTAAAGATTGAATTCTTTGAGGGGAAAAAAAAAAAAAAGGATTGTAAGGTAGATAATAAAAGTTTATTAACTTTACACTAAATATTTAAAAAAAGACCGTGCGAAGCACGGGTGACTTAGTACTATGAATATGCGAAGTCAATGCTCTAAAAGACTCGGAAACTTCCTCGCAAAGTCCCCAGTAGAAAAGTGTACATCGAATATTGCTTTATTATTGTCTTTTTTAGTTTCACACTTCCACTTCTGTTTTCTTTTCCACGAAGAAATAAATAAGCAAAGCATACACATAAAATCACATTGGTACATTAATTTCCTTTGTATTTTTCTCTTCCCTTTTTTTAAGGACCTGAACTGGTTTCCATGTTTATTGGATAGTTAAATTGATTCAGCTTTGTATTTTTCAGTTTTCAGTGTTTCACTGCTAGTTACTTGCGCTAGCTGTGTTTCAAGTTTTCATTTATTATATTAAAATCTAATTCATCCTTAAAAACTAAAAAAAGTTTGCATTTTGCATAGTTGGGTAGAGTGAGTGAAGTCTGGGAAGAAAAGTTATGGCAGCAGGGGCAGCTCTTGGGGCAGTATTTGGAGAGGTTTTTGCGGTGTTTCATGACGCAGTTAAGGAAGTGGGAAGCAAAGCCCTTATGTTCAAACCCATTCTCAATAGCCTTGAATCCCAGCTAGGTAGGTTGGCGCCATTGGTCGAGGATATAGGACGGTTAAGCGAACAACTTGAACTCCCAAAAGTGGAAACAGAGACCTTGATCGAACATATGAAGAAAGGAGAGAAGCTGGTTCGCAAGTGCTCGAAAATCCGGTGGTGGAACTACTACTTCAAAGTCCGTTACTCCACCAAACTTCAAGAGTTGGACAAGGAGATCGTCAAGTTCTGTCAGGTTGATTTGCAAGTATATGGCACAAGGAATGCTTTGAAAGCTTTGTTAAGTATGAATCGTATGCTGCAGAAAGTGGATTCGGTCGGGGAGAGTCTGGAGACACCAAGGGCGTCGTGCGCGGTTCCTGGACTCCGGGATTTAACAGTTGGTTTGGAAATGCCAATAATGGAGTTGAAGACTCTGCTGTTGAAGGAGGAAGTGCAGCTGCTTCTATTGACTGCCCCTGGAGGATGTGGGAAGACCACGTTGGTCCAAAAGCTTTGTCAAGATGACCAAATTAAGGGTACTCTCATTTCTCTTTTTATTTTTATTTTTTTTTGGGTGTGTGTAATTTTTTACTTTATAATTGGCAACTGTTTTAGAAGTATTGTTTGCATATTGTTGAAGTTATGTAAATCCTTATCATTTGGGAGTACCAACAACAAAATACACATAGAATATCAGTTCTGAATCCTGATATGAATCTACTGATTGAATATTATATGTTTGGTTATAATTGGAATTGGAATAATGGGATTGCATTCACACATGAAAACTTGAATTTATGCATATGAAATTGAAATACTGTGGAAAAAAAAAAAAAAAAAAAACTGTTTCATTAGGTAAGATGTGGTATACCGTGGCTAATTATGTTCATTCTTTTGTTTTGGCCCTTTCAACTGTTATAGCAGTGTTTTTGGCATATTTCATACTATGAAATTCTATCTTAGAAAAGTAGTAAAAGAAAAGAAATAAAAAAACAACAACAATTGAGCCCTAGTCCCAATATTTTGGGGTTGGCTATGGATCTTGACAGAGTAATTAGGGTCGTTCGTATGTATTTTTTTTCCACCATTCTATTATATCTGAAGTTATACTTTTTTTACCACCTTAATTAACATGTCAAATTAGGAGATGCTTAAAAAATACAATTCTCGTATCTTCATAATTGGTAGCGTTTTCACTTCTTGCCCTTTGCTGGGATTGGGATTGGGAATTCTATTCATATGACTTGGCCATTATGCGTGTTTCTATGTGTAATGTTATGGATATGAAATGTGCCTCCACTGCAGCTTTCTAACTACATTGTTTTTGGATAGACGTATATAAGGAAAATATTCTCTTTGTCAACGTTTCAAAAACTCCCAACCTGAAGGTCATTGTACAAAAACTATTTGATTATAAGCATTGTCGGCCTGAGTTTCTAATTCAAAGTGATGAACAAGCAATCGAACAGCTACCGCAACTGCTGAATCATATTGGACCTAATCCTATATTGTTGATTCTAGATGATGTCTGGCTTGGATCAGAATACCTTCCTGAAAAGTTTAAGTTTGATCTTCCCAATTACAAGATTTTGGTCACTTCAAGAAATGCATTTCCAAGATTTAATAAGTTTACATATCACTTAAAACCGCTAAATGAAGTTGATGCAATGACCCTTTTTCGTCACTCAGCATCCCTACATGATGGGAGCTCTTACATTCCAGCAGAAGAAGATGTCAAAAAGGTACTTTGTCAATTTGTGGTGTGTATATATTTGTACATTTGCCTTTTGGGTAAGGTATATAGATGATAATACCATATATACCTGCCAAAATTATGTTTTCATACACACACACACGTTTAAGCTTTGCTTGGTTTTTTGATTTTTTTCCCCAACAACCCAATTGTCTCCAAAATCTTGGCCAAAAATTACCCCTGTAACCTCCAAACAATAACTGAGTTTATTTGGTTCCTTGAATTGTAGATAGTAAAAGGCTGTGGGGGATTCCCACTAGTCCTTCAAGTAATTGGCGGCTCACTGCGTGGGGAGCATGAAGTGGTATGGAAAAGTAGACTAATGAAATGGTCTAATGGTCAATCTTTTCTCGGTTCTGATGCTAAGCTGCTTGGTCATCTTGAAAGTAGCCTAGAATTTTCGGATGACAAGGTTATCATCAAAGAGTGTTTCATGGACCTAGGTTCATTTCCCGAAGACCAAAGGATCCCTGCTGCTATCCTCATTGACATGTGGGCAGAATTATATGAACTAGATGAAGATGGCATCCATGCCATTGCCCATTTGCGAGAACTCACTACTCGAAATCTGGCCAGTCTTGTGATGGCAGGGTATGCTGGCTTTCTATTTTTATATTATTATTTTCTTGTAATGAGATTTCTTCATGTGATTACTTCTAGTTGCTAGTTGTAATATGTTATAACTCTATACCCGGCCATAGGCCCAAATATTTTATCATGTCTTATGGCTTAATTAACTTCCAATGGCAATTTATAATATTATGGTTTGTTTGACTTGTCTGGCCAGTTTAGGATTTTCCTTACCATTGGAAGGGTGATTACTTCAAAGAGCTAGAAAGAAGGAAACTTATACCAAACTAGAGATTCCAACTACTTTGGCCATGAAATGTGCGGGATTTCAAAAATTTTCTTAGTCTATATCTCTCCGTTGCTTGTCTCGCAGACCCTTGGTTTAAAATATTGTAAACAAAAATGATTTCCCTTGGTTGTCATTATATTCTTTTTATTTTATTTTTTTGAATGATAATGGAATATATGTTTTTTGTATGCAAAGTCCGAAAATTTTGAATATGTTCTAAGCTTCTAATTTGCCCATTCACCAGGAAAGATGCAAGTGAGGCCAACAGCTATTACAATGACGACTTTGTCACACTGCATGACATTCTTAGAGAGCTTGCTATGCATCAGAGTAGCAAAGAGCCTGAAGAAGAAAGGCCAAGACTGATTCTGAACATAAGTGGAAACAATCTACCAAAGAGGTGGACGGAAAAGAAACAGAAACTCATCAATGCTCACTTATTATCTATCTCAACTGGTTGGCACATTTCCTCTCTAGCACATTATGTAAAATACATAATAATGAGTGCTTATCACACTGTGTACAATTCTTTTTGCAGATGAATCTTTCTCATGGAGTTGGTGCAACATTCAAGCACCCAAAGTTGAGGTTTTAGTTCTGAATTTTCAGACACAGAATTACACCTTACCTGAATTTGTGGAGAAAATGGATGAACTCAAGGTTTTGATAGTCACGAATTATGGTTTCTTTCATGCTGAAATAAGCAATTTTCAACTGCTTGGGTCTCTATCCAATTTTAGGAGAATTAGATTAGAGAAGGTTTCAATTTCCTCCCTTTGCAATACCCTTGTACCATTGAAGAGTTTGAAGAAAATATCCTTGTTCATGTGTAGTATTGGTAAGGCTTTTGAGAATTGTACTATTCAACTTTCAAATGCTTTGCCAAATCTAATAGAGATACGCATTGACTATTGCAATGATCTGCTAGAATTGCCTGTTGGGTTGTGTGATATTGTCCTCCTAAAAACACTCATCATCACCAATTGTCATAAGTTGTCAGCATTATCTAAAGGAATTGGAAATCTGGTGAATTTAGAAGTGCTAAGGTTTAGGTCTTGTACTGATTTGTCAGAGTTGCCAGAGTCAATGAGAAGCCTCCATAAGTTAAGCATTCTTGACATATCTGACTGCCTAAGCATTAGCAAGTTGCCAAAACACATTGGTGAGTTGTGTAATTTAAAAGTGCTCAACATGAGAGGTTGCTTGAGATTGCGTAATTCATTGCCAGAATCAACCGTGGAGCTTAATCAATTAGAGCTTGTGGTTTGTGACGAAGAAAGGGCCAAGTTATGGGAGCCTATCAAGGAATTCCTCACCAAGCTTAAAGTAGAGGTGGTTGAAAAAGATATCAACTTGAATTGGCTTCCCAAATAATGAGTTATGAGAATTGTTCTTCTTGGAAAATGTTTTAGGTTTGAGTTTATATTTTATCTCAAATGGAAATATGGAGAATCGCTGTGAACACCATTGTGAACAGTAGATGCTAATTAAGATAGTCTCAACATTGTTCTTCATGAGAGAACCTGTGTACATATTGTCAAGGTGTTTGAGGATGCATACAAGTCAACGCTGAGAATTATTATTCTTAATGGCATTGAAAGGTTACCGGGGTATGTTGCCATTAGGCCTCATTTTTCAATTATAATCTCTCAGAAGCTATTGATCCTACTCAAGCCTTGAATGATGTAAGCTTATGCTTGATCATTCTTTTGGCATAATCCTTGGGTCATATTATTATTATTATTTTTTTTTTGGGTATTATATATTTCTCTTGAACACTAGCTCTCTCTCTCTCTCTCTCTCTCTCTCTACATATATATATATATATATATAGGTTCCATTGGTTTGATCCTATAGAATCTGGCCCACTTTCGCATTGATTGAAAGGCATCTAGCAAGACTTTGTAATCTATGATAGTCCGCTTGTGGACATTATTTTGCTTTTGTTTTATGACTATATTGGCATGTACTATGAGAGGACTTGTCCTAAAACAGTTGTTTTCTTTGGGTAGTTCTTAATATATTATCCTTTTTACCAAAAAATAAAAAATAAAATAAGACTTTTCTTTTCATCACAAGTACTATGTGAAATCTTTAGGTTTTTTTTCTCCTTTCTCTATACCTACTCTGCAGGTGCAGCTTTTGAATCAAAGAGGACCTTTTGTGTAGTTACTTCATTAGCATCGTATTGTTTCCTAGGTAACCCTATAGTTTCAATTATGTTTTATTATCTGAGCACCAGTTGAATCTCACTTCCTAAAATGGGGCTTGATTTTGCTCTGATAATAGAATGGCCCATGCGTAGGGCAAATTCACTCTTATTGGGTTTTGTTTGGTTTTTTTTCGTTTTTTTTTTTTTAGGTGTTTTAAGTTATAGCATCTTTTTGCACTTGATTAAGCTCATCCAAAATAATACACTGGCTGTTAGTTAGTAATTATGCTTCATGAACACTGATTAGATTTCCACCATAAGGATCCAACAGCCACACTATCATAAGAGATCAACTACTAAGACAATGTCTTGCATGATTTCTATTATAATGTTTTCTAGATATCACAATTATATTCCAATAGTTATCAAAAACAATAACACACCAGTCTAAATTATATTCCAGATCATCATAATCGGTAGATAGTTGAGACAGGAAATGCAATTTAGTCAGTAGTCCATTAAATATGTGTTCAATTCCATGCTTTGACTCTCATTCTAACTGTCTAAACTTAGCCTACATTTGGCTCCTTGCTTCCATGTGTTCTCTTAGCCAGGGTGGTAATGTGAAGAAAAGCAAGAAGAAGCCAAAGGATTGATGTTGTAATCGTATTTGAAACAAATTAATAATGTGCTTGTAAACAAGTGCCTTTTAAACTAATGAAGCCACATTCTAAAAGCTTCATCATGATTCATGAGGCGTTCTTCTTCATGATATTGTAGTTTCTTACGAATTAACAACCCTACCAAATGCACATACAAAATAGAAAGCTAAATCAATCTGGAATTCTGATAGAGTCACTACTGATTGCTGGGTGCTTCTATTTTCCTCTACATTTTAATGAGAGTAAAAAAAATTTCAAACCCAAGAGATAAATCAAGATTGCAACAAGCTTCTTGTAAAGACAGGAGAACTATATTTCAGTGGCTATAGAGCAGTACAATTCGAACTTGCTAAAATTCAAGCAATTAGTTACAGATATGTTAAATTATGATAGAATTTGGGGTAGAAAATTATAATTGTACAAACGAGAAATCATGCTAGCATGTTGCATAATGTAGTTACTACCATTCAAGGGACTCACAAACTAGAATACAGAGAAGTGATAATAAAAGAGTCTAAAGATGGTTCAAATGGTTCTTATATCAACTGGCCTCACCCAAGGCCTTGATGAACAAAAGGTTAATTTGGTTATCAATTATTTATCTCCTAGTGGAAACTGGAAAATGGAAGTCCATCAAAGCTGGACTATAGGGTGTACTTGCATTTGCATATGATAGTGTGGTAGTGCATTTTAGCCGTAAAGGAGCTGTATTTCATTTGCAGTGTGGTCATATAGAGATAAAACGTTCACGGCAAAATTGATAAGCATTTTGACACCCAGGTTCTCAAAGTGGAAATCTTTGGATAGCGACCAAGATTTTGAAGGCACTCTTAAGGTTTAGTGTAAAATCCCAGGCAATACACATGCCAGGCTTCCATAGCTAAATAGTATTCAATAGAAGCATGACATCAGTTTTAACAAGAACTGTAATAATACTAAATAAAGTGAAAACAAAAGCTACTTAATGCAAGCAGGATAATTGTCAAGAAAGAATGCTGAATCGCTGATGCTTGCATGAGTTCTTCAAGCACACCTCTAGCTAACTGTTGAAGCAAAAGAAGAACAACATTAGAAAAATTTATATTCTCCAGTAATTTGTGCAACCAATCAATTATCAACATGAACACAAGAATAGGTAAGATAAAGTGCAATTACTCTTCACCCCCCCCCCCCCTTCTCTCTCTCTCTCTCTCTAAATACTCTGGATCCACCATTGGACAACTCCTAGCAGTCTCAAGAAGCAGCACCAAGTCTTATAAGGGAAAAAAGGAATAGTCATATATCACAGACACTCCAAGAAATGAATCCAGAAAGATTTGTAGAAAATGCACATATCAGAGGAAAATTATTCCACTTATGTTTCTGACATCATGTAGAAACATGCCTTAGATCTTTAGGTGGCTTGAATTACCAGTGGTCTCCACATGAACAACTCCCATCCTTAAAAGAATGGAACCAATTTGAATCCCTTTCTATTATTTTTCTTTGAACAATTTATGAAGTAAATTTAATGTCACTGTGGCAATCAACACGTGTTTTGAAATTGTTAAAAAGCAAGATTGTTGTTCCTGGTGGACTTGAAATGATTCCAAATGCAAATGCAAACTTTTCACTATGGTAGGAGAGAGAAGCCTGCACATATGAGCAGTAGCATAATTTTCCACCACAGGTATACATGCACCTCTCTTTAAATCTCAATCCAACTTAAACCCAATTTCATTATCACCCCTTTGTCATCAATAGCCTTTCTAACCTTTGCCACCTAACCCTACATATGAGTAGTAACCAGGGCATATAAGAAGCTTGATTCTCAGGTTCTATCTCAAATAATGATTCTACTGTATGCTTACCAGTTCTAAGTTTCCATGAATTCTACAACCGCCAAGTAGGGAAGCCCATAAGATCTTATTAGGTTTCATGGGCATTTGGTTAATAATATTCTTAGCAGTACAAGCATAATGATCTGTTATATGTGTTAATCCACTCTTTTCCTTTATCAAGTGGAAATATCCTGTCCAAGTACTCAAAGAACTTAAGAGCCTCATTCGGTTGACCATTTTGAGCATTTTGCAACAATCAGGGAAGTTCATAAAACTAAATCTGGTTGAGGCATCCATTTAAATGCTCTTTTAGCATTCTGAATGGTCTCACACTTTGAATACATATGAACAAGAGCACTTACTGCAAATGAAAGGGGATCAAACCCTATCCGCATCATGTAGCCATGAACTTGCTCGCCCAGGTCCTCTGCAACATGATCAGCACAGGCATTTAAAACCCTGATAACGTGAAATCACTAGGCCTAATCACCAATCTCGTCAACACCAAGAACAAAGCAAATCCCTCTTCCATAGTCCCATCCTACAAGTATCCATCTATTACTGCTGTCCAAGACACAACATCCCTACCACCATCTCGTCAAAAATTTGCCTAGCCTCCTCTATACTCCCTCAATTCTCATACATCTCTGATAAACGCTCCAAACCGCCTCATCTAAATCCAATCCATTCCACATTACATATCCACAAATCTGAAGCAAGAAGAGCACTAGATTCAGTGAACCTACTCAATTTTGAATTCCAATGTCTTAACCTCATTCTGTAAAATTCCAAAGCCTCTTTAGGCCAATCATGGTGAACACAACATGATATCATTGCCATCCACGAAAAATTATCTCTTTGCAGTATTTCATCAACCAACTTTCTAGCCTCTATAAGCTTCCCCACATTTGCATAGCCCGAGCCAAAAATCATCATGTTCCAAGAACAAAACCTTGTTCACCCATTTCATCAAACATGTTCTAGGCATCTGCAATACCTTCACAATTGACATGTATATCAGGGAAACAATTATCAATGAAAACCTCGGACGCTTTTAGCATGGGGATAAACTTTACGTAAAGTTATATCATGTATGAGGTCCGACTTTCGAGTATATCCTCGAAGCAGAGGGTGGTTGCTAAATTTAGTTAAGCAAGCGATTGTAAAAAATATAATAATAATAATAATAATAATAATAATAAGCGAAAATTGAAACTGGGTTTTGAGAAAAAAAAAAAAAAAAAAAAAAGTGGCCCAACCAAACACTAAGCCAGTCTTTCACGTCTACAGAGATGGGCAGATTTTTTTTTTTTCTTCTTCTTTATTTTGGGCCTAGCCCATATTTGGTAACTCGCTATTCACTGACAAAGAAAAAAAAAAAAAAAAAACAGTGTGGCCTCAGGTCTGTGCCTCTGTGGGCTGTGGGTATGTTTTATCGGCAATGCAAATAAGGAGCTTCCACGTACAGTCAACTCAGCGGAGTCAGTTAGTCAATCTGCGATGAGTAGTTTACTTTATATATTTTGTATTTTCTGCTCCGTTTACTTTTACCAGCGCAGAGACTCTGAGAAGAAATTGAAGAGTTTGAGAACTCAACTGGTTTCCATCTCTGTAGTTATTCTAGTATCGGTTCGCTTCTACTTTAGTTTACTTGTACTGTTTTTTGCACTCTTTTCATTTGTTTGAATAAAATTCTCATTCATCAATCATCATCATCCTAAAGAAAAAAGAAGAAGAAGAAGAAGAAGAAGAAGCAAAGTTATGCCTCTGAGCGTTGCAGGGTCTCTTCTTGGGGCAGGATTTGGACAGGTCTTTGCGTTGTTACGCGAAACAGTTAATAATGTGGTAAGCGAAGCCCGTCAGTTCGAACCCATTCTTAAAAGACTCGAATCCACATTAGATCGTCTGGCGACTACGGTCACAGATATAGAACAATTAAACCAACTAGATAATCTTCCAGTAGAGGAAACACGGAGCTTGATAGAAGAAATGACGAGGGGTAGGGACCTGGTTCAAGAGTGCTTGCAAATTCCACGGTGGAATTTGTATTTAAGATTCAAGTACTCAAGCAAACTTACTAAGTTGGAAGAAGACATTGTGAGGTTCTGTCAGGTTGAGTTGCAATTATATGGTGCAAGAAATGGGTTGGAGGTTAGAAGAATTGTGAGTGATATGAGGCAGAGAATGGATTCGATCCGGTCCGTGGAGACACCAAAGGTGTCGTTCGCGGTTCGTGAACCCCCGGATTTCATAGTTGGGTTTGATATGCCAATGAAGGAGTTGAAGACGCTGCTGTTGAAGGAGGAGGTGACGCTGCTTCTATTGACTGCTCCTGGAGGATGTGGGAAGACCACAATGGTCCAAATGCTCTGTCAGGATGAGAAAATTAAAGGTACTTCCTTGTCTTTTGTGTGTCAGTGTGTAATTTTACTTTCTATTTGGCTAGTATTTTAGGAGATGGGGGAAGTTTGGATCAGTGTCCAGTGGCACTCGATACCATTGATTGTCTCACCATTCGACCGGTCTAATGCATTGGACCTAATTCGCACCCTTAAGAAATATATAATTTGCATATTCTTGAAGTTATTTATAGTGGGATAAGTTTCTCTTCAACAAACAAAATACATGTGAAATTCTTTATTGAATCCTAAAATGAAATAATGTAATAAAATAGAAGGCAATTCTATATTTGGCTATGATTGAACAAGTGAGATTGCATTCACACTCAAGAAATTGAACTACTGTTTGAAGTATCCATTGCTACTTATCTTCATTCTTTTGTTTGGTCCTTTCAACAGTCATACCAGTGTTTTTGGCATATTTCAACCTTTGGAATTACTGCCTTAGAAAGTACTAAAAGAAAAGAGATGGTTATAAAAAACGAAAAAAAGAAGCAATTCTCATATCTTCATAATTGGTGGTGTTTCTCATAATTTTTCTTCCCACTTCTCACCGTTTGCGGCGATTGGGATTGGGTATTCTGTTCATATGACTTCGCCATTATGTGTTTAATATTATGAGATATGAAATGTGCCTCTGGCAGTTTTCTAACTACATTGTGTTTGGATAGGCAAGTTTGAGAACAATATTTTCTTTGTAAACGTTCCAAAAACTCCCAACGTGAAGGACATTGTGCAGAACCTATTAAATTATAAGAACATGCAGCCTGAGTTTCAAATTCAAAGTGATGATGATGCAATCGACCAGCTGTCACAACTGCTGAATCATATTACACCTAATCCTATATTGTTGATTCTAGATGATGTCGGGCTTGGATCAAAATACCTTCCTGAAAAGTTTAAGTTTGATCTTCCCAATTACAAGATTTTGGTTACTTCAAGAACTGCATTTCCAAGTTTTAAGTTTATATATCACTTAAAACCGCTAAATGATGTTGATGCAATGACCCTTTTTCGTCGCTCAGCATCCCTACATGATGGGAGCTCTTGCATTCCAGCAGAAGAAGTTGTCAAAAAGGTACTTTGTCCATTTGTGGTGTGTATATATTTGTACATTTGCCTTTTGGGTAAGGTATATAGATGATAATACCATATATACCTGCCAAAATTATGTTTTCATACATACACATACGTTTAAGCTTTGCTTGGTTTTTTTTTCCCCCCCAAAAACCCAACCGTCTCCAAAATCTTGGCCAAAAATTACCCCTGTAACCTCCAAACAATAACTGAGTTTATTTGGCTCCTTGAATTGTAGATAGTAAAAGGCTGTGGGGGATTCCCACTAGTCCTTCAAGTAATTGGCGCCTCACTGCGTGGGGAGCATGAAGTGGTATGGAAAAGTAGACTAATGAAATGGTCTAATGGTCAATCTTTTCTCGGTTCTGATGCTAAGCTGCTGCTTGGTCATCTTGAAAGTAGCCTAGAATTTTTGGATGACAAGGTTATCATCAAAGAGTGTTTCACGGACCTAGGTTCATTTCCCGAAGACCAAAGGATCCCTGCTGCTATCCTCATTGACATGTGGGCAGAATTATATGAACTAGATGAAGATGGCATCCATGCCATTGCCCATTTGCGAGAACTCACTACTCGAAATCTGGCCAGTCTTGTGATGGCAGGGTATGCTGGCTTTCTATTTTTATATTATTATTTTCTTGTAGTGAGATTTTTTCATGTGATTACTTCTAGTTGCTAGTTGTAATATGTTATAACTCTATACCCGGCCATAGGCCCAAATATTTTATCCTGTCTTATGGCTTAATTAACTTCCAATGGCAATTTATAATATTACGGTTTATTTGACATGCCTGGCTAATTTAGGATTTTTCTTACCATTGGGAGGGTGATTACTTCAAAGAGCTAGAAAGAAGGAAACTTATACCAAACTAGAGATTCCAACTACTTTGGCCATGAATAGTGCGGGATTTCAACTTTTCTTAGTCTATATCTCTCTGTTGCTTGCCTCACAGAGTTGGTTTAAATTATTGTAAACAAAAATGATTTCCCTTGGTTGTCATTATATTCCTTTTTTTTTTTGGGAATGATAATGGAATATATGTTTTTCATATGCAAAATCTGAAAATTTTGAATATGTTCTAAGCTTCTAATTTGCCCATTCACCAGGAAAGATGCAAGTGAGGCCAACTGCTATTACAATGATGACTTTGTCACACTGCATGACATTCTTAGAGAGCTTGCTATGCATCAGAGTAGCAAAGAGCCTGAAGAAGAAAGGTCAAGACTGATTCTGAACATAAGTGGAAACAATCTACCAGAGAGGTGGATGAAAAAGAAACAGAAACTCATCAATGCTCGCTTATTATCTATCTCAACTGGTTGGCACATTTCCTCTCTAACACATTATGTAAACTACATAATAATGAGTGCTTATCACACTGTGTACAATTCTTTTTGCAGATGAATCATTCTCATGGAGTTGGTCCAACATTCAAGCACCCAAAGTTGAGGTTTTAGTTCTGAATTTTAGGTCACAGAATTACACCTTACCTGAGTTTGTGGAGAAAATGGATGAACTCAAGGTTTTGATAGTCACGAATTATGGTTTCTTTCATGCTGAAATAAGCAATTTTCAACTGCTTGGGTCTCTATCCAATTTTAGGAGAATTAGATTAGAGAAGGTTTCAATTTCCTCCCTTTGCAAGTCCCTTGTACCATTGAAGAGTTTGAAGAAATTATCCTTGTTCATGTGTAATATTGGTAAGGCTTTTGAGAATTGTACTATTCAACTTTCAAATGCTTTGCCAAATCTAATAGAGATACACATTGACTATTGCAATGATCTGCTGGAATTGCCTGTTGGGTTGTGTGATATTGTCCTCCTAAAAAAACTCATCATCACCAATTGTCATAAGTTGTCAGCATTATATAAAGGAATTGGAAATCTGGTGAATTTAGAAGTACTAAGGTTTAGGTCTTGTACTGATTTGTCAGAGTTGCCAGAATCAATTAGAAGCCTCCATAAGTTAAGCATTCTTGACATATCTGACTGCCTAAGCATTAGCAAGTTGCCAAAACACATTGGTGAGTTGTGTAATTTAAAAGAGCTCAACATGAAGGGTTGCTTGAGATTGCGTAATTCACTGCCAGAATCAATCGTGGAGCTTAAGCAATTAAAGCTTGTGGTTTGTGACGAAGAAAGGGCCAAGCTATGGGAGCCTATCAAGGAATACCTCACCAAGCTTAAAGTAGAGGTGGCTGAAACTGATATCAACTTGCATTGGCTTTCCAAATAATGAGTTATGAGAATTGTTCTTGTTGGAAAATGTTTTAGGTTTGAGTATATATTTTATGTCAAATGGAAATATGGAGAATCGCTGTGAAAGCCATTGTCAACAGTAGTTGCTAGTCAAGATAGTCTCAGCAGAAGCAATGATTGTTCTTCATGAGAGAATCTGTGTACATATTGTCAAGGTGTTTGAGGATGCATACAAGTCAACACTGAGAATCATTATTCTTAATGGCATTGAGAGGTTACTGGGGTATGTTGACATTAGGCCTCATTTTCCAATTATAATCTCTCAGAAGCTATTGATCCTGCTCAAGCCCTGAATGATGTAAGCTTATGCTTGATCATTCTTTTGGCATAATCCTTGGGTCATTTCAATTTTTTTTGGGGGGGTATTATATGTTTCTCTTGAACATTGCCTTTACCCCTCTCTCTCTCTCTCTCTCTCTCTCTCTATATATATATATATATATAGGTTCCATTGGTTTGATCCTATAGAATCTGGCCCACATTCTCATTGATTGAAAGGCATCCAGCAAGACTTTGTAATCCATGATAGTCCACCTGTGGACATTGTTTTTGCTTTTGTTTTATGACTATATTGGCATGTACTATGAGAGGACTCATCCTTAAACAGTTGTTTCATTTGGGTAGTTCTTAATATATTATCCTTTTTACCAAAAAATAAAATAAAATAAGACTTCTCTTTTGGTCACAAGTACTATGTGAAATCTTTTTTTTTTTTTTTTTTATCTCTCCTTTCTCTATCCCTACCTTGCAGGTGCAGCTTTTGAATGAAAGAGGACCTTTTGTGCAGTTACTTCATTAGCATCGTATTGTTTCCTAGGGAACCCTATAGTTTCAATTATGTTTTATTATCTGAGCACCAGTTGAATCTCACTTCCTAAAATGGGGCTTGATTTTGCCCTGATAATATAATGGCCCATGCGTCGGGCAAATTCACTCTTATTGGGTTTTGTTTTCTTTTTTTCGTTTTATTTTTTTATTTTTTATTTTAGGTGTTTTAAGTTATAGCATCTTTTTGCATTGGATTAAACTCATCCAAAATAATACACTGGCTGTTGGTCAGTAATTATGCTTCATGAACACTGATTAGATTTCCAGCATAATGGTCCAACAGTCACGCTATCATAAGAGATCAACTACTAAGACAATGGCTTGCATGATTTCTATTGTAATGTTTTCTAGATATCACAATTAGATTCCGATAGTAATCAAAAACAATAACACACCAATCTAAATTATATTCCAGATCAGCATAATTGGTAGATAGTTGAGACAGGAAATGCAATTTAGTCAGTAATCCATTAAATCTGTGTTCAATTCCATGCTTTGACTCTCATTCTGACTGTCTAAACTTAGCCTACATTTGGCTCCTTGCTTCCATTCGTTCTCTTAGCCAGGGTGGTAATGTGAAGAAAAGCAAGAAGGAGCCGAAGGATTGATGTTGTAATTGTACTTGAAACAAATTAATGACGTGCTTGTAAACAAGTGCCTTTTAAACTAATGAAGCCACATTCTAAAAGCTTCATCATGATTCATGAGGCATTCTTCTTCATGATATTGCAGTTTCTTACGAATTAACAAGCCTAGCAAATGCACATACAAAATAGAAAGCTAAATCAATCTGGAATTCTGATAGAGTCACTACTGATTGCTAGGTGCTTCTATTTTCCTCTACATTTTAACGAGAATAAAAAAAATTTCGAATCCAAGAGATAAATCAAGATTGCAACAAGCTTCTTGTAAAGATAGGAGAACTATATTTCAGTGGCTATAGGGTAGTCCAATTCGAACTTGCTAAAATTCAAGCGATTAGTTACAAATATGTTAAATTATGATAGAATTTGGGGTAGAAAATTTTAATTGTACAAGCGAGAAATCATGCTAGCATGTTGCATAATGTAGTTACTACCATTCAAGGGACTCACAAACTAGAATACAGAGAAGAGATAACAAGATTTTGAAGGCACTCTTACGGTTTAGTGTAAAATCCCAAGCAATATACATGCCAGGCTTCCATAGCTAAATAGTATTCAATAGAAGCATGACAACAATTTTAACAAGAACTGTAATAATACTAAATAATGTGAAAACAAAAGCTACTTAATGCAAGCGGGATAATTGTCAAGAAAGAATGCTGAATCGCTAATGCTTGCATGAGTTCTTCAAGCACACCTCTAACTAACTGTTGAAGCAAAAGAAGAACAACATTAGGAAATTTTATATTCTCCAGTAATTTGTGCAACCAATCAATTATCAACATGAACACAAGAACAAGTAAGATAAAGTGCAACTACTCTCCCCCCCCCCCCCCCATCCCCCCCTTCCCCCCTTCTCTCTCTTTCTCTCTCTCTCTCTCTCTCTTTAAATACTCGCGGATCCACCATTGGACAACTCCTAACAATCTCAATCCAACTGAAACCCAGTTTCTTTATCACCCCTTTGTCATCAATAGCCTTTCTAACCTTTGCCACCTAACCCTACATACGAGCAGTAGCCAGGGCATATAAGAAGCTTGATTCTCAAGTTCTATCTCAAATAATGATTCTGCTGCATGCTTACCAGTTCAAAGTTTCCATGAATTCTACAACAGCCAAGTAGGGAAGCCCATAAGATCTTATCAAGTTTCATGGGCATTTGGTTAATAATATTCTCAGCGGTACAAGCATAATGATCTGTTATATGTGTTAATCAATCCTTTTCCTTCATCAAGTGGAAATATCCTGTCCAAGTACTTTATCAAAGCAATCAAGCATGGATACAAGCAGAAAGAACAACAACTAAAGTAATGTGGCCATGTTGGGTTCTTGATCTGAGAAGAACTCAAAGAACTAAAGAGCCTCATTCGGTTAACCATTTTCAGCATTTTGCAACAATCAGGGAAGTCCATGAAACTAAATCTGGTCAAGGCGTCCATTTAAATGCCCTTTTAGCATTCTGAATGGTCTCACACTTTGAATACATATGAACAAGAGCACTTACTGCAAATGAAAGGGGATTAAACCCTATCCGCATCATGTAGCCATGAACTTGCTCGCCTAGGTCCTTTGCAACATGATCAGCACAGGCATTTAAAACCCTAATAACGTGAAATCACTAGGCCTAATCACCAATCTCATCAACACCAAGAACAAAGTAAATCCCTCTTCCATAGTCCCATCCTCCAAGTATCCATCTATTACTGCTCTCCAAGACACAACATCCTTACCACCATCTCGTCAAAAATTTGCCTAGCCTCTTCTATACTCCCCCAATTTTCATACATCTTTGATAAATGCTCCAAACCACCTCATCTAAATCCAATCCATTCCACATTACATATCCACGAATCTGAAGCAAGAAGAGCACTAGATACAGTAAACCTACTCAATTTTGAATTCCAATGTCTTAACCTCATTTTTGTAAAATTCCAAAGCTTCTTTAGGCCAATCATGGTGAACACACCATGATATCATTGCCATCCATGAAAAATTATCTCTTTGCAACATTTCATCAACCAACTTTCTAGCCTCTTTAAGCTTCCCCACATTTGCATAGCCAAAAATCATCGTGTTCCAAGAACAAAACCTTGTTCACCCATTTCATCAAACATGTTCTAGGCATCCGCAAGGATTTTTCTAAAAAATAACTATAAAACCCAAACTATATTATTAGTTAGGCAATGTTTCAAACATATTTCGTTTCTAACAATTCGAGTCCAGTGGACTCGATTTTCGGGTTATAAATCGAGTATATTGTACTCGAGTTTCCTATTTTTCCAGTAGCTGAGGTGGACAAAGTGTCTACGTACACCCAGAAATCGAGTTCACTGGACTCGGTTTTTGCACATAGAAACCGAGTTTGATAGACTCGATTTTTGTACATATAAACCGAGTCCAGCGGACTCGGTTTTTGTACATTGAAATCGAGTCCATTGGACTTGATTTATTTTCGACCCTCCACGTGTCCTGCAAATCGCACTCAAAAAACTTTCAAAACACACTCACAGTCTCACTCTCATTCCCTCCCACTCTCAGTCTCTCTCTCTCACTCTCACTCTCATTCCATCTCGCTCCGTAACTCTTTTTGCCTCTCGCTCAGTCTCTCACTCTCATTCCCTCTCGCTCCATCACCGTCCATCACTCTCAGTCTCATTCCCTCTCCTGCCCTCTCGCTTCGTCGCCGCCTCGCTCAGCCTTTCTCCCGCAGACACTGATTTTGGTTGGCTCCGCTGGTAGTTTATCACAAAAGTAAGGACTCTCTCTCTATTCCTTGCAACTAATATATGGGTTTTCTTTGATTACTCCTTTTTTCTGGGTTTATTGATAATGGATGATTTTCTATTAGCATGCATTGTACTTGATAGCAACACAAACAGTGAACAGAACTATATGTTTGCATATGGTGATAGTCTTCCCTATGATCATCTATATTAAAATCTATATACCCATGCATGGTTTCTACATACATTTACACTTTGCATTGATATTGTGTTTGAAAACATAATTTCTTTTTTAAATATATTGAAAGTTGAGGGTGGAAAAAAACTGGATCCTAAATATCTTCGTTATAAACACTAAAAGGTACCAATTCAACTATTAAGGCTCTTGGCACAAGTCTAGTGTAAACACATTTGCCTTGAAAGTTTACTGCAAATTTTGAAAGTTTGTGTTTCAAAATTTACACTAAACTCATTTTTCCAAAACACGATTTAAATGTAAAAATACAAAATTTCTAAATTTCAAATGTTGCACTTAACTTGTATATCCACATAAAAGTTTAGTGCAAATTTTGAAATCTATGGTAAATTATTTAATGTTACACCCACCTAAATCAATAACTACTAAAATCATTAAAAACATGATACCACATTTAGTCTTTAGATTGTGTTTTCAAAACATGATTTAAGTGTATAAAACATAATTTCCAATTTTTAAAATATTATTTGGAAATCAAGTCTTAAGTGTAATTTTGAAAATTTTGCAATCTATGCAAAATTTATTAAAATGTACATAGCAGCACCTTTAAAGTTTAAACATACTCTTCTTTTTTCTTTTTTCTGTTCCCTTCCCTAGACTCTATCCGCATTACCATTTTACTTTCTCCTTTCTATGAATTGTTTTTAAATACAGATTGTTATGAAAACCAAAAAATTGTAATGTTTTGATTTGTCAAAGCATTGCTCTAACCCCTCAGAACACATTTGAATGAAAATGGAGAAATGTAGAAGGCTTAATTAATTAGCTCATACTGAGTTTTTGGCAGCATATTGAGTTTTTCATATGCATGTTTATTCCCTGTGGTTGATTGTCATACTTATCGTTTGTGTAAGAAATTAGGCTATACATTGAGATCCTTGCCAATTTAACATGTGCTTATACTACTCTTGACTCCCTAAACTTCGTGCAGTATGGCTATTGTTCCTGCTTAGATCCCTAATGAGTTCGGTCCTGGTTCCATTGAGGATTCGGTGTTAAGGTTTGTAAAAGAACATTGAGCGTGTTGTTTGGGAAGGCAAGGTAAAATTAAAACCGACCACCTGTTGAATATTCTCTTCTTATCCTTTTACATTATGTTGATTTTTTTTCTTCCCATTTCTGAATTCTAAGTTTGTCAATGGTATTACTAGCTTTGAACGCATAGTCATGCCCATTAGTTGGGTTAAGTTAGATTGGTTGACTGTTGCACACCCTTACATAAAGGTTACACTTAGATAATTAAAGACATTACCATTGATAAGATTTAGAGAGGTTTTACTGTTTCAGTCTTTTAGCATTGGACTAAGATAACCAAATTGAATTGTGGTGGTGGTGAAGCGAATCATTCTGCTCACTCTATATGAATAGATTACTTCTATGAGTAGCCATTTCTTCTCAAGTTTGTTAGATTAAGTTGACTGCTGTACTTTTCTTTAGTTTGATGGACATCTAATACACTTCTTGTGTTTTATTTTTATTTTTGATAAGTCACTCTATTTTCTTTCTCCATATTAATAAAGCTGATTACTTAAAAAAAACTTTGATTTATAATCTATTTATGCTAAAATTTTTTCTTGAAAATTTTTAAATCTTCTATTACCTTAGATACATATCTTCTTACTGTAAAACATTCCCATAGAACAATGTTTATTGAGAAAGCAGCCCCCCAGCAAGTATTTTTTGCTTATTAAGAATTTTCATGACCAGTTTATACTCTTCTTTAGGCACTATTTTGTTATCATTCTTTCCTTAGCATGATTTGCATTAATTTTTTTTAGTTCTAACAACGTAGTTATGTTAAGGTGTATTGTTTTGTTGATTCCATTCCTATTACACAATTGTTCTAAGTAGATGCAAAAGCTAACACCAGTGGAAACAATAAAGAGAAAAACTAGAAAAATAGAAGACATCAACTTAAAACTACCATACTCAGAGGCAACAATAGGCATGGGAAGCTGTTAGGTTCTAAAAACTTAGGTTTTTATGTATTTAAAACTCTAATTTGTATTGTTGGCAAACCATGATCAAAACAATGTGTTTAGTTTGTTTTAGACTTGCTCAAAGTTGGTTTATTGTTGTAAAGTTGGATTAAGTTATTGCAGGAATGAAAAAATAGTTTCAGCCTTTTTCGATCGATCGAAGCTTAGGCTCGATCAATCGAAAATCAGGTCTGAACGTTTTTTTCTGTAGAATTCCAACTCAGCCCTATTTTATTTAAAACGTTTTGAGTTTTCCAATTTGCCCTAGGTATAAAAGGAAAACCCTAGCCACGTTTTAGTGTTGCTCATATTGCGGTTTATGTGAATTTCTTGTGAGATCTTTAAGGAGCTTTCATTCACATAAACTTAGGGTTTTCAAGGAGAAGAAATTTTCTACACCTTGATGATCAAATTTAGTTGCTGCCATTGAAGCCTAAAGAAACACAAACGGGAGTACTTGTATCTAGTGGTGAATCCAAGAAATAAAGAGTTCGTGGATTCGAAGCTTGCACGTGGTCGTGTCAGTAAGTTCTATTGGTGGGTAGCAATAAGAAGTCGAGTGTGGGGGCTTGTAAGTCTTATTGTATGAACTTCGATTCATTCAAGATTGTGGATTCAAGTTTACCTTGAGGATAGCTAGGTTAAATCCTCCCCAGGTTTTTTCTGGTTTGGTTTCCTAGGTGATCATATCTTGTGTTATTTATGTTTCCGCTACTTTACATGATATGATTGTTTGTTTGTGATAACCTAGATCTGTTTAATTTGACTAAGTAACAACTTAGCTAATTACCTAGGTTAATCCAATTGTGGTTTTAAGGGGTCTAAAAACTATCAAGTGGTATCAGAGCGGGTAGCACTCTTGTTGCTGATCTCTTGATCACTGAGGTAATCCTTGACCCCTGCTGGTATGGATTTTTCGAAAATTTTAATGCTAATTTATCAACTTGCCTACCTTGTATATTTGTCTCTTGTTGCATCTATTAAATCTTTTCTTGGACTTCTTGGTCTTATCACATGTGATAATGATTATTTGTGTTATACTGCCTTAACCGCCTTAAAAGCACGTGATTCTTGTCTTTGGTATTTGGATAGTGGTTGTTCTAGGCATATGACAGGAAACAAAGGATTATTCAAGACTCTCGTTGAAGGAAAGATTGGGACAGTCACTTTTGGAGATGGAAGCAAATCTGTGATCAAAGGCATTGGAACTGCGGACATTCCAGGGTTGCTGGTTTTTGAAGATGTTTGGTATGTTGATGGACTGAAGGCAAATCTATTCAGCATCGTCAGATTTGTGATAATGGACTAAATGTTCAAAATTGATCTTCATATTTATTTCCAGGTTCGCTCTCAATTGTTGTTGGTGTCTCTTGAAAAAGGGGTGTATAGCCTCCTAATGTGGTGCATTGATCATCTAGGATTGCAAACTATAGAGATGTAGTTGTTTGTACAATTTCCTCTACGCCGACTTCCGCACACGTCTCCAAAGTGACGTATAACTCAAAATCTGCTACTTTTTCCCATTTCTGCATCTTACTAAACATGAATTTCACATGTTTGTCCTTTGTTATTGCCATATGTTTGTAATTAATGCATTGATTGAGGACTTCATGTGGAGAACGGAAAGTAATATGTATGTCATGCAAAGCAGGGTTCACTTGCAATTCTTCCATAATTTTTACTTTCCAATCATTCAGGGTCTTTAGCTTATGGCGTATCATCATATAGAAGCACTGGATACCTGGACCTTGAAATGAGAATCCGTCATAAGAGTTGGCATTGCTAAGGGGTCCACCGTTGTATATATTTATATGAATCATTGTCAACCTATAGAGTATCAAGTGCAATGGTGTTAGTGACAAATTTATAACGCTCAATCAACATCAATCACAAAACTTAGCGTATGAAATGCCAACAATACTAACCTCAACCAAATTTGCATATACTCACCTTAGGTCACATACAAAAATTCATCATTGATGGCTTCTTTCCAAAAACCTGAATCAGGTGAAGATAAAGCTTCTTCTAAAGAAGTAGGGTCACCTTGTAAATTATACACAATATTCAGGACCAAAATCCTTTTCAATTCTAGGTCTTTTACTCCTTCTAGGTTCAATCTCATATTCATTAACATCTTTTGACTTAGATGTTGAACATTCAAATTTCTCTTGTTGTTCAAAACCCCCACTATTTTTATATTTAAATGGAAATTTATTTTCATGAAAAATTGCATCTCTAGATTCAATTATTGTATTATTATCAATATCATAAAATCTATAAGTTGTGCTATATAAAGAATAACCCAAAAATACACATGTAGAAGCCTTTACCCCAAGTTTAGGTCTTTTAGGGTCAGGTAGCCTCACATATGCTAAGCAACCCCAAACTTTGAAAAAATTTAGATTTGGTTTATATTTTTTCCATAATTCAAAAGGAGTTAAAAAAAGTCTTTTTATGAGGTACTCTATTCAAAACAAATTTTGCAGTTAAAATAGCTTCACCTCAAAAATATTTAGGAGCCCTAGAACTAACAAGCATAGCATTAGTTAAATTTATAAGAGTCCTATTTTTACGTTCAGCTACTCCATTTGAAGATGGAGAATAAGGGGCAGTAGTCTCATGAACAACACCAAGAGATTGAATATAATTATTAAGACCAAGAGTATCATATTCTTTTCCTCTATCAGTTCTTAACCTTTAACCTTTTTATCAAAAGTATTCTCAACTTCTTTTAAGAAAATTGATAATTTTTCAAAAGCATCACTTTTATTTTTCATAAGATAGACATATGAATATTTTGAAAAATCATTTATAAAGGTTATAAAATACCGATTATCTCCACGTGTCAAATGTCCTTCAAATTCACAAATATCACTATGGATAAGCTCTAGTAATTCAGTATTTCTTTCAATTGATTTATGAGGCTTTTGAGTAATTTTAGTCATGCTACAAATTTCACATTTTTCAAGTTCATTTTCAAGTTTAGAAATTAAACCTAAACCACTCATATTTTTCATATATTTATTATTAATATGACATAATCTACCATGCCAAACATTCACACAAGAAACAATATAAGCAAAACTTGAATTTTCATTCATTTCAACATTAAGTTTAAACATGTCATCACAAGCATAGCCTTTGCCAACAAACATGCCCTTTTTAGAGAGTACATATTGATCAGCCTCAAAGACTTGTTTGAAACCAGCCTTATTCAACAAAAAACCAGAAATTAGATTCTTTCTAATGTTAGGAACATGAAAGACATCTTTGAGAGTGACTTCTCTTCCAGAAGTAAATTTGAGAAGCACCTCTCCAATACCTACAACTTCAATGGTATGAGAATCACCAAGCATAATTTTCTTTTTCTCATCCAAAATGGTGTAGGTTTTGAACCAAGTTTTATCATAGCAAACATGTTTGGTTGCCCCAGAATCAATCCACCACCCTCCTAAGCCTTCGAGAATATTAATCTCGGTAACCATAGCCATAAGAGGCTCTTCAATGACATTGGCTTGAGCCATAGGCCCATGTTTTCGAAAACGACAATTTCTAGCCAAATGTCTAGGCTTTTCACATACAAAACATGCATAATTGCTATTATTAGTGTGGCTGCCATTATTTGGAGCATGCTAAGGATGGTTTGCTTGGTTCTTTCTTTGATTAGAGTGGGTCTTATGTTGAGGCTGATTTCCATTTGGCCTACGTTTGAAGTTTCTTTTCTTAGGCCTTACATAGTCATTATTTTTTGCATTGGCTTTTGACATGTTTTCATTTAAGGAGATAAAATTTACCTTAGGACCATTTGCTCCATGGAATTCAACAGCTTTGTCTTGGTTCCTTGCCTCTTCCTCCACTCTCAAACGGGTGATAAGGGATTCAATGGAGAGTTCCTTTTGCTTGTGTCTCAGGACTTTGGCAAACTCCTTCCAAGATTCAGGCAGCTTGTCAATGATGGCTGAAACTTGCATTTGTTCATCTACTCGAATGCCTTCAGATCGAACATCTTGTGAAATCATTTGGAGTTCATAGGATTGTTCCACCACGAACTTGCCTTTAACCATCTGAAACCTGAAAAATCGGCTACATGCATATTTCTTGGATCCAGCTTCTTCTGTATCATATTTTTGATTCAATGCCTTCCATATCTTTTTGGCTGATTTGTAAGCTTGATCATAATAATCATACAAATCATCAGAAAGACAATTAAGTAAATAATTTCTACAGTAAAGATGATCCTTATCCCATTTCTTAACATCTTTTTCATGTTGAGAAAGTTCTTCTTCAGTCAATTGTTCAAATTTCTTTTTCTTTGGTTTTTTCTCAGTTAACACATAAGCCACGTTCAAGAGAGTAAGATAAAATAAAGTCTTTTGTCTCCACCTCTTAAAGTTAACACCACAGAAGCGGAATGGCTTATTAAGATCACCTGCTCTAGAGGAATTAGACATAACATTACCATTTTCCAAGGATGATTTTGTGTTCTCCATAACGATTTATCTCAAATTGTTGGAAATAAAGGAGAGATAATACCTGAATTTTCTTTGGAAATTACACAATTTGATTTTACCAAAAAGAGGTGGCAAAGATGAGGCGTGGACCAAGTCACTATCTTGAGACAAATCGTGCCGTCTATGGTATATCCGATGTAGTTAGATAAATAGTTTCTGCACGTTGTCCCTAGGATACAACAGCCCAGCCACCTTTGTTGACTATCCTTGCGAGCCTACACTGCTTGTAGGATATAAGCTCTCTATAGTACTTTCTTTTCCCAGAAATTTTTGTAAAAGATAGAATATTTTTGTGAGTAGTAAGAAATAATAGATGGTAAGTGTTTAAGACAATAAAAAATTGTTTTTGAAAAGTCTACGCTTTTTAATTCAAAAATAAAAATGTATGTATGAAACTTTTATTTCTTTCCATATATATAGATAGCCGGACTTATAACTTATCTTTAGCCAAAGAATCAAAAGGGTTTGATATCAATTAAATGGTCATAAAGTTATTGAAATTAATAATATAATCAATGGCTTTCTTCATATATATATATATATATATAATATTATATAGACCGGATATCAAGTCTTTGCCAGCCTTTTGTTCGTTGAGAACAAGAAAAGAAAGAATCATGATCTATGCATTTAATGTCTCATAAAGTGGTTGAAAACTAAAAGCCAACCGTGTAATACAATTTTCAAATATGCATAAATATTGCCATTTGTTTTTGGGAAATTATTGTGTACTTCCGGAGTACCATAAATGCATACTCCCTTCTCTCACATGAATGGTGGGTCCCATTAATTAAATTCATGGTGGGACCCACCATTCATGTGAGAGAAGGGAGTACGCATTTATGGTACTCCGGGAGTACCTAATAATTTTCCTTTGTTTTTGACTTTCCTTAAACCAAATAGTAAACACTTGTTTATATATGGTAACATAAAATAATTCAGCAATAGCTATACATTTAAGTGCTGAAAAATGTTCCATATATGACGTTATTGTGTCATATTCAAATAAGAACGTTTGAATACGAAACGTTTAAAATGGAAAGTATATATTTGTAATAAAACCAAATATGCTAGCAATTGTGGTATTAATATCACGTTAATGTTCATAAATTTTTTGATTAAAACCATTGACAAAATCTATTCAAATTTTGAATTATATTTGAATTTCAAAATTTAGCAATCAACATATCTGACATTAAGAGATAATTGATACACATAAATGAGTGTTAAAATAAATATAATATTTTTTTATAAAAATATCCAACAATTTTACTTTCTATTTGGCTATGGTTTTAGGAAATGAGGGAGGTTTGGTCACTGGCACTGGATGCCGGTGGGATTGGAGTTATGCTAGTGTCACAATTTGTTCTACAATTCGTTCATGTGACGAGTTGTAACATCCTCCACCAATCACAATTCATCACATGGGTGAGTTGTGCCACAAGTTGTGGCACAGCATAATTCTTGGGATTGTGATGCATGTCACCATTTGACGGGATCTAGTGTACTGAAAATATTGGACATAATTCGAATCCCTAGGAAATATATAGTTTGCATATTCTTGAAGTTATTTATAGTGGGATGATTTTCTCTCCAACAAACTTGAATTTTGAAAATTTAACTGTTAGATTACATATTCCATTCTTAAATCATCAATCAAATGATTAAATTTCAAGTTTTTATGGTCTAAAATTATATATAAAAAATAAGTTTATTGATCAAATAGTAAATAATATCCGATGTAAATGAAATTTGACATATGTGTTGACTTAAAAATATAAAAAATATATAATCCAACTGTTAGATTTTCAAAATGTATATCCAATAATAAATTTAAAAAAAAATGTAGTGTTAACAGGCACCTTGCGATGCCCATCACGTCAGGAAACAACTTTATGTCAATAAAATCATTTTTTATCATTTTTTTTTTTACCAATTTTATAAGATGTAAAGCCAATAAAGCCAACTTTTTGAATTTCATTTGTCACTTCAGTACTATAAAGTTTAAAAGGTTTCCCTGGAAAGGATAGAAACCTTGTACTTTTGTTGCTGCTAGTATGTAGACCCTTCATAGTAAAGTAAACCGTTAGGTAGTAGCAAAAACAAAATACATTGTGAAATTCTTTGTTGAATCCTAAAATGAAATAATGTAGTAAAATAAAAGGCAGTTCTATATTTGGCTATGATTTAAAAAGTGAGATTGCATTCACACTCAAGAAATTGAACTACTGTTTGAAGTATTCCATTGCTACTTATCGTCATTCTTTTGTTTTGAAGTCATAGCAGTGTTTTTGGCATATTTCAGTCTTTGGAATTACTGCCTTAGAAAGTACTAAAAGAAATGAGATGGTTAAAAAAAAAAGCAATTCTCATATCTTCATAATTGGTGGTGTTTCTCATAATTCTTCTTCCCACTTCTCACCGTTTGCTACGATTGGGATTAGGTATTCTGTTCATATGACTTTGCCATTATGTGTTTAATATTATGGGATATGAAATGTGCCTGTGCAGTTTTCTAACTACATTGTGTTTGGATAGGCATGTTTGAGAACAATATTCTCTTTGTGAACGTTCCCTACAGTGACCTGGTTACTATTAAGGCTTGGGTCCTACCTTTGGGGGTTAGGAGAATAGGGTGAGAACGGGATGGATGAAATCACTCGTAGGTGTGACAACCTTTCTCTGTCTGTGAGGGAGGAGAAAACAGTCGTATTATCTAAGAAGAACCAGATTGTGGAGTTCATACTAGTGGCAAAGTTTTGTAACAAGAGAGCTCTAAACGTGGAGGCAGTGGCTTGCACTTTCAAGCCTCTGTGGCGCACCAAAGGTAACTTCCATATCACCAACGCCAGAGATAACATTCTGTTATTCAAATTTGAGCAAGAAGTAGATGCAAACAAGGTCATCCTCGGTGAACCGTGGTCTTACGATAGGCACCTGGTTATCTTCCAATGTTTTGACGGGAGCAAAGCTCTGAAGGAAGTAGAGTTTAAGTCCTGCTCCTTTTGGATACAAATACATGATGTCCAATTCAAGTTCCTGACGCCGGAGATAGCGGTTGAAGTTGGGGAGACGATTGGCACGGTTAGCAAGCAACGTGATACCTCTGAAATTGTGGGGGGTACATTCCTAAGAGTACGGGTAGAGGTGGACATTACAAGGCCCCTCTGTCGGGGAAGGAGAGTCACTTTCGAGGAAGGGGTGGACAAATGGGTGTCGTTCCAATACGAAAAGCTCCCTAACTTATGTTTCTGGTGTGGAATGCTACTACACGATGAAAAAGATTATGAAGTTTGGTTAAAGAGCAAAGGCACGCTAGATGAGGAACACAAACATTTTGGGCATTGGATTAGGGCATCTCCTTTCGGCCCAAGACGAAGACAAGTGGTTGAGGTTAAGGGCTTTGAATCTCCTACGGTACCATCCTCCACCCATGGGAATGGTATATCTAAGGGTGCATCCCTGGGGGAAGAAGCTTTGACCCACCCTCTACGGTTGGGGATTGTGGAAGTGATGGGTGGTGATGTGGGGGCGGACCAACTGACGACGGAAAAGGTACAGCTTATAGAGCAGCTGCAGGAAAGGGGCACACTGAACCAAGGAGTGACCGATGGATCACTAGGGTAAGGAAAAGACCCCATGGACTTCGAAGCGATCATCGTGGATATTGAACGTAAGTTAACAGACACAAAACAAACACTAAACCCCTTAGTGGAGGGTATTGTCCAAAAGATTTTGGGTAATAGCTCGAAAGCCGATAACCGCAGACCTTTAGATGACCTCACCGAAGGCTCAGAGGATCAAACCGAGGTGCAGAAGTTGCAGAAAGGTGATGTGTAGGTCATGGAGAATGGGAAGAAATGTTTTACGGCGAGTTAGGCGGACAATGAGGAAAAAAGAAAAGGCGCGAAAGCTGGTAAAGGAAAGAATACAAAAATGGCTGTTACCCATTATAAAAGTGACAAGGAGCTTTCCTTAAACACTTTGAGGAAAAAAGGCCAATGGACCCGTGCGACCAATAGGCCCAATAAAGAGATGAGTGTGGATAGCCCAGAGGAGATGGTAGGCCCAAAATGAAAAAACAGGATGGGCGGTCAAGGAGAAGTGACAGAAAACAAAACTAAGAAGTTGAAGGTGGATGAGGAAACAAAGAATTTAAGTGTCTTGTTTGCGACACACTTGGGATCGGTGGAGGCTGTGGAGTAGCCCCGTCGAGTCTAATGAGTCTCTTGAGCTGGAACTGTCGAAGGCTTGGGAACCCTCAAACAGTAAATGCCTTGAATAAGGTAATTAGGATAAAAGATCCCTCAATCGTCTTTTGGATGGAAACAAAATCCGACGAAGATTGGTTGAAGATGGTATGTAATCAATGTGGGTTTAAACAAAGTTTTGTGGTTCATAGTAATGGTCTTAATGGCGGCTTCGCGTTGTTTTGGAAGGAGGGAATCAAAATGGAGGTAAACAAATTAGGCCTTTCTCATATTGACACAACTATGAGTGGGAAAGGTAATTTTGGTCAATGGCATCTCACTGGGTTTTATGGCAACCCAGACATAGCTAAACGGGCCAAATCTTAGGAGCTATTAAAAAGCCTTAGTGGGCCGAATTCCTTACCGTGGCTCATAATAGGAGACTTCAATGAGATTGTATGTGCTAGTGAGAAGGAAGGGGGTGTTGTGAGGCCCATTTGGCAGATGGCCCGTTTCAAAGAAGCTATTGATTTTTGCTGCTTAAGAGAGGTGGGTTTCGTGGGTCCACAATACACGTGGTTGTATTAGAAACATGATGGATCCCAAATCAGAGAAAGACAGGACAGGGCGCTAGCTACTCAAGAGTGGCTCACTTTGTTCCCTTATGCGAAGCTTTTCCACAAATCATCCTCTATCTCTGATCACAGCCCTCTGTTTCTCTCTTTTCTTCACAAACCGAAAAAGAAATAACAAAAGAAGCTTTTCAGATTCGAATCCATGTGGCTGAATGATGCTGGGTGCGATCAAGTGGTCTTCAATGCGTGGTCTGAAGGGCTAATCTCAGGCAATGATTTTCCAATGGTGCGATGCTTGGAAGAGTGCAAGGTGAAATTGGAGGTGTGGAACCTTAATGTTTTTAGGCATGTAGGGAAAAAAATAGCTTAGTTGTAGAAGGAGCTCGAATGGTTAGAGAGACAACCATCTTCCCAAATCATAAACAAAAATCTTAGAGAGAAAAGGGTAGAGCTTAATTGTTGGTTGGATAAAGAAAGCGCAATGTGGAAACAACGTGCTAGGTTGAATTGATTTCAAGCGGGAGATCGCAACACTGGGTACTTCCATGCCAAAGCTTCCTCTCGTTTTAAGAAAAATATGATCAAAGGGGTCTGCGACGGAAATGGGGTTTGGCGAGAAGAAGGTGATTTCATAGAAATGGTGTTTGTGGATTACTATGCGGAGCTGTTCAAGTCATTAAACCCTTCAGATTTTTCTGAAGTTTTGGAGGTGGTCCAACCAAAAGTTTTTGAGTCTATGAATGCAAGGCTAACCAGGGAATTCCAAGCAGAAGACGTACATAGGGCGATTAAACAAATGTATCCGCTGAAAGCTCCAGGCCCCAATGGTATGCCCCCTCTTTTCTTTCAACATTTCTGGTCGGTGGTGGGTGGGATTGTTACAAAAACCGTTCTAGGATTCTTAAACTTAGGGATCATTCCTCCGAAATTTAATAACACTCACATTGTATTGATTCCAAAGTCTAAGAACCCTAGGTATGTGACTGAATACAAGCCAATTAGTTTATGTAATGTGGTTTATAAATTGGCTTCTAAAACATTAGCAAATAGGCTCAAAAAGTTTCTGCCTTCCATTATTAGTGAGTCCCAGAGTGCTTTTGTAAACGGAAGGCTCATAAAAAATAATGTGATTGTGGCCTTTGAGACAATGCACCACATTAACCAGAAAAAAAGGAGGGGCCAAGGGTGAGATGGCATTAAAGCTCGACATGAGCAAAGCCTATGATAGGGTGGAATGGGGTTGCCTGGATAAGATTATGGAGAAATTGGGCTTTAACTCTAGATGGCGAAGCCTTATGTCACAATGTATTTCTACGGTCACTTACTCTATCAGAATTAATGGCAAGCAGTGTGGTCAAATTGCCCCGACTCGCGGTCTTCGTCAAGGTGACCCCCTTTCCCCTTATCTCTTCCTTTTATACGCTGAAGGTTTATCGGCAATGATTAAAAAAGCCATGGAAATTGGCAAAATGGAGGGCATTTCCATCTGCCGGGGGGTCCTAAGATATCCCATATTTTTTTCGCTGACGATAGCATCGTTTTCTACAAGGTGTCCATTGAAGAATGTGATGCCCTTTAGTGGATTCTGTGTGTGTATGAGAACTCCTCTGGTCAACAACTGAATCGGTCCAAGACCTCTTTGTTTTTCAGCCCAAATATGTCAAAAATGACAAAAAATGAGATTAAGAATAGATTCGGGGCCCAAGTGATTAAACAGCATGAGAAGTACTTGGGGCTTCCTTCCTTAATAGGGCAGAACAAAAAGAAGTCATTTAGAGAAATAAAAGAGAAGCTAGCGGGGAAGTTGGCAGGTTTGAAGGAAAAGCTACTTTCAAAGGCCGGGAAGGAAGTTTTGATTAAGGCAGTGGCACAAGCGATCCCCACATATGCTATGAGCTGTTTTAGGATCCCCGACTCCCTTTGTGATGAGATGACTAATCTGATCAGAAACTTCTGGTGGGGATAGTGTAAAGAGGAGCGGAAGACGGTTTGGAGTAGCTGGGAAAAACTCTGTGCACCTAAGGCCAGTGGAGGTATGGGTTTCAAGCAACTTAAACAATTCAATTTGGCTTGCTAGCCAAGCAAGGATAGAGGCTGCAATCTGGCTGAGAGTCTCTTCTATTTAGGGTGTTTAAAGCGAGATACTTCCCTAATTGTGACTTTGTTCATGCGGGCATGGGGTCCTCCCCGTCTTTTGCTTGGAGAAGCCTAATGGTTGCACAGGAAGTTGTGAAGAAGGGTGCTAAATGGCAGGTGGGTAATGGCCAAGACATCCGAATTTGGGAAGACAAATGGCTGCCTTGCCTGTCTACACATAAGGTAGTTTCTCCACCTACAATTTTATCCTCGAATGCTACGGTGGATACATTTATTAATGCCAAGGATGGGACTTGGAATACGGTGCTTCTCCAACAATTATGTCTTCCCCATGAGGTGGACATAATCCTAGGAATTGCTCTAAGCACTAACTTGCCAGGGGACAGGTTGGTATGGGCCCTTAACGAAAACAAGATTGCAATGGAGATGCAGGAGGGGGCTGCCATGGGTACTGTTTCGGATGATAGCAATTTAAGGAAATTCTGGAAGTATATTTGGCAGATGAACGTTCCTCACAAAGTTCGCCATTTCATGTGGAGATCTTGTAGAAACATTTTGCCCACAAAGGACAACCTGTTGAGAAGAAAGATTGTGACGGATGGCTGCTATGAGGAATGTTGTGAGGATGTGGAGTCATCGGGACATTTGTTTTGGGAATGCTCATGGGCAAGAAAAATTTGGCCATTGTCAAATTTATTCCCTACTATGAAGGACCTCCAGTTCCGATCTTTCATGAACCTACTGTGGTATTCGGTGATGGTGGCTAAGTGGGATCGGGAGACCATCAAGAAAATAGTTATGATCTCTTGGAAGCTCTGGACGCACAGGAATGAGGTTAGGAACGGCGGTGCAAGGAAAAATGAGAGGGCTCTCATTGCAAGTGCTCTTGTCTACCTAGAGGATTACCACTCATGTGTGGCTGTCACAACAAGGAATGTAGAAAAGAGGCAGGCCATATGGATCCCACCCCCCATAAATTTGTATAAAATCAATGTTGACAGTGCGGTTTTTCAAGCGTTAGGAGCTGCTGGTGCGGGGGTCCTCATTCGCGATGGGAATGGTAGCGTGATTGGGGCTTGCTGTAAGAAGTTCTAGGCTCCTTTTGGGGCTATTGAAGCTGAAGCTAAAGCTATTGAGCTGGCTATGCAAATGGCTAAGGACCTTCTTATCCAGGAATTCATTTTGGAATCAGACTCCCTGATCTTGGTATAAAATCTTTCTGCTGTTTCCTAAAAAAAAAAAAAAAAAAAAAAAAAAAAAAAAAAAAAAAAAAAAACCCCAACGTAAAGGTCATTGTGCAAAACCTATTTAACTATAAGAATATGCAGCCTGAGTTTCTAATTCAAAGTGATGACGATGCATTCCACCTGCTGCCACAACTGCTGAATCATATTACACCTAATCCTATATTGTTGATTCTAGATGATGTCTGGCTTGGATCAGAATACCTTCTTGAAAAGTTTAAGTTTGATATTCCCAATTACGAGATTTTAGTTACTTCAAGAACTGCATTTCCAAGTTTTAAGTTTACATACCACTTAAAACCGCTAAATGATGTTGATGCAATGACCCTTTTTCGTCGCTCAGTATTCCTACATGATGGGAGCCCTTACATTCCAGCAGAAGAAGATGTAAAAATGGTACTTTGCCAATTTGTGGTGTGTGTATATTTGTACATTTGCCTTTTGGGTAAGGTATATAGATGATAATCCCATATATACCTGCCAAAATTATGTTTCATACATACACATACGTTTAAGCTTTGCTTGGTTTTTTGTTTTTCCCTAAAAACCCAACTGTTTCCAAAATCTTGGCCAAAAATTACCCCTGTAACCTCCAAACAATAACTGAGTTTATTTGGTTCCTTGAATTGTAGATAGTAAAAGTCTGTAAGGGATTCCCGCTAGTCCTTCAAGTAATTGGCGGCTCACTGCGTGGGGAGCATGCAGTGGTACGGAAAAGTAGACTAATGAAATGGTCTAATGGTCAATCTTTTCTCGGTTCTGATGCTAAGCTTCCTGGTCATCTTGAAAGTACCCTAGAATTTTCGGATGACAAGGTTATCATCAAAGAGTGTTTCATGGACCTAGGTTCATTTCCCGAAGACCAAAGGATCCCTGCTGCTATCCTCATTGACATGTGGAACTAGATGAAGATGGCATCCATGGCATTGCCCATTTGCAAGAACTCACTACTCGAAATCTGACCAGTCTTGTGATGGCAGGGTATGCTGGCTTTCTATTTTTATATTATGATTTTCTTGTAGTGAGATTTCTTCATGTGATTACGTCTAGTTGCTAGTTGTAATATGTTATGACTCCATACCTGGCCATAGGCCCAAATATTTTATCATGTCTTATGGCTTAATTAACTTCCAATGGCAATTTATAATATTATAGTTTATTTGACTGTCTGGCCAATTTAGGATTTTTCTTACCATTGGAAGGGTGATTACTTCAAAGAGCTAGAAAGTAGGAAACTTATACCAAACTAGAGATTCCAACTACATTGGCCATGAAAAGTACGGGATTTCAACTTTTCTTAGTCTATATCTCTCTGTTGCTTGTCTCGCAGACCCTTGGTTTAAATTATTGTAAACAAAAATGATTTCCCTCGGTTGTCATTATATTCTTAATTTTTTTTTTTTTTTTTTTTGGAATGATAATGGAATATATGCTTTTTGTATGCAAAGTCTGAAAATTTTGAATATGTTCTAAGCTTCTAATTTGCCCATTCACCAGGAAAGATGCAAGTGAGGCCAATTGCTATTACAATGATGACTTTGTCACACTGCATGACATTCTTAGAGAGCTCGCTATGCATCAGAGTAGCAAAGAGCCTGAAGAAGAAAGGCCAAGACTGATTCTGAACATAAGTGGAAACAATCTACCAAAGAGGTGGATGAAAAAGAAACAGAAACTCATCAATGCTTGCTTCTTGTCTATCTCAACTAGTTGGCACATTTCCTCTCTAACACATTATGTAAACTACATAATGATGAGTGCTTATCACACTGTGTACAATTCTTTTTGCAGATGGATCATTCTCATGGAGTTGGTGCAACATTCAAGCACCCAAAGTTGAGGTTTTAATTCTGAATTTTCAGACACAGAATTACACCTTACCTAAGTTTGTGGAGAAAATGGATGAACTCAAGGTTTTGATAGTCACTAATTAAGGTTTCTTTCATGCCGAAATAAACAATTTTCAACTTCTCGGGTCTCTACCCAATTTTAGGAGAATTAGATTAGAGAAGGTTTCAATTTCCTCCCTTTGCAAGACCCTTGTACCATTGAAGAGTTTGAAGAAAATATCCTTGTTCATGTGTAATATTGGTAAGGCTTTTGAGAATTGTACTATTCAACTTTCAAATGCTTTGCCAAATCTAATGGAGATACGCATTGACTATTGCAATGATCTGTTGGAATTGCCTGTTGGTTTGTGTGATATTGTCCTCCTAAAAAAACTCATCATCACCAATTGTCATAAGTTGTTAGCATTACCTAAAGGAATTGGAAAGCTGGTGAATTTAGAAGTACTAAGGTTTAGGTCTTGTACTGATTTGTCAGAGTTGCCAGAGTCAATCAGAAGTCTCCATAAGTTTAGCATTCTTGACATATCTGACTGCCTAAGCATTAGCAAGTTGCCAAAACACATTGGTGAGTTGTGTAATTTAAAAGTGCTTAGCATGAAAGGTTGCTTGAGATTGCGTAGTTCACTGCTAGAATCAACTGTGGAGCTGAAGCAATTGGAGGTTGTGGTATGTGACGAAGAAAGGGCCAAGTTATGGGAGCCTATCAAGGAATTCCTCACCAAGCTTAAAGTATAGGTGGCTAAAAAAGATATCAACTTGAATTGGCTTCCCAAATAATGAGTTATGAGAATTGTTCTTCTTGGAAAATGTTTTAGGTCTGAGTATATATGTTATGTCAAATGGAAATATGGAGAATCGTTGTGAAAGCCATTGCCAACAGTAGCTGCTAGTCAAGATAGTCTCAGCAGAAGCAATGATTGTTCTTCATGAGGGAACCTATGTACATATTGTCAAGGTGTTTGAGGACGCAAACAAGTCATCACTGAGAATCATTATTCTTAATGGCATTGAAAGGTTACTAGGGTATGTTGCCATTAGGCCTCATTTTTCAAATATAATCTCTCAGAAGCTATTGATCCTGCCCAAGACCTGAATTATGTAAGCTTATGCTTGATCATTCTTTTGGCACACTGCCTTTACCTCTCTCTCTCTCTCTCTCTCTCTCTCTCTCTCTCTCTCTCTATATATATATATATATATATATAAGTTCCATTGGTTTGATCCTATAGAATTTGGCCCACTTTCTCATTGATTAAAAGGTATGAAATAAATAAGATTTCTCTTTCGATCACAAGTACCATGTGAAATCTTTAGTTTTTCCTTTCTCTATCCCTACCCTGCAGGTGCGGCTTTTGAATCAAAGAGGACCTTTTGTGCAGTTACTTCATTAGCATCGTATTGCTTCCTAGGGAACCCTATAGTTTCAATTATGTTTTATTATCTGAGCACCAATTGAATCTCATTTCCTAAAATGGGACTTAATTTTGCCTTGATAATAGACTGGCCCATGCGTAGGGCAAATTCACTCTTACTGGGTTTTTTTTTTTCTTTAGGCTTCCATAGCTAAATAGTATTCAATAGAAGTATGAAAACAGTTTTAACAAAAACTGTAATAATACTAAATAAAGTGAAAACAGAAGCTACTTAATGCAAGTGGGACAATTTTCAACAAAGAATGCTGATGCTTGCATGAGTTCTTCAAGCACACCTCTAGCTAACTGTTGAAGCAAAAGAAGAACAACATTAGAAAAATTTATATTCTCCAGTAATTTGTGCAACCAATCAATTATCAACATGGACACAAGAACAGGTAAGATAAAGTGCAATTACTCTTCCCCCCCCCCCCCCCCCCCTCCCCCTTCTCTCTCTCTCTCTCTCTCTCTCTCTCTCTCTCTCTCTCTCTCTCTCTCTAAATTCTTGTGGATCCACCATTGGACAACTCCCAACAGTCTCAGGAAGCAGCACCAAGTCTTATAAGGGAAAAAAGAATAGTCAATATATCACAGACACCCCAAGAAATGAATCCAAAAAGATTTGTAGAAAATGCACATATCAGAGGAACATTATTCCACTTATGTTTCTGGCATCATGTAGAAACGTGCCTTGGATCTTTAGGTGGCTTGAATTACCAATGGTCTCCACATGAACAACTCCCATCCTTAAAAGAAGGGAACCAATTTGAATCCCTTTCTATTATTTTTCTTTGAACAGTTTATGAAATAAATTTAATGTCACTGTAGCAATCAACACAAGTCCTTAAATTGTTAAAAAGCTTGATTGTTGTTCCTAGTGAGTTGAAATGATTCCAAATGCAACTGCAAACTTCTCACTATGGTAGGAGAGACAAGCCTGCACATATAAGTAGTAGCATAATTTTCAACCACAGGTATACATGCACCTCTCTTTAAATCTCAATCCAACTTAAACCCAGATTCTTTATCACCTATTTGTCATCAATAGCCTTTCTAACCTTTGCCACATAACCCTACATACGAGCAGTAGCCAGGGCATATAAGAAGCTTGATTCTCAGGTTCTATCTCAAATAATGCTTTTGCTACATGCTTACCAATTCAAAGTCTCCATGATTCTACAACCACCAAGTAGGAAAGCCCATAAGATCTTATCAGGTTTCATGGGTATTTGGTTAATAATATTCTCAACAGTACAAGCATAATGTTCTGTTATATGTGTTAATCCACCCTTTTCCTTTATCAAGTGGAAATATCCTGTCCAAGTACTTTATCAAACTAATCAAGAATGGATACAAGCAGAAAGAACCCCAACAAAAGTAATGTGGTCATTCTGGGTACATGATTTGAGAAGTAAACTCAAAGAACTTAAGAGCCTCATTCGGTTGAACATTTTGAGCATTTCCAACAATCAAGGAAGTCCATGCACGATTGGTTATATAGTGACCCCATAAAAACGGCCTCCCCCTGCTGGAGAGCCATCGAAAGAGCAAAAATTTGATTGTCAAGGGAGCATGTTACCTCATTGGAGATGATGCTTCTATTAGTGTGTGGTCTGATCCGTGGGTTCCTTAGATCCATGGTTTTAAGCCTGTTCCCAAAACCGATTCTATGAGACACACTCCTTTGTTAGTATCACAGGTTTTCGATGCTTCTACTCGTTGTTGGAATTCAAGGCTCATCTATGAGTTATTTGATGAGGCTTCAGCTTATGCCATACTAAAAATTCCTCTCCATGTCAGTCCTATTGCAGGACAAACTTATGTGGATTTTGGATCCCAAGGGGAGGTTCTTTGTTAAATCAGCTTATAAGGAAGCTATTGCTCATGAGCCAGGTCCCAACCCCGCTCAAGGTCTATGGAAGAAGCTGTGGAAGGCAAGATTGCCGGAGAGAATCAAAATGCTACTCTGGAGGATAGGCTCAAATTCGATCCCCACCAAAGTAAATCTTTCAACTAGATTGGAACATGTTGACCCTACCTGCCCCTTGTGCAAAAGTGGTATAGAACCTAGTTTGCATCTCTTCTTTGAATGGCCCATTTCCAGGTGTCTCTGGCATTCAGCTTGCTGGGGGTTTAGAACTGACTTGGAGAGGGTCCAATCACATGTGGATATCATAAATTTAATCTTGAAGCCTCCTATCTCAGTTATCCCTACTCAAGAAGCGTGGCTTATCACCTTAAATATGGCCCTCGTTGTGGATGAGATTTGGCATATTAGAAATTGTGTTTTATACCAAGAAGCCCACGTAGACATCCATAAGTCAGCAAAATCTATGCAATCTAGGTTCTTAGAAAGCTCCAAGCTGTTTGCTAATGTTCCTCCTAAGCCTTCTTTTGAAGCTGTCACTACCTGGTCCCCACCTCCCACAGGATGGATTAAGATTAATGTTGATGCTTCTGTCTCCGGCTCTACCTTAGCTCTAGGTGTTATCGCTCAAAATCGTATAGGAGAAGTGATTAGTATTTGGGGGAGATGCCGATCCTCATGTCCCCCCTCCAAGCCAAAGCAACAGCCTCGCTATGGGCAGTTGAGATTACCAACCAGGAAAAATGGACCCATGTGATTTTCGAGGGTGATGCTAAAGCATGTTTTGACTGCTTATCAACTGAAGACACCATACCAGACTTGTTGATTAGCACCTATATCAGCAATATTCGTAGTCTTTCTTTTAGTTTTATCTCTGTTAAGTTTAGTTGGGTTAGGAGATTAGGCAACGCAGCAGCACATGAAGCTGCCAAATTTGCTCTAACCTCATGTCAGTCCTTCTTTTTCAATAATGGTAATCTCCCTGCTGTTTTAGAGTCTGTTTGTAGGGCAGATTACCTTCCTTGTTCTCCTTGTCTGGTTTAATGTTATTGCAGATTATCAACCAAAAAAAAAAAAAAAAAAAAAAGGAAGTCCATGAAACTAAATCTAGTCAAGTCATTCCTTTAAATACCCTATTTGCATTCTGAATCGTTGCACACTTTGAATACATATGAACAAGAGCACTTGCTGCAAATGAAAGGGGATCAAACCTTATCCGTGTCATGTAGCCATGAACTTGCTTGCTCAGGTCCTCTTCAACATGATCAGCTCAAGTATTTAAAAACCCAGCCAACAAAAAATCATTAGGCCTAATCACTGACCTCATCAAAACCAAGAACAAAGCAAATCCCTCTTCCATGGTCCCATCCTCCAAGTATCCATCTATTATTGTTGTCCAAGATACAACGTCCCTATCCACCATCTTGTCAAAAATTTGCCTAGCCTCCTCTATACTCCTTGCGTTTCCCATACATGTCTAATAAACACTCCAAACTGCCTCATCTAAATCCAATCCATTCCACATTATATATCCACGAATCAGAAGTAGGAAAAGCACTAGATATAGTGAACTTACTCAATTTTGAATTCCAATGTCCCACCACACTCATTTTGTAAAATTCCAAAGCCTCTTTAGGCCAGTCATGGTGAAAACACCATGATATCATTACCGTCCACAAAATATTATCTCTTGGTAGCATTTCATCAACCAACTTTCTAGCCTCTTTAAGCTTCCCCATATTTGCATATATAGCCAAATATCATTGTGTTCCAAGAACAAATCCTGGTTCACCCATTTCATCAAACATTTTTTAGGCATCCGCAATACCGTCACAATTAACATAGATATTAGGGAAACGATTATAAATGAAAACCTGGGCATGAACCTGGACACTTTTGGCGTGAGCATGAACTTTCTTACCCTCTTAAAGAGCTCCATTCTAGGGACGTAAAGTTGTATTGAAGCAGAGGAGGGTCGGTGAATTTGGTTAAGCGATCGAATTGGCTGTCGAAAGTTGAAACTGGGTTTTGAGAAAAGACTGGCCCAACCAAACATTAACCCACTTTCTCGTCAAGGGGGTAGTTTGTTTGTTATCTTTTTTTTGGGCCTAGCCCATTTTTGGCAACTCGCTTATCCTATTCCATGACGAAGAAAAAAGAGCACAGTGTGGTCTGTGATTACGTTATGTATGCATTATGCAATGCGAAGGAGCTTCCACAGCAACGGTTTCAGTCAATCTGCGATAACGTAGCCCATGCGCTAAGACTCGCAAAGTCCATGCGCTAAAGACTCGGAAACTTCCTTCGTGGTTCGTGGCGGTGGCAGGTTGCTTTATTTATTTATTTTTGCTTAATTCTTTCTTTTCCACGAAAGAAGCGTAAAGAAACTGAGAAGAAATTGAGGGGTTTATTATTTTACTTTGTATTTCCTGTTCCGTTAATTTCCTTATGAGCACAAAGAAACTGGGAAGCAATTGAAGGGCTTACTTTTACGTACTTCGTATTTTCTGTTTCGTTTCCTCATGATCAGAGTACCATGTTTATAGTTTTTGTATATAAGTGTTTATTTTGGCTTTGTAATTTTCAGTCTGTACTGCCGGTTTAGTTTACTTGTGCCGTGTTGCACTCTTTCATTTGTTTGAATAAAATTCTAATTCATCCTGAAAAAAAATAAACAAAAAAAGAAAGCGAAGTTATGCCTTTGGACGTTGCAGGGGCTGCTCTTGGGGCAGCATTTGGAGAGGGCTTTGCAGTATTACATGACACAGTTAAGAATGTGGTAAGCAAAGCCCGTATGTTCAAACCTATTCTTAAACGCCTCGAATCCACGTTAGATCGTTTGGTGCCTACGGTCAATGAAATAAGACGATTAAGCGAACAACTTGAACTCCCAGAAAGGGAAACAAAGAGATTGATGGAACAAATGGAAGAGGGAGAGAAGTTGGTTAGCAAGTGCTTGAAAATCCGGTGGTGGAACTACGTTTTCAAAGTCCAATACTCTCCCAAACTTGAAGAGTTGGACAAAGAAATCACCAGGTTCTGTCAGCTTGATTTGCAAGCACTGTGCACAAGGAATGGGTTGAGGACTTTAGAAACGGTGATCAGTATAAACAAGAAAGTGGATTCGTTCAGGGGCGTGGAGACACCAAGGGGGTTGGGCGGGGTCTCTGGACCCCAAGATTTAACAGTTGGGTTGGATATGCCAATAAAGGAGTTGAAGGCGCTGCTGTTGAAGGAGGAGGTGAAGCTGCTTCTATTGACTGCTCCTGGAGGATGTGGGAAAACCACTTTGGTGAAAATGCTCTGTCAGGAAAAGGAAATTAAGGGTACTTTCATTTCTTTTCTTTCGTCTAGTGTAATTTTACTTTATTAAAAGAGTTCGTTTGAGATTTGTTTATTTTATTAAAATTAAAATTTTTTTGTTGAAAGTATTATAGGTAAAGATAAAACTTAGTTAAAATAGTACAGTAGGACCTATGAATAGTATTAAAAAATACAAGTAAGACCTATGAATAGTGGCAAAAATAAGTTGAATAGTAAAATAAATTGGTAAAAATAATCTTTGTTGAGTACTAAGTGTTATAAAAAGTATTGTTACTTTGCATATTGTTGAAGTTATTTATAGTGCTAGCATGTGTATTTTTGTTAGGGCTGTATACGAGTTAGGCTTTGTTGAGTATTGATTGTTCAAGTTCAGTTTGACAACAATTATAAAATATTTAAGCTTGGCTGGAGCTTGAACCAAGCCTACAAACTATGTCTGAGTTTGAGCTTGAGCTTGTTAAATATTCCAATAGCTTGAGTTTAAGCTTGAGCTTGAGATTTGCTTGGCTTGATTTGTTAGTTAAGCCGACCTTGAGCTCAATATTAAGGTCAAAACCAAATTTCGTATCAAATTTTCAAGCTTGAGATCCAATAATACAAAGTACATTATCAAGCCAATATTAAGTATATTATTTAGCCCATTTAGTTTAGACATGTGGTCTCAACTCTAATTAATTAAAGGCTTAGTAAAATACGAGGTTTTTTTTTTTTTTTTTAGTCCATGTCATGCTTATTACCAAATCCCATAAACCAACCTTAGGTTGGCTTGTTTTTTTTATCGAGCCTTATTTTTCACAAGTTTGTTCATGAACAGTTTTTTTGCTTGGGCTTAGTTTGTTTATTAAACAAGCTTAAAATTACGGCTCAAACTTGGCTCATTTATAAACAAACAAACATAAACCAATTTTTATTGAGCCAAGCCCAAACTATTTGAATCAAAATCATCTGTCTCACACTCTCTGTTCCACCCCCATACTCCACAAATCAAAATAAGCCACATGTCTCTTAATTCCTAATTTGGAGCTATTTTATTCAACTTTCCTTAAATAAATTAGAAAGAAAAAACCCAACACATATTCTTCCCAAAGTACCCAAACCCTCCCACCACCAACCGCTGCCCAACGCCCAACGTCATTGACATGAGTTCATCGGCGCCGTCAACTCTAGTCATAGGCACTAGTTCCAAACAGATCTGAATTCAATTTGAATGGCCACAACCACCACCATCATTGTTGACTTCGCCTTGTCCCTTATTCACTCCCAGACCACCACCCCTACCTCCTCTTACTTCTCGTCTTCTTGTACGCCCCCAAGGAGCACAACCTAAACTCAACACTTAAAAGATTTTGATTAGGTAAATAGAACATGCTGGTGGTGGTGGTGGTCCCAGGCCCTTATTCTTCTTAATTTTGATTCGAATGCTTGAAATTTTTGGCTATGTTTATTCTTCTTAAGAAATATATTAGTTGGAAACCTTCATAATCATGATTCAAAATTTTGAAATTTTGGAGTTGAACTAGTGGGGAAGAATATAATCATCAGTATATAATAAGTGGCGGAGCCAGGAATTTAGGTTAGGGGGGGCAAGATTAAAAGACAAGATTGGAAATAAAAAATTAATCTAAAAAAATTAATCAGTATTAATAACAAAATAAGTAAACAACTATATGATAATATAATTTTCATACAGAATCTAACATAAAATGTAAACTTTAATTTATTTTTTCACACCTAACTTATTTTACTTAATTGCCCTCAACGATTTTTCATATTTTGAAACCGCTGCATGATTTCTTCACACTTAATAGCCTTAAATATATCTTTCTCAATATATGTGACTAAGCAATCATTTATCCACTGATCTCCTATTTGATTGCGTAATCGATTTTTAATTATGTTCATTATTGAAAAAGCTCTTTCAACAGTAGCTGTTGCAACTAGTAAGATCAATACCAAAGTTACTAATGAGTAAACCAATGAATATGAAACATTCTTTTTCATTTCTACCATCTTTTCAACAAGCTATCCAATTCCTTTAAATGCTGAAAACTTTTCAGTAGATTGCATGTCTTGGATGTATGTCTCAAGTTGGTTATCCAAGAAAGAAACTTGAGACATAAAAAAATTATATAGGCAATTTGGTTTAGTCCATCAAGTTTACTAAGTGGGACTCATTAATTTTATATATAAAATTGTACTAGGAGTAGAAGTCTACTACTACTAGGAAAGCTGGAGAGGTAACGTAAATTCACTTAATTTTTTTTTTTTTTTTTTTGTCTTTCGTGTGGGGGGGGCGCAAAACATTTGAAATTTCAGGGGGCAAGTGCCCCCCCTCACCCCCCTCTCCCTCCGCCCCTGAGAATAAGGGACCAAGACCAAGTCAATAATGACTGTGGTGGTGGGTATTCAAATTGATTGCAATTTTTCCTGGATTTGATGGTGGTATGGTGGCTATGACTGGAGTCGACAACGTCGACGAACTTATGTCAGTAGCGTTGGGTGAAGGTTGGTGGTGGGAGGGTTGGAGACGAATATGTGCTAGGTTTTTTCTTTCTTATTTATTTTAGGTAAGTCAAATAAAATAGCTTAAAATTAGGAATTAAGAGATATGTGGCTCATTTTAATTTGTGGAGCGTGGGGTGCAACATAGAGTGTGAGACAGATGATTTTGACTCGAATTATTTATGCTTAGCTTGGTTCAGTTACAGGCCTATTTATGTGTGTAATGTTGTGATTGTGAGCCTTGAAATGTGCATCCGCAGCAGTTTTTTAACTACATTGTGTTTGGACAGGCATGTTTGAGGACAATATTCTTTTTGTGAACGTTTCAAAAACTCCCAACGTGAAGGTCATTGTGCAGAACCTATTTAATTATAAGGATATGCAGCCTAAGGTTCAAATTCAAAGTGATGAAGATGCAATCGACCAGCTGTCACAGCTGCTGAATCATATTAGACCTAATCCTATATTGTTGATCCTAGATGATGTCTGGCTCGGATCAGAATCCCTTCCTGAAATGTTTAAGTTTGATATTCCAGATTACAAGATTTTGGTTACATCAAGAACTGCATTTCCAAGATTTGAATTTACATATCACTTAGAACCGCTAAATGATGAAGATGCAATGACTCTTTTTCGTCACTCAGCATCCCTGAAAGAGGGGAGCACTTATATTCCACCAGAAGAAGATATCAAAAAGGTACTTTGTCTTTTTGATATATATATATATATATATGCTTAATTTTATTTGTCTTACTTCCTTTTGCGTAAGGTATGTAGAGATGACTGAAGATATATACATTCTCTCCCTTCTTCTTCTTCTTTTACATAATACTTCGTTTAATTACATAATACCTTATGTACCAGTCAAAATTATGTTGCCATACATACACGACTACACGTACATTTAAGCTTTCCTTCATTGCTTGTTTGTTTTCCAATAACCCAACTGTCTCCGGAACTAGACTAACAAGAAGGGGAAAAAATTTGTCACCAAACAATGTTTTCAAATTTCCAAACAATTAGCTTTGGAAATGGAATGGAATTAAAATGAATGAAAAGAATAGTTTTAGAATATTCTTCTCTTTCCTTGTTTGGAAGTGTCCTTTGTGGGAGTTTAAGACTACATAATTGGGAGTTCATGAGGAAATAGAATAAAATGGAATGAGATGATAATAAAGGAATGGAAAGAAATAGAATGAAATTAAGTAATACTGTTTAGATGTTTTAAAATAAAGAAATGGAAAGGAAAACAAATGAATAAAATGTAAGTAATTTTGTTTGGGAGTAACATAGAGAGAAAAGAATGGAATCATTTTATAACAATATTATTATTAGACTCCTATTTTAAAATAAAATGTTGAATATATATGAGTATTTTGGGAGTTTTAGTAGAAAATTTATTAAATCTAATCTCATTCCCTCCCATTCTTCCCAATTTTGGGAGAATGAAAATTTAAGGTTTTAAGGGAATTATGAAAAATGAGTATTCCTTCCTACTTATTTCATTCCCTCCTACTTAAACCCTCAAATAAGGGAATGAATTTTCCATTCCCTTCATTAAAACTCTCAAACAAGAAAAAGGAAGGATATTCTAAAATTATTTTCTTTATTCATTTCCATTACATTCTATTACCTCCTCCCAAATGATGACTAAGTGGGAGGGAATGGAATAGATAAGAATGAACACTTATTCCTTTTTATTCTCTTAAAATCTCTAATTTTCATTCCCTTTAAATTGGGAGGAATGGGGGGAATGAAATTAGATTTAATGAATTTTTTAATAAAACTTCCAAAATACCCCTATATATTCAACTATTTATTTTAAAATAGCGGTCTAATAGTAATATTGTCATAAAATAATTTCATTTCATTCCCTCTATGTTACTCGCAAACAATATTACTTACATTCCATTTATTTTCATTCTTTTCCATTCCTTTATTTAAAAACATCCAATTAAGGTTACTTAATTCCATTCCATTATTTGTCTCAAAAAAAAAAATTCCATTCCATTACTTTCTTTTCCATTCATTTCTCTTACTTAAATATATTCCATTCCATTTCATTCCCTTATAATCATTCCATTCTTTGCAAAAACTTACCCTGTAACGTCCAAACAATAACTGAGTTTATTTAGTTCCTTTAATTGCAGATAGTAAGAGGTTGTGCAGGGTTCCCACTGGTCCTTAAAGTGATTGGTGGCTCACTGTGTAGGCAGAAGGCAGAAGTATGGCACAGTAGACTAATGAATTGGTCAGATGGTCAATTTTTTTTCAATTCTGATACTGAGCTGCTTGATAAACTTCAAAAGAGTTTAGAATTTCCAGATGACAAGGTCAACATCAAAAACTGTTTCATGGACCTTGGTTCATTTCCTGAAGACCAAAGGATCCCTGCTGCTGCCCTCATCGATATGTGGGCAGAATTATGTGAACTAGATGAAGATGGCATCCATGCCATTGCCATTTTGGAAGAACTCACCAATCGGAATTTGGCTAGACTTGTGATGGCAAGGTATGCTCGCTTATTATTTTGATAATATGATTTTCTTGTAGTGTGATCTCTTCATAAGATTACTACTAGTTGCTAGTAGTAATATGTTATAACTTTACACCCAGCCATAGGCTGATAGGTCCAAATATTTTATCATGTCATATGGTTTAATTAACTAATGATGGCAATTAATATTATGTTATTATGGTTTATTTTACTTGTCTGGCCAATTTAGGAATTTTTTTTACCATTGAAGATGTGATTGCTACAAAGAGCTAGAAAGAAGGAAAGTGATGCCAAACTAGAGATTCCAACGACTTGAAAAGAGGGGGGGTTTCAACTTTTATTAGTCTATAACCTTTTGCTGCTTGTCAGGCAGACACTTGAATTCATTTTTCGTAGATAAAAACTAATAGTGTAGATTTTTCTTGGTTGTGTCATTATTTTCTTAGTTTTGTTGGATAATAATGAAATATATATTTTTTATGTGTGATGATTGAAGAATTTTAATGTGTTCTAAGCTTTTAACTTTGCCCATTAATTAGGAAAGATGCAAGTGAGGTAAGCTATTATAATGAAGACTTTGTCACACAACATGATATTCTTAGAGAGCTTGCTATGCATCAGAGTAGCCGAGAGTCTATAGGACAAAGGTCAAGACTGATTATTAACATAAGTGGAAACAATCTACCAAAGTGGTGGACAGAACAAAAACAGCAACTCATTAGCGCTCGCCTATTATCAATCTCAACAGGTTGGCACATTTTCTCTCCACAAAATATGTAATTTACATATATTGATGGCTTGTCACACTGTATAACATTCTTTTCGCAGATGAATTATTCTCGTCGAGTTGGTGCAACATTCAAGGATCCGAAGTTGAGGTTCTAGTTCTAAATTTTCATACAAAGAATTACACCTTACCTGAGTTTGTGGAGAAAATTGATAAACTCAAGGTTTTGATAGTCAGTAATTATGGTTTCTTTCATTCCAAAATAAGCAATTTTCAATTGCTTGAGTCTCTGCCCAATTTAAAGAGAATCAGATTAGAGAAGGTTTCAATTTCTTCGTTTTGCAATACCCTTGTACCGTTGAAGAGTTTGAAGAAAATATCCTTGTTTATGTGTAATATTGGTGAGGCTTTTGAGAATTGTACAATTCAGGTTTCAGATGCATTGCCAAATTTGACAGAGATAAACATTGATTATTGCAATGATCTGAAGGAATTACCTGTTGGGCTATGTGATATTGTCTACCTCAAAAAACTCAGCATCACCAATTGTCATAAGTTGTTTGCATTGCCAGAAGAAATTGGAAAGTTGGTGTATTTAGAAGTGCTAAGGCTTAGGTCATGTATTGATTTGTTAGAGCTCCCATATTCAATCAAAAGCCTCCATAAGTTAAGCATTCTAGACATATCTGACTGCCTAAGCATTATGAAGTTGCCAAAACACATTGGTGAGATGTGTAATTTAAAAGAACTCAACATGAAAGGATGCTTAAGATTGCGTACTCAATTTCCAGAATCAATAATGGATCTTAAGCAATTAAAGCTTGTGGTATGTGATGAAGAGAGGGCCAAGTTATGGGATCCTATCAAGGAATTCCTCTCCAATCTTGAAGTATTGGTGGCTGAAAAAGATATCAACTTGAATTGGCTTCCCAAATAATGAATTCTGTGAATTGTTTCCTTTTGGAAAATGCAGTAGGTTTGAGTTCGTTATGTCAAATGGAAATATGGAAAATCACTATCAATGCCATTGCCAACAGTCAAGATAGTTCTCAGCAGAAGCAATGATTATTTTTCAACAGAGAACTAAGTGTGCACAGTTTGTCATGGTGTTGGAGGATGTATACAAGTCACCACTAAATAATTATTCTCAATGGCATTGAAAGGATACCAGAGTATGTTGCCATTGGCCTTTGCTTTTCAAATATAATCTCTCGGAAGTTATTGATCTTGCTTAACCTCCTTCCTCTCAAGTGTAAAAAAAAACTTCTGGTTATAGGGACAAGTAAAGTGGACTTTTCTACTATTCAATTGGTTTTTGTGAGGCTTTCTCTATCACTCACCATGATGCAAGGAAGGTGCTTGAAAAGCTGTATGTTTTTGCTAATGAAGGCATAATGATGTAAGCTTATACTTGATCATTGTTTTGGCATAATACTTTCATTTCAATTTTTATTATTGTAATATATGTCTCTCATGAACTCTGCCTTTACCTATACATGTGTGTGTGTTGTTGTCTTTGGTTTTTCTTTTTTTCCCTATAAAGAGTGTAAAAGTGGCAAGTCCCCCCACCCCCCCTCAAAAAAAGAAAAGCAAAGTTGGGGATTTGCATTATAAATATCATGTACCATGAAAAAGGATAAGTTAATGGCATAAAAGAATAGAAGCAAATTAATTGAGAAGATCCTTGAGAGTTGAGACATTATGTGGTAAACTTCACAAGCATCATATCACTTACTATAGAGCTTGAGTTTCAATTATGTTTAATTTCTGAGCACCAATTGAATCTCATTCCCTTGGTGCGATGGTCACTCCACAAGTATAAGTGCTTGTGGGGTGTAGGGGGTTAAGGCCGGAGTTTAAGTCTTCAGAAAGAAGCTACACACACATATACTTTTTTATTTTTTATTTTAAAGGTCATCAAAGCAGATGAAAAGAAAATGCTTTATAAGGAAATGTATTTGACAAGGAATATTGCTATATACATTAAGCCATTACAATTCATTTAGTTAGTAATATTTATATCATGCAATTGCGTGTTGAATCCCTTTCTATTATTTTTCTTTGAACAATTTATGAAATAAATTTAATGTCACTATGGCAATCAACACGAGTTCTGAACTTGTTAAAAAGCAAGATTGTTATTCGTGGTGGAGTTGAAATGATTCCAAATGCAACTGCAAACTTTTCACTGTGGTAGGAGAGAGAAGCCTGCACATATGAGCAATAGCATAATTTTCCACCATAGGTATACATGCACCTCTCTTTAAATCTCAATCCAACTTAAACCCAATTTCTTTATCACCACTTTGTCATCAATAGCCTTTCTTACCTTTGCCAACTAACCCTACATACAAGCAGTAGCCAGGGCATATAAGAAGCTTGATTCTTAGGTTCTATCTCAATAATGATTCTACTGCATGCTTACTAGTTCAAAGTTTCCATGAATTCTACAACCGCCAAGTAGGGAAGCCCATAAGATCTTATTAGGTTTCATGGGCATTTGGTTAATAGTATTCTCAGCAGTACAAGCATAATGATCTGTTATATGTGTTAATCCACCCTTTTCCTTTATCAAGTGGAAATATCCTGTCCAAGTACTTTATCAAAGGAATCAAGCATGGATACAAGCAAAAAGAACTACAACTAAAGTAATGTGGCCATGCTGGGTTCTTGATCTGAGAAGAACTCAAAGAACTTAAGAGCCTCATTCGGTTGACCATTTTGAGCATTTTGCAACAATCAGGGAAGTCCATGAAACTAAATCTGGTCGAGGCATCCATTTAAATGCTCTTTTAGCATTCTGAATGGTCTCACACTTTGAATACATATGAACAAGAGCACTTACTGCAAATGAAAGGGGATCAAACTCTATCCGCGTCATGTAGCCATGAACTTGCTCACCCAGGTCCTCTGCAACATGATCAGCACAGGCATTTAAAACCCTGATAACGTGAAATCACTAGGCCTAATCACCAATCTCATGAACACCAAGAACAAAGCAAATCCCTCTTCCATAGTCCCATCCTACAAGTATCCATCTATTACCGTTGTCCAAGACATAACATCCCTACCACCATCTCGTCAAAAATTTGCCTAGCCTCCTCTATACTCCCTCAATTCTCATACATCTCTGATAACTCCAAATCGCCTCATCTAAATCCAATCCATTCCACATTACATATCCACAAATCTGAAGCAAGAAGAGCACTAGATACAGGGAATCTACTCAATTTTGAATTCCAATGTCTTAACCTCATTCTGTAAAATTCCAAAGCCTCTTTAGGCCAATCATGGTGAACACAACATGATATCATTGCCATCCACGAAAAATTATCTCTTTGCAGTATTTCATCAACCAACTTTCTAGCCTCTATAAGCTTCCCCACATTTGCATAGCCTGAGCCAAAAATCATCATGTTCCAAGAACAAAACCTTGTTCACCCATTTCATCAAACATGTTCTAGGCATCTGTAATACCTTCACAATTGACATGTATATCAGGGAAACAATTATCAAGGAAAACCTCGGACGCTTTTAGCGTGGGGATAAACTTTACGTAAAGTTATATCATGTATGAGGTCCAACTTTCAAGTATATCCTCGAAGCAGAGGGTGGTTGCTAAATTTAGTTAAGCAAGCGATTGTATAAAAAAAATATAATAATAATAATAATAATAATAAAAAGCGAAAATTGAAACTGGGTTTTGAGAAAAAAAAAAAAAAAAAAAAAAGGGTGGCCCAACCAAACACTAAGCCAGTCTTTCACGTCTACAGAGATGGGCAGATTTTTTTTTTTTCTTCTTTATTTTGGGCCTAGCCCATATTTGGTAACTCGCCTTACACTGACAAAGAAAAAAAAAAAAAAAACAGTGCGGCCTCATGTCTGTGCCTCTGTGGGCTGTGGGTATGTTTTGTAGGCGATGCAAATAAGGAGCTTCCACGTTCAGTCAACTCAACGGAGTCAGTCAGTCAATCTGCGATGAGTAGTTTACTTTATATATTTTGTATTTTCTGCTCCGTTTACTTTTACCAGCGCAGAGACTCTGAGAAGAAATTGAAGATTTTGAGAACTCAACTGGTTTCCATCTCTGTAGTTATTCTAGTATCGGTTCGCTTCTACTTTAGTTTACTTGTACTGTTTTTTGCACTCTTTTCATTTGTTTGAATAAAATTCTCATTCATCAATCATCATCATCCTAAAGAAAGAAGAAAGAAGAAGAAGAAGAAGAAGAAGAAGAAGAAGAAGCAAAGTTATGCCTCTGAGCGTTGCAGGGTCTCTTCTTGGGGCAGGATTTGGACAGGTCTTTGCGTTGTTACGCGAAACAGTTAAGGATGTGGTAAGCGAAGCCCGTCAGTTCGAACCCATTCTTAAAAGACTCGAATCCACATTAGATCGTCTGGCGACTACGGTCACAGATATAGAACAATTAAACCAACTACTTAATCGCCCAGTAGAGGAAACACGGAGCTTGATAGAAGAAATGACGAGGGGTAGGGACCTGGTTCAAGAGTGCTTGCAAATCCCACGGTGGAATTTGTATTTAAGATTCAAGTACTCAAGCAAACTTACTAAGTTGGAAGAAGACATTGTGAGGTTCTGTCAGGTTGAGTTGCAATTATATGGTGCAAGAAATGGGTTGGAGATTAGAAGAATTGTGAGTGATATGAGCCAGAGAATGGATTCGATCCGGTCCGTGGAGACACCAAAGGTGTCGTTCGCGGTTCGTGAACCCCCGGATTTCACAGTTGGGTTTGATATGCCAATGAAGGAGTTGAAGACGCTGCTGTTGAAGGAGGAGGTGACACTGCTTCTATTGACTGCTCCTGGAGGATGTGGGAAGACCACATTGGTCCAAAAGCTCTGTCAGGATAAGGAAATTAAGCGTATTCCCATCTCTCTGACTCTCACTCTATTTTTGTGTTTGTGTAATTTTACTTTATAATTGTCAAGTGTTTAAGGAAGAAGTATGTTTCACATTTTGTTGAAGTTATTACGTTGCTAGTATGTAAGTCCTTTTCATGGTAAACCGTTACAACAACAAAATACATATAGAATTTCATTTTTGAATTCTGATATGAATCTACTGATTGAATAGTATATGTTTGGCTATAATTGGAATTGGAGTAATGGGAAATTGAACTTCTGTTTGATAAAAAAAAATGTCTCATTAGGTAAGACGTGGTATGCCGTTGCTAATTATGTTCATTCTTTTGTTTTGACCCTTTCAATCTCCGTAGCAGTATTTTTGGCATATTTCATACTTCAGAGAAAAATAGTATAAGAAAAGAAATTTTACAAAAACAACCAAGGCTTAGTCCCAAAATCTTAGAGTTGGCAATGGATGACAATATAGTAACTAGGGTCAAGTCCATGTATTCTTTTCCACTATTCTAATATATATGAAGTAATTGACAGGTCATGTTAGAAGATGCTTAAAATACCCAAATATATATATATATATATATATGTGTGTGTGTGTGTGTGTATCTTCATAATTGGTGGCTTTTCTCACAAATTGCTTTTGTCCACTTCTTACCTTTTGCTGGGATTGGGATCGGGACTGGAAATTCTGTTCATATGACTTGACCATTATCTGTGTTTCTGTGTGTAATGTTATGAGATATGAAATGTGTCTCCATAGCAGTTTTCTAACTTCATTGTGTTTGTATAGGCACATTTAAGGAAAATATTCTCTTTGTCAACGTTTCAAAAACTCCCAACGTGAAGGTCATTGTACAAATCCTACTTAGTCGTAAGGGTTTGCAGCCAAAGTTTGAAATTCAAAGTGATGAAGATGCAATCGAACAACTGCAACAACTGCTGGAACATATTGGATCTGATCCTATATTGTTAATCCTGGATGATGTCTGGCTTGGATCAGAATCCCTTCCTGAAAAGTTTGGGTTTAAGAATCCAAATTACAAGATTATGGTTACTTCAAGAACTGCATTTCCAAGATTTAAATTTAGATATAACTTAAACCCACTAAATGACAAAGATGCAATGACTCTTTTTCGTCACTCAGCATCCCTGCAAGATGGGTGCTCTTAACATTCCTGAAGAAGATATCAAAAAGGTACTTTGTCAATATATATATATATATATATATATGAAAGGGGAAAAAATTTCTCACACAAAACATGCTTTCAAATTTCTGGATAATTAGTGCGGTTTAGATAATTAAAGCCTTGGCCAATATTACCCCTATAACCTCCAAATAATAACTGAGTTTATTTGGTTCCTTGAATTGCAGATAGTAAAAGGCTGTGGAGGGCTCCCACTGGCTCTTAAAGTGATTGGAAGCTCACTGTGTGGGCGGTCTGAAGAGGAATGGCACTGTAGACTAACAGAATGGTCTGGTGGTCAATTTATTTGCAGTTCTGATACTGAGCTGCTTGGTCAACTTCAAAAAAGCCTAGAATTTCAAGATGACAAGTTCATCAAAGACTGTTTCATGGACCTAGGTTCATTTCCTGAAGACCAAAGGATCCATGCTGCTGCCCTCATAGATATGTGGGCTGAATTATATGAATTAGACGAAGATGGCATCCATGCCATTGCCAATTTGCAAGAACTCACTACTCGGAATTTGGCTAATCTTGTCATGGCAAGGTATGCTGGCTTTTTATTTCAATAATATGATTTACTTGTTGTGTGATTACTTCAGATAATTACTGCTAGTTGCTGGTTGTATTATGCCACAACTCTATACCTGGCCTAAGGCACAAAATATTTTATCATGTCTTATGACTTAATTAACTTTTGATGGCAACTGATAATATGTTATTATAGGTTGTTTGACATGTCGATGGCATATTTATGATTTTTCGTACCATAGATATGACAGGTGATTACTAAAGAAGCTATAAAGAAGGAAACTTATAGCCTAGAAACAATCAGGTGTTCCAACTACTCTACCTCGGACAAGAGGGGGATTTCAACTTTTATTAGTCTATACCTTTTTGCTGCTTGGCTAGCAAACATTTGAATTCAATTATGGTAGATAAAAACTAACGCTGTTGTTTCCCTTTGGTTGTGTCATGATATTCTTACTTTTGTTGGAAAATAATGGAACATATATTTTTCATATGTGAAGACTGAAAAACTTGACTGTATTCTAAACTTTAAATTTTTGCCCATTCACCAGAAAAGATGCAAGTGAGGTCAAAAGCTATTACAATGAAGACTTCGTCACGCAGCATGATATTCTTAGAGAGCTTGCTATGCATGAGAGCAGTCAGGAACCTATAGAACAAAGGGCAAGGCTGATTATGAACATAAGTGAAAATAAACTACCAAAGTGGTGGACAGAACAGAAACAACAACTCATTAATGCTCGCATATTATCTATATCAACTGGTTGGCACATTTTCTCTCTATCAAAGATACAAACATATAAAATATGTAACCTACATAATATTGATGGTCTGTCACACCGTATACTATTCTTTTTGCAGATGAATTGTTCTCGTTGAGTTGGTGCAACATTCAAGCACCCAAAGTCGAGGTTCTAGTTCTGAATTTTCAAACAAAGAATTACACCTTACCTGAATTTGTGGAGAAAATGGATGAACTCAAGGTTTTGATAGTTGCTAATTATGGTTTCTTTCATGCCGAAATAAGCAATTTTCAACTGCTCGGGTCTCTTCTCAATTTAAAGAGAATAAGATTAGAGAAGGTTTTGATTTCTTCCCTTTGCAAGACCCATGTACCATTGAAGAGTTTGAAGAAAATATCCTTGTTTATGTGTAATATTGATAAGGCTTTTGAGAACTGTACTATCCAGGTTTCAAATGCATTGCCAAATCTAATAGAGATAAGTATTGACTATTGCGTTGATTTGGTGGAATTGCCTGTTGGGCTATGTGATATTTTCCACCTAAGAAAACTCAGTATCACCTATTGTCATAAGTTGGTAGCACTACCTGAAGGAACTGGAAAGCTAGTGAATTTAGAAGTGCTAAGGTTTAGGTCTTGTACTGATTTGTCAAAGTTGCCAGAGACGATTAGAGGCCTTAGTAAATTACGCATTCTTGACATATCTGACTGCCTAAGCATTAGCAAGTTGCCAAAACACATTGGTGAGTTGTGTAATTTAAAAGTTCTCAATATGAAAGGTTGCTTGAGTTTGCGTAATCCATTGCCAGAATCAAAAATAGATCTTAAGCAGTTAATGCTTGTGGTATGTGACAAAGAGAGGGCCAAGTTATGGGAGCCAATCAAGGAATTCCTCACTGAGCTTAAAGTGGAGGTGGCTGAAATAGATATCGACTTGAATTGGCTTCCCATGTAAATGGTTTCTGAGAATTGTTAAAAACAGTAGCTGCTACTCAAGATAGTCTCTGCGGAAGCAATGATTGTTCCTCGTGGAGAAAATATCACTTAGAACAGTAAGAAGAATGTGGCTGGCTGTTACCAGGGTGTTAATAATGAGTTTTTTGTTGCAGATGGATCAAAACAGAGTAAGAAAGAAACCATAACACATGAAAAGAAAGGGCTGGATTGTCAAGCTGGATAGGATGATGGGAACGAAGTGATATTCTCACAACTGTTGTTGTGGTTGGAGCAATGGCAAACAGTTGCTATGGCCTATAGTTTTTATAGGACTAGGCTAAAATTTGCTCTGTATACCCTGGTCTTTCTGTATAAATATTGTAGCAGTGGCAATAGCTGTGCAAGTTTGTTAGTGGGTCTATATAACCCGGATTATAGAAGGATGTGATAACGTGTACAATATAATCTTCTGAACTGCGTATGTGTATGGAACAAAATTATAGGTATATGTTCTGCATAGCAGATGGGATGAACAACTAAAAGGATTTGCGATTTGTTTCTTTCCTTTCTTGTGGTTGATTCTTCTCAACGAATTTGATGTTTCGATACACTTGTGACTGGTTATCTTAATTTGTATAGTTGCTTGCTTAATGTAGCAATGGAATTTCGAAGTAGGTGCTTGTTAGATGTATCTACCATAACCTTGTGTTGAATCTTTAATTTGATTGGATGCAAGTGGAGTATAAATGTTCTGATGCAGTAGGTAAGAATACTCTGTTCAATCACAGTTTTGGTGGTAGTTTGTAGGCAACTTTGTCCTTACCAGTGTACACACTTTTCCATGAAAAAAGTTTAAAGTACAACTCCTCCAAACTACGAGAAAAACTTAGGTGTTTCGGAAGTAATGCCCCCTCCTCTCACATGAGGGGTGGGCCTAAGTATTACCCCAAAACCACTAGGTGGCAATATTATAAATTGAAACAACCTACTAGTCATTTGAGATGACTCAAAACTGAAATTGAGTTTAACACCACCATTTACGTTATCTCCATAGTCCGGCTTTTCCTCTCTTCAAAATATATTCTCTCTCAAATGAAATGGTAGATTAATCAACAAAAAGAAAGTTTCATCAGTTTTTTAATATTATTTTATTTTTTATAAATTTTTTTTTTCAATTTTTTTCTTTTGGTTTATTTGAAAGATTGAAAGAATAAATAAAGAAAGATAAAATTAGAATAAAAATCTTCTGTCTCCTCGTAATATTCTATTTTATGTTTCACCAATAACAATATTTCATTTTTTTTTTCAAGTAACCAAAACTTAAAATAAAAAATCAGACATAAAAAACAATAATTGATGAGTATAATAAAGTGTAATGATTTTTTTTTTTTAAATACAAAATAGAAATTCAACTCTAACTTAATCGAAGTGTATGTATATGTGAAGCTCCCTCCTAGAAACTTGAACTCCAGCCCTTACTCCCACACCCTACAAATACTTATACTTATGGAGTAACCATTGCATCAAATGTGTGCAATGGATTTTTATTTGTAAATTGGCTAAAGTATTAAAAACTTTTTTTTTATCCAACTTGTGTATTTGGCTTATGGTTTGACAATCGGACATGAAAACCATAAAAATGATAGGATCACAAATAAAGCTACAACTTGATGGTCACTTTTATCCAAATGGAAAGTGAACTAATAATAAAAAATGATGAATGAAAATCCATGTCGAGAAGGTTTATATATCATAGTGATAGTAACTAGGTGGACCGAATAGGGCTGAATGGACAAAATAGGACCGATATGGACTGAATAGGACCAAACTGGACAAACTGGACCGAAGTAGACCGAATAAGACCGAAGTGGATAGACTAGACCGATTAGAAGCAATGTGAATTGAATAGGACCAAAGTGCACAGAATGGACTGAAGTGGACAGAATGGACCGAATAGATCCAAAGTGAACAAAATGGACCGAATAGGACCAATGTGGACCAAATGGCTCAAATAGGACTAAAGTAAATCAAAGTGCATAGATTGCACCAAAGAGGACCAATGTGGACCGAATAGGTCCAATGCAGACTGAATAAGACCGAGTGTAACGCCCCAAAATCATAGGCAATAAAAGTCTATTTAATCTGAATAATCCATAAAATATGTATATATATATATTTATATATATATATATATATATATATATTTATATATATATTAAATGAAAGAAACCAACAATCTAAAATCTTATCACAAATGTCAGAGCTCTAATCCACCAAAGACAAAACGTCCTAAAAATAATTCTCCAGTACAAAGTTTAATGCCATAAAAATCATAATAAACTCCTCAGTTCCACAAAATAATTCATAATTGTTGTCTTCCACGAGTCTCTACTCCAATAATTCCTGTAATGTATCTGTAAGGGGAAAAAAGGGGAAGGGGGGGGGGGTGAGATAACTCAATAAGTGGAAGTCACTAACATTGGGGTGTGAGAACAAACCTTTCAAATAAATAATTCTTTCAACAAATTCATAACTTGTAACTCATCAATATTTTGTCATCAAATATTTCACATAAAAAAATAATATTTTGAGCCATCATAATATATACCATCATATAAAAAATTTCCTAGGCTTTTCTCGTGGTCAACGTTTACGCCCCGTCGACAGGGTTGTGTTGTTGCCTTTTAGGACTAGAACCTCCTTTCCATCCATTTTTCTTAAGGAAGACCCCTTTGGAACCTAAAGGTGCACTCCCTTACTAAGGAGCTTCCTTTTTGGATCCTCAATAGTATACTCCCTTGTTAAGGAGCTATTAAAAGTGGCACTGTCTCCTTTTCTGGGACCGTCCCTTGTTAAAGACTAGCTGCAATATGATTGTCCCTTGCTAAGGACTAAATACCATACTGAGCTTCTAATCACGACTTGCCATAGGTTTTCAAAACATATTCAATATGCTCACAAAATAATCCATTCATAATTCTCAAAATATAAAGACATAATCACACGTACAAGTTTAAATAAATTTAGGTTGTCCCACAAGTTTTTTATAAAACGAATAGTTAATGTGCACATCAAACATTCATGAAATATCAATTTATATATAGAATATCAACATATTTCTTTGATATAGAATAGTTTAATAATCAACACTATTTTGGAAACCCCCCCCCCCAAAAATTAATAAACACCACTTACCTCTTAGTTGCAAAAAAAAAAAAGAAATCAACCTCCCTTGAATCACAACAATTTAGTAGAATTAGAACCTAGCAACACCAAAAATAGGTTCATCAATACATAATTTCCCACTTAAAAATCTATTTTCATACTTAAACGGTTTTATCCTAGACAATATTGATGTATCCAAAATTCTCAATTTATTCACCAACTATCCAATTTACTTTCATTTTTTATCAGATTTCTGGACTTATAAATATTGTTGCCTAATCAGATTTTTTTATTAATGTAATCATAGATATTCATGAAACTTCAATATAGCTAAAAGATAGCTAGTGCAATAATATAGTTCTGCCAAATCAATCTTAGAGACAATAGAGGTCCATATGACTATACATACTATTCATACATGATCAAATTTCAAAACCCGGACCATACGGCTATATAAACAATTCTTATTATAATATTGTAATTATCAACCCAAAGACCCAAAATCTAGTACACGGCTGGACTAGTGTGAATGCATAATAATCGGTCAACAATTGAGGCTTAGTGTGAATGCATATTAACCAGTCAACAATTGAGGCTTAGTGTGAAAGCATATTAACCATAAACACTTTTTTCCCTATAACATGGTGACAAAGTCCAAACCTATTACTCTATTTGGTTCAATTCAAAGTCTTCCTGACATACAGCCATATTACCATTCTTAATCAAATATAATAACAATTCTAGGAGCCCTTTTTTTTCTATTTGTATAATGATAGTCTAGGTTCATGACAATTGCTAGCTATTGACTATTCAAACTTCTTAAATTTAGAGCAAGACAAACCATACCTGAACTACTTGTGCAATAGCCGTAGAGAAGAAAAGAAACAGCTCACTAGTGTGTTGCGGCTGAAAACAAAAAGGATACACGTGAACTTAAAAGGTAAAAGGCTAGGGTTATCAAGGCCCTTTTGTTTTTTTTACTTATGCCACCTCACTTGGGCTTCATATCCCATAGCATTTATCTTATTTATTTATTTTTGTATCTTAAGCCCAAATCAATTTAATCCATTTAATTGTAAGCCTCCTTTTTACGTATAATAATTTAATTGGTATCAAAATTATGGGGTGTTACACCAAGTGGACTAAATTGGACCGAATAAAACTTTAGTGGACCGAATGGACTAAATAGAACCAAATAGGACCAAATTAGACTGAAGAGACAAATGGACCAAATAGAACCAATCTAGACTAAATAAGACTTTTGAATATTTACCATTTTTATTGTATTTTTAGGGCTCGTATTTCTAATTTTTAATGTCTATTTCAGTATTTTCTTTGTATTTTTTAACTCAAAACTAAATATTTTAGCCCAAATATAATAAAATTTCATAATTGTGGATCCACCATTGGACAACTCCCAACAGTCTCAAGGAAGCGGCACCAAGTCTTAATGTAGCACAATATTTTGTATTTTGAGGAGGCAAAAATAGCATTATAGCAATATGCCTCCACTAATAATAATACTTTTATAAGGGAAAAAAGGAATAGTCATATAAACAACTCCCCTTCTATTATTTTTCTTTGAACAGTGAATGAAATAAATTTAAAGTCATTGTGGCAATCTACACAATTTCTTCAATTGTTAAAAGCTTGATTATTGTTTCTGGTGGAGTTGAAATGATTCCAAATGCAACTGCAAGCTTCTCACTGTGGTAGCCTAGGAGAGAGAAGCCTACACATACGAGCATTAGCATAATTTTCAACCATAGGTCACCTCTCACTAAATCTCAATCCAACTTAAACCTGGTTTCTTTACCATCCCTATGTCATCAATAGCCTTTCTAACCTTTGCCACCTGACCCCACATACAAATAGTAGCCAAGGCACATAAGAAGCTGCATTTTTAGGTTTTATCTCAAATAATGCTTCTGCTGCATGCTTTACCAATTCAAAGCTTTCAAGAATTCTACAACCACCAAGTAGAAGCCCATAAGATCTTATCAGGTTTTATAGGCATTTGGTTAATAATATTATTAGTAATACAAGCATAACAATCTGTTATATGTTTTAATCCACCCTTTTCCTTTATTAAGTGGAAATCTTCAATTACTTTATCAAACTAATCAAGTATGGATATTGTAAAGTTGTAATTTACAACTATTTTGTGTTGACTTTAATTTCATGCCAAATTTGATTGTAATTTCTTCAATCATTTTCCCCTATATGCATGTGGGTTTCAATTGTAAGGGATGAGTGTCAGAGAGTGTGAAGACTCAAGCTTAAAAGGATGAACAAGTGGATTTTGCGAGTGTCTCATAAGAAGCTTACCCGCGAGAGAGCCACGTGTAGAGCACATGACTGGAAGATGAAGAGTCATGCCAGCCTGGAGGCTTTCGCGAGTGTCTCACGGGAAAGGCCATCCTGTGAAGTACTCACAAAACTTTTTTTTTGGCAAAAAGTTGTATTTTGCTTTACCAAGTCTTTACCCACACTATATATACTCCCATTACCCACAAATTGTAATGAATGTTTTTCAGAGAGAAAACCTTAGAATAGACATTTGAAAGTTAGAGATTGTTAAACCCACAATTTTTTACACATTTCCTTGTCGTTTTCCTCAACTCCTACCTCTTTATCTCTACATCCTTAAGAGGTTGATAGCCTAAACACTTACCACGCCCATCCTGAATGTAAAGTGAGAATTTGGTGCTGTAGGGAAGTATTGAAATGAGCCATTCATTAGTAGATGCAATTGGGTTGAATTGTGAGATCTGGAAAGCTAGAGAAGACAAGGTTCCGAGAAGCCAGTTGGTAGTAGGAGCTTGGAGAGCTTAAGTACATGGGGTAGACTAGGGTTGGAGGGTCTTTTGTTATTCATGTACTCCAAATTTATTCTCTAGTGAATCGATTTCGACTTAGAGGGTCGCAGAGAGGTTTTTCGCCGAGTTATTTCGGTTTCCTCTTCGATAACACGTCTCGGTGTTATCTTGTGTTTGCATCTTTCTTTCCTACTCTTTAAGCTTTCCTTTTTTTGTTGATAATGGAGGAATATGGCTTAGGGTAGTGATATCAATTATTTGCGCTCATTCACTTTTGTTCCGCACTTAGTATAAGTTAGAGTAAAAGCTATGTAGCTGTAATTTTTAATTGGAGGTCTGAACAAACTCTTATGTTTTTACACAAATCCGAACTTTCAATTGGTATCAAAGCATGTACACTTATCAGATTTCATTATCCTAGTGTGATCCTCGACCCCAAGTAAGATGGATAGATCTCAGTCTCTCAATGCTCCTCCTATTTTGATGGGAGTAATTATGCTTTTTGGAAAGTACGTAGTGTGCTTTTTCTGTGTGCCATTGATGAGATGATGTGGGATTTTGTTGAGAATGGGTATGTAAGACCCACCACTGCCAAATCCAAATGGGATAAGGCTGCTTTTGCTTTGGCAAACGCCAATAGCAAAGCAATTAACGCTATTTTCTATAGTGTTTCTACTAATGAGTTTCACAGGATTTCGCATGTGAAGACCGCCAAAGAGGCATGGACCATTCTTGAGACAACCTATGAAGGTACCAAGAAGGTCAAGGATACCAAGCTTCAAATGCTCATTACTCGGTTTGAAGAAGTAAGATGAGCAACAATGAGTTGTTTGATTCCTTCTATGGAAAACTCAAAGAGATAGTGATTGCCAAGCTCAATCTTTGGGAGAAGGTTGAAGATGACAAGAGGGAGTTCAAGAAGAAAGATGGGAAGGATTCTCCATCCACTCAAGGAATCCTGTGCTATGAATGCAACGGCCATGGACATCTCAATAAAGAATGTTCATTGAAAGGAAAGAGTAAAGTGTTTGCCACTACCCTTAGTGATTCAGAAAGCTCAAATTCAGATGCGGAAGGAGAGTGTGATAATGAGGGAAACTATTCAACCTTCATGGCAATTACCGTTGTTGACTCTAGAGATGATTTAAGTGACTTGTTTGATAAGCTAGGTGTACATTCTGAAGGTGAAGAAGTTGATGATTTGGAAGATAAGGACGTGTGCCTCAACAAAGGTGAGAAGAACCTTCAAGAAGTATATGATGTGTTGCTTGAAGATTGTGGCAGATATGCCAAGGTTGCTAAGAATGCATTCAAGAAAACGAAGAAAATTGAAGAAGAGCATAAGTCCACACTTGTGCAACTCAAGGACACAAAATGTGAAGCTGAAGGGTTAAAGGAAGAATTGTTGAATGCCTACTCGAAAATCAAGTTCCTTGAACTTGAAATCATTCAAGCAAATGTCAAAGTGGAGTGCATTTCCACCAAGAAGATTGACAGTGTGCTTTCTTCTCAAAAATCTTCAACTGACAAGATCGGTCTAGGCTATACTGGTGAAGGAAGCTCAAGCAACGAACCCAAAAAGGAAGTGAGGTTTGTATCGGCCAAAAATTTAGAGAAATATAAAGTGTAGAAGCCCAATATTGAGATCCCTGTTTTTGCTAAGAGAACCATTGGTGTAAAACCAAAGGAAAAAAGGAAGTCATTACCAAAAGTCAAAGGGGACCTCAAGTGAAGCATTTTTGTCATCATTGTGGCGTGAGAGGGAACATAAGACCAAATTGCTTCAAACTTCAGGCACTCAAGAGGGCTGATTCTTTGCGTGGCCAAGACAACTTAAGAAGAATGCCAAAGGGAGTTCAAGCTAAAGGAGAAAATGAGGGACACCTCATCGGAGATGTTATGGAAATGTTGAAGAACATTTCATCATGCCTTGCTAGCTTCACCCCAAGGTTTGAGAGTTATGTCGGTCTTACCCTTCCATTTAGGGATCTCACCCAAAACACTCGTATAGTGTAGGTGAAGAAGGGTACTCATGTACGATCACTCATTATGCCCATACATTAATACTTCCAACATATTAGGGTTATAGTTTCATGCATTATGACATATGCAATCTTCTTGTGTCATTGCTTCCATTTTAAACATGTTTCTTTTTCTAGTCTTTGTTTTCTATTTTTGTTGATCTTACTTTGTTTGCTCTGTTTTTTAGTGTGTTGAAAAATTCAAAAACCCACAAAAATGAAAAATCTCAAAAAGTTTGATCGCTTGTGTTGTGTATATCACATGTGAGTTTGGCCTAGTACCTTCGTACTAATAGCATAGTGCATTTATGAGCTTATGTTATCTATGCACATTTTCTAAGTGTAAGAAATATCTAGAAATCTATGTTTGTTTGTTGTAAATAGATCTTCAAGCTTGTCATGAATGATTGGTCAATAGTCTTATTTGATCTTGATACATGCATAGACTTGTGCTTATATATCTCCTCACACTCAATTTTTTTCTTTTTCAAAAGAGCTCTTCAAATGTCAATCTCTAAAAAGACAAAGAGCTGAAAAAGCCTTACTTCGAAAACTAGTTTGACTAGGAAAAGGTGGAGTAAATATGTATTAAAATGTATAGTGCTAAAAAAAAAGGCTCAATTGTCAAAAATTCATCAAAAAGTTTATGGCATCACTTCTCAAAAATTTGAGTTGTATTTGATCAAAAGTATGAAAAATGAAAGCCAAATGAAAAGCTTTCAATCAATTGTAAACACATTAGTGAGGGCTCATATATGTTCATTTCTACAAGTGAGATAGGTCACTTGACTTTGTACTAGTTATGTATGACTTAATTAAATTGATCATTGAAGCTTCATACTAGACTATAGACTAGTTTATACTTGATCCATACACACAACACACAAGACTAATGTTCAATGAATGCTTATTCCATTTGTGTGATTGTATGTGTTCAAATGTGATATGTATACTCAATTGCTTGATGATCAAATCCAAAAAGATTTTTGAGTGTTTTATATGTTTTTAAAAGTGTTTTTATGCTTTTGTGTGTTTAGAGTTTTTGTCCAATATGTCCATTTCATTTTTTCCCAAAAAACTATTCTAGAGGCATTTTTACGAGTAAGTCGCGAGTAAGCCCTACCCACGAAAATTAGGATGGCAAATTTTATAATACACCGAAATTTAGATAGAGAGTTTTGCGACTGTCTCACAAGTAAAATCTACCTGTGAAATCTGTTATGTGCTTTATTGGCATTTTCACAAGTAACTTCGCGAGAAGCTTACCCACAAAAAGTGCGATTATGCAATTTTTAAAGGTAAACAGTGACAGTTTTTCAAACCTATTCATTTTGCCTCCTCCGTGCCTCTCTCAACCCAAAACACCTTTTCTCTTAAAAACTCACCCAAATCTCAAGATCAATCACTTCTAAGACTCATCTAAGGTATGTTTCAACATCTTTTTACTTTTGAATCCTTAGATTAAGCCTTAGATTCTAGGATTTCTAGGGTTGGGTAATCTTTGAAAGGGTTGGGAAAAACTTATTTTCTTGCAAAATGTTTTGATTTTCTTGATTAGGCTGTGTCCCATTTTGTTTGTTTGTGTTTGTGTTGGCTCTAAGTGGCATTTTAACATGTATTTAGGCAAGATTTCAACATGTTCATGCATTGTTTTACATGTTAGTGGTTTGTATGCACATTATATGTTTGATAAAATGCCCAAATGGCATTTTGTTGTTGTTTTGGACTCAAATAAGTACCAATCTTAGAAGATTACTATGTTTTTACATTCTTAACATGTTTTAAACATTGGTTGTGTGTTTTACACACTTTGTCCCATGAATGCCTTGTCATGCCTTGATCATGCATCTCACAAGCACACCACATGCACACTTGATGCACACACTTTATCACTTGACATGTTTTGCACTTCACTCATGCTAGATAAGAAGTATTACACATTTAGCACTTAAAACATGATCTTGTGGTATTAGGTTTTATGTCTTTATGTTCTTTTTAGGACTTTTGGTTTATGGACTAACTTGTATCTAATCAAGTTTGGTTCCTTGTGTGTTTTTGTCTTTGTTTCTTTGTGTTTGTGTCTAGTTTGCAGATGTCTCCTCTTAAGAAATCAGCCACAAAGAAGTCCTCAAAGTGTCAATGCACTTCCTTAGATGCATTCTGAAACGATGATGCAAATATGGCCTATAACGATTACTACAAAAGGGCCCCGATCATCTTGGAAAGGACTGTGGAGTTAGAGTCCTTAAAACACACTTTCATTCCCGACGTGTTCAAAGAAAGGACGTGGACAAACTGTTGAACCCGATGGGGAATGTCTATGCAGAAATCATTTAGGAATTCTATGCCAATGCCTTTATGGAAGGGGATCGCATAAACTGTTGTCTGAAAGGGAAAGAGTTCCATGTCACAAGGGAGTCCATTCAAGAGATCTTGGAGGTTTGTCCAACAACCCCACACACATCCCTCCAATATGATGAAAGAATGGAGAAACTCGAACAAATTATGGACATCCAAATCAACAAGAAGGCCTTGCACACCATTCCATTCACTTTGGAGATGAGAACCTTGGCCTACATCATGATTTTCAATCTTTACCCGATGAGGAACTTGACGAACTTGTCAGCACCAAGGTCCATATTTCTACTTGATCTCTTTACACATAAGGAGATTGACATTTGCAGTCACATCTATCACCTCTAATCCACATGCATCACAAAGAGGAATTCAAGGCTGATTTTGCCATTTCCAAGCCTTATCATGGCTCTTATCACAAGGGCAAGGGTGAAGATTCCTAATGGACTTCCAGTGATGCAAAGGGATTATCCAATCAGTGCTCAAACCATGACCCAAAGCAAAGCTCATATCCCCAGATCATTTATTGGTGTCTCTCAAATTCCAAGAGACAATGTTGTTGAAGAAGGTGGAGACATGGAAGAAGAAATTGAGCATTTCACATAAGTTTTGGAGGACACTGCACATCCCTCTACTCAAGCGCGTGCATGGGCACCCGATCATCTTGATCATCTGATCAAAAGGGTTAAACAGATGTATGGCATGCTAGACTCCCACATATGACACTCAACTCAATTCACCTACCTAAAAGGCCAGATCACTACACTCTCATCTTAGATTGATGACATCGTGAGGGACCACCAGCAGCAGTAGGAGGACTCAGAGTTGGAATCCACACAATTCTAGTTTCTTTGGTCATTCCGGTCAAAAAGGGGGAGTAGTTTGAGGGGGAGTAGCATAGCTTGAAGGGGAGCATAGTTTAGCACATCCTAGAGCACATTGGTTTATTTTTGTGGTTTTTCAGTTTATTGGTTTACTTTAAAGTTTTTATAGCTTTTAGATATTTACAATGCTTTCGTTTAAAACTTTCAAGTTCTTTAGTTTAAAACTTATTATCTTTAGTACTTTTGTGTATCTTGGTTTTTATAATTGTTTTGATGATTATTGCTTTCTATTGCTCTTAGCTTTAGTTTCTTTAATGCATCATGCTTGTTGGACATACAATTGATTTTAGCATTGCTCTTAATTGCATTGCGTGTCTGGATGATCATTTACTGGATAAATATTCATTGTAGTCATTTCTTAATAATTGTTCATGTTTGATCAAGTTATGCTTCACAGCTTACATTTCTTTTGGTATCTTGATTGTATTTTACTTGTTCCTATATGTACCTTGTGTTCTACTTGTCATAAGCTTAATGAAAGTTTGTTGTATGTGCGAATGTTTCAAGCAACAAGTGTATACAGTGTAAGTGCTTCACAGCTTCTAAAATTAGGTGTGAGTGAGTTTTGCCTATGTTTCCAATCTCACGTTTAAGTTTGGAGTATGTTTAGGGGTTTTGTCATGGAATAGCCAAAGACGGAGATTGTAAAGTTGTAATTTACAACTATTTTGTGTTGACTCTAATTCTGTGCCAAATTTGATTGTAATTTCTTTAATCATTTTTCCCTGTATGTATGTGGGGTTCAATTGTAAGGGATGAGTGTTAGAGAGTGTGAAAACTCAAGCTTAAAAGGATGAACAAGTGGATTTCACGAGTGTCTCGCGAGAAGCTTACCCGCGAAAAAACCATGTGTAGAGCACATGACTAGAAGATGAAGAGTCATGCTATTCTGGAGGTTTTCGTGAGTGTCTTGTGGGAAAGGCTATCCCGCGAAGTACTCGCGAAACTTTTTGTTTGGCAAAAAGTTGTTGATAACGCCTTAAAATGTATACTTGTTATATATTTATGTGGGTGTTATCTCCTTATTACTATGCTTAATTTGTATAATTAAGCTATGATTTGCATTAGTTCCTATTATTTATCTTTACATAATTTCTTGAATAAGATGCTATTCATTGTGTGTAATTTTCTACTTTCAGGAAATCATGTGAGAAAACTGAGTTTACAGGAATTTGTGAGAGAATGGAGGCCAAACTAGAATTAAAGTGGAGCTAAAGGACCATGCTTAAATGTCTAAGGAGGTGCAGCTGGAGTCCTAGGATCGACTGCCATGATTGGAAGATTCAAATAAGGAAAGAAATCAAAGAGGCAGAATCTGAAAAGGAAAAATCTTATTTGAGTCCTGATTAGTATTTTGGGCATATCTTTCTCCTCAAAAATCCAATTGACACAAGGCTAGATGGGTTGGAACCGTGACTTAAATATCTACAACCTTCCAGTTTTGCATTTTTTGAAATTATCAAGTTTTGAAGGCCGAAATTAACTCACAAGTTACTGCTATAAACCTGGACGGAAATTAAAAAATAGTAAAAGTTTTATTTTCTTTGGACACTTAGACATTAGGGTTTTGAAGCGAGGCTGGGCAGAACGAATTTTGGCAAAGAAAACCTTATATTTTTCTTTCTCTAATGGCAGCCTAAACTCTTTGTTAGGGCTAGGGGTTATGTTTCTTTTATATAGTATGAATGTTCGATGTGATTCTTTCTAGGATTTAATCAATAACATATTTGATTGTTCAATTAGATTTCTTTTGATGTATTAGTTCTTCCATGCTTTCAGTAAGTTCAATCATGTTTTTCTTATTTTTTAGATGAATTTATAATAGTTTCAAATAGAAATCAGGTTTTAAAGTGAATGGATTTTTCTGAAAATATTTCTAACCGCATTATTAATCAAGGTTATCATGCGTTCTTGAAGATGCCCTAGTATTTACTTTATTGACTTAAATCAGTTTTTATTATCATTCTTGTTAACAATCACCAAGCAAAAGTACTTTTCTTCTTCACCCAAATTGTTATTTAATTATATTGTCTTTGAATTTACCCTGCTCCTTGTGGTTCGACCTCGGTACTTCGAGAATTATATTGCTACGATCTCCTGCATTTGGGAGTGAGTAAGCAATTTTGGCACCGTTGCTGAGGAGTTGCTGCGTATTCAGAGGAAATTTTTTTTTTTTTTAGAGCAAAGCATAACTGGTGGAAATTGTTCTATTGGTAACTTCGTTTCATTTTTTCCCTTATTTTGTTTTTATTTTTTCTATTTGCTTTTAATTTATTTTATTTGATTGGCATTCATTGTTGCATGAGCATTTGGGTTAGAAACAAGAGAGGTAGATTAGAAATTTTTGAAACTTACTTTGGTAATCTTTTTGACACACCATCACCTTCACCTTCTTCATCAATCATGGGTGATGAAACACAAAATAATCATGAGGAGAATAGAAGAACTATGTATGAACTATTGCATCCCACACAAAATTCTATTCCTTTATGCATCATGTTTCCTCCTAATGCATTACATGTAGAACTAAAACAAGGCTTATTAGCAATACTTCTTGACTTTAGGGGACAAGAAAATGAAAATCCTTATGTCCATGTTAGAGCTTTTAAAGAGGTAATTAGTAGTTTCTATGCACAAAATGTTATTGAGACTGCTAAGTTACGTTTCTTTTCTTTTTCTCTTAAGGATAAGGCAAGAAGTTGGCTTTACACCTTGAAACCTAGGTCTATAGGTAGTTGGGGGGAGATGGCCAAAGAATTTTTTAAGAAACATTTTCCTCCCCGCAAAGTCCAACAAGTAAAAAGAAGGATAGCTAGTTTTGTCCAATGAGAAAATGAGACCTTATACCAAGCATGGGAAAGGTACAAAGATCTCTTCAATTTCTGCCCAACTCATGGGTATGAAGATTGGAGGTTGGTTAGCTATTTTTATGAAGGACTTACACCTAGGGATCGACAGTTTGTTCAACTCTTATGCGGAGGGGACTTTTTACAAAAAGAACCTGAAGATGCAATGGATTATCTTGATGAGATAGTTGAAATCTCTAACACATGGACTGGACCTAGCTCAATGGACTCCACTAATAGGACTAGAACTAACACTACCACTTCTAGTGGAAGTGTTTTCAAGTTGAGGGAAGATGATAACATGAGTGCAAAAATCAACATGCTAACTAAAGAAATTGAGGCACTCAAAATGAAAGGAAGTAAGAATGTTAGTGCTACCTTTAGAGAGGACCTAATGGAGGTGTGTAAAATCTGTCATGAGATAAACCATGCTACAAATGAATGTGCATCACTTTCATCATTCTTGAATGTGCCAGAAGAACAAGTACATGCATTTAATTCATATTGGCCAAATAATTCTTCATATTCTAACAATTATAACCCAAATATGTGAAACCATCTGTATTTGAGTTATAAGAATAACAATGTGTTGAATCCTCCTGCTCCAAGGAATTTTAATTCAGCACATCATCATCATCATCATCATCTAGAACTTCTTTGGAGGATGCACTTAGTACTTCCATTCAAATGCAAAGTGAGCAAAATCAAAAGTTTGAATCCATGCTCACAAGGCTAGATGAAGAGGTAAGAGAGACCAAGAGTCATATAACTAGGCTTACAAATTCATTGAGTGGGATAGAGAGAGGGAATCTTCCTTTCCAAACTCAACCCAATCCCATCAATCAAAATCTAAAAATTGGCTCTAAGGATAAACATGAGGAAGTAAAAGATGTGACCATTTTGAGGAGTGGTAAAGAGATTAATAAAAGTTCTCCTTTAGTAACTAAGAAATCTAAGGAGACCCCAGTTGAAAAAGAGAATGATGAAACTGAGTCACTTGGATTTGGTGAAATTGAACAATGCCTAATCCCTCCACCATTTCCACAAGCCTTAAAATTACCTAGGAAATTGGACACCACATTTGAGATATTAGAGCATTTGCATCAAGTCAAGATAAATTTGCCATTATTACATGTTATCAAGCAAGTGCCAAGCAAGTGCCTGTATATGCCAAGGTAATTAAGGACCTATGCACCATCAAGAGAAAGCATCATGTGAAGAAGACCGCATTCCTAACAGAACAGGTAAGTGCAGTTATCCAACATAAGACCCTACCAAAGTATAAGGATCCAGGTTGTCCTACGATCTCTAGTACTATTGGAGATTACATCATGGAGTATGCACTGCTAGATCTTGGGGCAAGTGATAATTTGATCCCTTTCAGTGTATATCAAAAGCTTGGACTTGGTGAGTTAAAACCTACTTTAGTAACTTTACAGTTGGCTGATCACTCTGTAAGGGAGCCAAGAGGGATTTTTGAGGATGTGTTGGTGAAAGTTGAACAATTTTATTATCCTATTGATTTTATTGTTCTAGATTACCAACCAGTTTTACAACCTAGTGTTCATACCCCTATTATTTTGGGTAGACCTTCTCTTGCCACAGTTAATGTTTTAATTAATTGCAAGAATGGAAGGATGCAACTCACTTTTGGTTCCATGACTTTGGAGCTAAACATATTTCATGTGGCTAAATAACCACATGAGGATGATGACTGTGCTTATGTGAACCTCATTGGGGCAGTGGAAGAGTTTAATAAGAATTGTTTTTCTGATCCTCTTGAAACTCTTCTTAATAATTATGTTGATTCTTATGATTTAGAATGTGATATTCATGTATCTAAAAAATTTTCTTTGTTGGATTCCTCACAGGTTTTGGAAGAACAACAGATGGTGGCAATTAATAAAGGGTGGAAGTCGTGCTTTGAGGAGCTACTAGAAAATGAAAAAAAGCTCATACATTCAAGTGAAGAGGCACCACAGTTGGAGATTAAGCCGCTGCCCAGTGGTCTTAAATATGCATGTTTAGGCCTAGGTAAGTTAAAACCTAGGTGGGATGGCCCTTTCATTGTAAGGAAAGTGTTTAATCATGGAGCTGTAGTAGTTGAAGACCCTAGAGATGGTAGGATTTTGAAAGTAAATGGACAAAGGTTAAAATCATTCTTAGGGGGAGTAATACCAGAGGAGGAGACTATGTCACTGGAGATCCCTGCCTATTGGGATGCTACGTGAACTCTGAAAGAGCTTTATGAAGTTGTACCATATTTGTTTTAATTTTCTTTTCTTTCTTTTCTTTTTTCTTTTTGCTTTTTGCTTTTTGTTTTTGTTTTTTGTTTTTTGTTTTGTTATTATTATTATTATTATTATTTTGTGAGCTAACATTTGCAGGTGTGAAAGAAATTTAAAAAAAAAAAAAATTAATGCTTAAGGTAACTTTTTCCCTTTATACTTGAATTTATTTTTGCTTTGATACATTGAAGACAATGTAATATTTTAGTTGGGGGGAGAGGTCTACACATTTTGCAAGACCTTGCATGATTTTTTTTCTTTTTCTTTTTCTTTCTTTTTGGTTGCAACTTTTCAATTCTAAAAAAAAAGAAAAACTTGAATTTGAATGCAGAAGGGTTATAAGCTTAATTTTTATATCATGTGATGGAATGAATAGTGCTGAGTTGGTTATACTATTTGTTATATTAAGACTCTTTCATGAAGAGCACAATTTGAAACTTTTGAGCACAATAGCCAAGTTAGCGGATGGTTAGATGTTGGATATGCATGGATCATGAACAAGCTAGATATAAGCTAAAACTCAAACCATATGGAGAGTTCTTGAACCGTACTTTTCTTTGTGAGAGTATATCTTTGTTTGAACTCTTAAATTTCTCTCATATGCTTCAGTTTTTGTAAAAGATCTCTATATTTTTTGGTTAACTACTGGAAATATTATGGGGAGATATACCATGATCCTACTTTTTTTTTTCCTTAGGCATGCTGGTTTATGCGGAATTTTAGGAGATGAGAGCCTAAGACCACCAATTTTTTGTCACCAGCTAAAAAAATATTCAGCCTACCTTTACATTAACCATTGTCACTATCATTTAAGCCATGAGAAATACTTCTACAATACTACAAAACATTTTTATTTATGGGTATTCTCATGGGGGTTCAAGTTTTGAGTAATTGATGTGTTTAGATACCACTATTGTCTCTCTTTTCTTCAAAATATATATATATATATATATATATATCAAAAAAAAAAAAAGGAAAAAAAAAAGAGAAAAAGAAAAAGAAAGAGGAGACATTCATAATCAATCAATAAATCATTGGTGTCTTACACATCTTTCATGTATTTCAGAAGGGTTATATGGTTGAGTAAATGTTGTTTTGATTCAAATTGGTTGTTACTACTATGAGTTGGGTTTGCCTTGAATTTTCTGCATCTAATTCATATACCTCATAATTCAAAGAGAGCAGTTTGCCTTTACGTAGCCATAAGATTATACTACCATTGAGCTTAAAGTCCTACTTGATCCTAAAGGTGCATGGCTGGTATGTGTTTGGGATAAAAACTAGAGATGAGAATGGTATTAACCTCATGTTTCTAGGAATTCAACATCCTTTCCAAGAGATCTTTTTCCGTTGTTTTAGCAGCTGTTTTTGTATACACATGTGATATTCTTAAAACTTCTTCTTTCCTTTTTGTTCACATGTGATTTGAAGAGAGAAACCATTACTTCTATGTGTGTTCTTTCAGAGTGTTGATGACTTAAGAGAGGTTTTGGAGTAGAGGCTCTAATCTAGATTATTTTTGGTCTATGCATGTTTGGAAAAACCGGTTTGATTGGATGGGCTATGCACACACACACTTCAAAAGTGAAGTTAGTGAAAGTTCTTTAATATGATGAATAGTATCCCAACTCAAAATTGAAAGTTCATTTTTATGATATAATAATAAAGTAGACTAACATTTGCTGCAGGAATTTTCAGGAAACTTTTGACTTTTGTGGGTAGAGTCACTGCAAACCCTCACGAGAGTAAACTTGTCCACTAGCGTGACCTAGGGGTTCAAAGACATGCTGCACATGGGAAGTGCAATTGTGTAGCCTACGAAAGTGGCTTGTATTTTAGTTTTAATTTTTTACTTTTAGTAGACATGGTTGCTTTGTGGATTGCTAGGGACTAGCAAGATTTAAGTTGGAGGGTGTGATAACGCCTTAAAATGTATACTTGTTATATATTTATGTAGGCGTTATCTCCTTATTACTATGCTTAATTTGTATAATTAAGCTATGATTTGCATTAGTCCCTATTATTTATCTTTACATAATTTCTTGAATAAGATGCTATTCATTGTGTGTAATTTTCTACTTTCAGAAAATCATGTGAGAAAGATGAGTTTACAGGAATTTGTGAGAGAATGGAGGCCAAACTAGAATTAAAGTGGAGCTAAAAGACCATGCTTAAATGTCTAAGGAGGTGCAGCTGGAGTCCTAGGATCGACTGCCATGATTGGAAGCTTCAAATAAGGAAAGAAATCAAAGAGCCAAAATCTGAAAAGGAAAAATATGATTTGAGCACTGATTAGTATTTTGGGCATATCTTTCTCCTCAAAAATCCAATTGACACAAGGCTAAATGGGTTGGAACCATGACTTAAATATCTACAACCTTCCAGTTTTGAGGTTTTTGAAATTCTCAAGTTTTGAAGGCCGAAATTAACTCACAAGTTACTACTGTAAACTTGGACGGAAATTAAAAAATAGTAAAAGTTTTATTTTCTTTGGACACTTAGACATTAGGGTTTTGAAGCGAGGTTGGGCAGAACGAATTTTGGCAAAGAAAACCTTGTATTTTTCTTTCTCTAATGGCAACCTAAACTCTTTGCTAGGGCTAGGGGTTATGTTTCTTCTATACGGTATGAATATTCGATGTGATTCTTTCTAGGATTCTATCAATAACATATTTGATTGTTCAATTAAATTTCTTTTGATGTATTAGTTCTTCCATGCTTTCAATAAGTTCAATCATGTTTTCCTTATTGTTTAGATGAATTTCTAATAGTTTCAAATAGAAATAAGGTTTTAAAGTGAATGGGTTTTTCTGAAAACTTTTCTAACCGCATTATTAATGGGGGTTATCATGCGTTCTTGAATTGTCTTAGTTCAACCAAATCATAAGTTTTTAATTGTATAAGAAAAATCAATTATGAAATAGATATTTTCCTAGATCACAAAAAATCTCATATCGATATAGGGAAACACCCTGATGCCCTAGTATTTACTTTATTGACTTAAATAAGTTTTTATTATCATTCTTGTTAACAACCACCAAGTAAAAGTACTTTTCTTCTTTACCCAATTTGTTATTTAATTATATTGTCTTTGAATTTACCCTACTCCTTGTGGTTCGACCTCGGTACTCCGAGAATTATATTGCTACGATCTTCTGCACTTGGAAGTGAGCAAGCAATTGTATTTTGCTTTACCACGTCTTTACCCACACTATATATACCCTCATTACTCACAAATTTTAAGGAGTGCTTTTCAAAGAGAAAACCCTAAAATATACACTTGAGAGTTAGAAATTGTTATACTTACAATCTTTTACACATTTTCTTGTGGTTTTCCTCAGCTCCTACCTCTCCATCTCTACATCTTTGAGAGGTTGATAGCCCAAACATTTACCACACTCATCCTGAGTGTAAAGTGAGAATTTGGTGTTGCTAGGAAGCATTGGAAGGAGCCATTCATTGGTGGATGCAATCGGGCTGAATTGCGGGATCCGGAAAGTTAGAGAAGATAAGTTTCTGAGAAGTCAAGGTTCCGAGAAGTCAATTGGTAGCAAGAGCTTAGAGGGCTCAAGTACATGGGGTAAACTAGGCTTGGAGGGTCTTTTGTTATTCGTGAACTCCAACTTTATTCTCTAATGGATCGATTTCGACTTGGAGTGTCATGGAGATGTTTTTCATCGAGTTCTTTGGTTTCTTCTTCGATAACACATCTCGGTGTTATCTTGTGTTTAGATCTTTCTTCCCTACACTTTAAGCTTTTCTTTTATTGTTGATAATGGATGGATATGGCTTAGGGTAGTAATATTGGTTATTTGCGCTCATTTACTCTTGTTTCGCACTTAGTATAAGTTAGAGTAAAAGCTATCTATCCGTAATTTTTAATTAAAGGTATGAACAAGCTCTTGTGTTTTTACACAAATTCAAGCTTTCAGATACAAACAGAAAGAAACTCAACAAAAGTAATGTGGTCATGCTGGGAACCTGATTTGAGAGGTAACTCAAAGAAATTAAGAGCCTCATTTGGTTGACCATTTTGAGCATTTCCAACAATCAAGGAAGTCCATGAAACTAAATCCAGTCAAGGCATCCCTTTAAATACCCTTTTTGCATTCTGAATAGTCGCACACTTTGAATACATATGAACAAGATCACTTGCTGCAAATGAAAGGTGATCAAACCCTATCCATGTCATGTAGCCATGAACTTGCTTGCCCCAGGTCCTCTGCAACATGATCAGCAGGCATTTAAAAACCCAGCAAACCTGAAATCATTAGGCCTAATCACTGATCTCATCAACATCGAGAACAAAGAAAATCCCTCTTACATAGTCCCATCCTCCAAGTATCTATCTATCATTGCTGTCCAAGATACATCATCCCTATCCACCATCTTGTCAAAATTTTGCCTAGTCTCCTCTACACTCCCCGCAATTCCCATACATGGCTGATAAACACTCCAAAACTGCCACATCTAAATCCAATCCATTCCACATTATATATCCATGAATCTAAAGCAGGACTCAATTTTGAATTCCAATGTCTTAATCTCATTCTATAAAATTCTGAAGCCTCTATAGGCCAAGAACGCACCATGATATCATTTCCGTCCACGAAAATAAAAATTATCTCTTTGCAGCATTTCATCAACCAACTTTCTAGCCTCTTTAAGCTTTCCCACATTTGCATAGCCAAATATCATTGTATTCCAAGAACAAATCCTGGTTTAGGTTCAACCATTTTATCAAACATGTTCTAGGCATCCGCAATACCTGTTGTTCCTAAGAACAATAATTGATAAATATTGAATTTCACTACATTTAACATATCATATGAATGATTAAAATTCACATAAATTCAATTTACCATAAAATTAGAGAATAGTAGAGAGATGTTACCTTGATGATACTTTAAGTAATCTCATAACAAGAAGCAATTTACTGTCAATTCCTATATGTTTTTAGATGGCGGGATTGAGACGTGGACCATATCACTGTTTTGAGACAATACATGCATCTACAGGGTTTCCAGTGTAGTAGACTAAAACATTGTGCATGTCATGGAATACAACAATCCAGCCACCTTCGCTGATAATCCTTACAAACCTACACCGCTTATAGGATAAGAAACTTTCAATAGTACTTTTCTTTTATCCAGAAATATAGTATATACAAAGGGAGTTTTCTTTTTACATGAAAATGGTGTCCATTAGAAAATTGATTTTCTTATATCAAATTCGGGCATGTTGGCTGCAAATATATATATATATATATAGACTAAATAAGTCATACCCATTGAAATTGTCTTTAATGACATTTTAACGTTGGTTTGACTTCCTTGCAAAATCAAATAGTAAATAGTTATTTATACCAACAACTCCCATATTAAAACGGAGCATATGAAAAGAAAACGTTTTATAAGGAAATGTATTTGACAAGGAATATTGCTATATACATTAAACCATTGACATTCATTTAGTTAGTTTGCATTAGGTATAGATTATTTTTGCCAATTTATTTTACTATTCAGCTTATTTTTACTACTATTCATGGATCCCATTGCACTTTTTAATACTACTTTTTATGGGTCTCACTATACTATTTCAACTAACTTTTACCTCTATTTACAGTACTTTCAGCAAAAAGTTTTCAGTTTCAGCAAAATAAACAGAACCTAAACGGACCCTTAGTAGTATTTATATCAGCCAACTCATCATAGGCAGGTTATGAAATTATATTAAAAACGTATAAAAATTAAATCAGCAATTAATCAATATTTTAAAAAAAATATTTTATATAAAAATATTCCAACAATGCCCTCACAATTGACATAAACATTAGAGAAATGATTATAAATGAAAACCCTGGACACTTTTACGTGAGTATAAACTCCTAAATAAGGGAATGAACTTTTCATTCCTTTCATTAAAGAGCTCCATGCTAGCTGGGGAAGTAAAGTAATATTAAAGTAGAAGAGATGGTCGGTGAATTTGGTTAAGCGAGTGAATTGGCAGTCAAAAATTGAAACTGGGTTTTGAGAAAAGAGTGGCCTAACCAAAAACACTAACCCACTTTCTCGTTGGGGGGGGGGGGGGATAGTTTATTTAATTAGCGTTTTTTCTAAAATAAAAAAATAATTATAAAAAAATAAATCTAATATTGATCCATATTGAAACAGCAACAAGTTTGGTACTATGGCAAAGCTTTAATTATCCAACTGATAGAACTCTTCCAAACATGAAACTTGGGCTAGACAGAAGGCTAGTCTGAATCAAATCCTAACATCTGACGATGAGGGTGGATTAATTTTTTTTAATTAATGTTTTTTCTAAATTAAATTTTAAATATTAATAAAAATTATTTAACGGAAGAAACTAATAACATATTAATAAATGACTTAATCATGCCTATAAAAAAAAGACTTAATTACAAAGGAATGAAACTTAAATGACTAAAATGAAAATTAGTGAAGGTTACAAGGTCAATTTTACGTTCTGTAACACGCTATTCCTATTTCATGACGAAGAAAAAAGAACACATTGTGGCAGTGGCGGAGCCAGGAATTTAGGTTAGGGGGGGCAAGATTAAAAGACAAGATTGGAAATAAAAAATTAATATAAAAAAATTAATCAATATTAATAACAAAATAAGTAAAGAACTATATGATAATTTAATTGTCATACAAAATCTAACATAAAATGTAAACTTTAATTTATTTTTCACACTTAGCTTATTTTACTCAATTGCCCTCAATGATTTTTCATATTTTGAAACCGCTGCATGATTTCTTCACACTTAATAGTCTTGAATATATCTTTCTCAATATATGTAACTAAGCAATCATTCATCCACTGATCTCCAATTTGATTGCGTAATCGATTTTTAATTATGTTCATTGTTGAAAAAGCTCTTTGAATAGTAGCTGTTGCAACTAGTAAGATCAATGCCAAAGTCACTAATGAGTAAACCAATGGATATGAAACATTCTTTTTCATTTCTACCATCTTTTCAACAAGCTGTCCAATTCCTCTAAATGCTAAAAACTCTTCAATGGACTGCATGTCATGGATGTATATCTCAAGTTGGTTATCCAAGAAAGAAACTTGAGACATAAAAAAAATTCTACAGACAGTTTGGTCTAGTCCATCAAGTTTATTAAGTGGGACCCATTAATTTTATATATAGAATTGTACTAGGAGTAAAAGTCATCTACTACTACTACTAGGAAAGTTGGAAAGGTAACGTGAATTCACTTAATTGAGTTATTTATTTATTAATTATTATTTATTATTTTTTGTCTTTAGTATGGGGGTTTATTTTTTATTTTTTTTTTTTTGTCTTTAGTGTGTGTGTGTGGGGGGGGGGGGGGGGGGTCATTTGAAATTTCACCCCCCCCCCCCTGCATTGTGGTCTGGGGGTATGTTCCCCTTGTATGCAATGCAAAGGAGCTTCCACAGTCAACGGTGTCAGTCAAATCTGTGATAAGATTTGGAAACTTCCTTCTTGGTTCGCGAGAGACATTGATTGCTTTATTTTAATTTATTTTTGTCTTTTACTGCCTTTTAGTGCAAAGAAAAAAATAAAAAAACGTAAATACACTTTTAGTCTCTATATTTTATGGTAATTTTTATTTTGATCCTTACATTTTTATTTTATCACTTTTAGTTCCTAAATTAAAAAATGTATTTCATTTTGGTCCTTACTATTAGTCTACTAACGGAAATTGCTGATGTGACTAATTTAGTGCACTCTTGACACTTTCAATGCTAACGTGACTATTAAAAAAAAATTTAATTTGTTTCTCAAAATAAATAATTAATTTTTTTATATTTTTAAAATTCCATGTCAGCATTTTTCAAAAAAATTTTACTTAAAAAAAACATTAAAATCATTCTAAAAAAAAAATTAAAATCTGATTAAATTAAAAAATATATATATATTTCTTTAGTTTAGAGAAGAGCTAAAACCCAAGCCAACCACCACCGCTGTCACCAAAACCTGAGCAGAGCCTAATCCAAAACATATTTCTTCATGGAACGTAACCTTTCAACAGAGAGCTAAAACATTGAGTTCAAAGCTTCAGTTTAATTCTTTTCATGAGGACACATAAAATGAGAAGGCTACAGCAAGACTTATAAAAATAGACCCCACCTCAAGGCCAATATTGAACAATAAGAAAACAACGCGCTAAAATCCTTTCACATACTCACTTTTTCCTCTACTCAAAAAAACCAATCATACAAAGCAAGTTCGAAGGATCGAGCTGAGAAAATCAGTGGCAGAGTGTTTGAGAAAAATGACGGAATTGAAAACAAATCGACTTTACCTTTTATACTTGGGAGTCTTGGACCTTGCTTTTTAGTACTTAACGATTACAATTTTATTGCTTTTTTTTTTTTTTTTCTCTGTAGCTTTTGCTTTCTCGCTCGACTTTCTCACCGTTTGTTTGGAAGGTGAGAAAGTGTGAGAAAATGAGAGCTCGCTGAGAAAAGAGAGAGAGATAGTCAGATCAAAAGTTGTCTGTTAAAAAAAATTTTCCTTTGTTTAGAGAAGAGCTAAAACCCAAAATGGGGAAAAAAATTTAATTTAATTAGATTTTAATTTTTTTAAGTAATTATTTTTTAAAATATTTTTGAGATTCTTTTAATTAAAATTTTAAAAAAACTTTGAAAAAACATGGAATTTTAAAAATATAAAAAATATTTTTAAAAATATATTTTTAATGGCCAGCGTTAAAAATACCACGTTGTTGTTGTTGTTGTTGTTGTTGTTGTTGTTTTTTTTTTTTTTTTTTTTTTTTTTTTTTTTTTTTTTTTTTTTTTTTTTTTTTTTTTTAAATTTAGAGGCTAAAAGTGAGTCTTTTGGCTGAATATTGCAAAATTCGAAGTTAATTGGTGTTATAGGTACTGTTTCAACTTATTTAGCAATCTGAGGAAAGAGAGTGAATTGCGGCAATACCATTGCCGAAATTTAACAAAAGTTGGAGAGAGAAAGATAAAAAGTAGGAGAGAGAAATTTTTTATTTTTGGCACACCATCACTAAAATTCCTTCTGCCCATACCTGCTACCCGAGTGGGTGCTCGAAGTGAATGTGCACAAGGAAAACCAAATGTGGGAAAAAAAAATTGGCAATTGTGGCAATGCCATTGCCGAAAATGGGAGGAAAAAAAAAAATAGTGGTTGCCGAAATTACATGTGAGGAATTAAAAAAAAAAGTGCTACGTCTACAATATTTTTACAACATTTTCACAACAAATCACAGGTAATTAGTTATTATTAGTTAAAATTTGAATTTAACACTGACATTACTTTTTTAATCCAACAATAACAACCTGCCGCTTAAAATTTGTTATAAAAATATTATAAAAATGGGGTGCACATATCATTTCTTAAAAAAAAAATGAAAAAAAAAATTTGTGGCAATTGTGGCAATGCCATTGCCGAAAATGGGGAAAAAAAAAAAAGGTTACGAAATATGTGAAAGAGTAAAAAAAAAAAAGTTGTCATGTCCACAATATTTTTACAACATTTTCACAATATTGTAAAAATTGTGTGAACATATCATTTCTTAAAAAAATAAAAAATAAAAAAGTAAAATGTGGCAATGGCATTGTCGAAATAGGGGGGAAATTTTTTTTCCCCTCCTATTTCGGCAATGCCATTGCCACATTTCACTTTCTTTTTTTTTTTTTTTTCCAGAAATGATATGTGCACCCCATTTTTATAATATTTTTACGATAAATTTTAAGCGGCAGGTTGTTATTGTTGGATTAAAAAAGTAATGTCAGTGTTAAATTCAAATTTTAACTAATAATAAATAATTACCTGTGATTTGTTGTAAAAATATTGTAGATATAACACTTTTTTTTTTAATTCCTCACATGTAATTTCGGCAACCACTATTTTTTTTCCTCCCATTTTCGGCAATGGCATTGCCATAATTGCCAAAAAAAAAATTTCCCACATTTGGTTTTCCTTGCGCGCACTCACACTTTGAGCACTTACTCAGGTAGCAGGTATGGGCAAAAGGAATTTCGGTGATGGTGTTGTCGAAAATCAAAAATTTCTCTCTCCTACTTTTTATCTTTCTCTCTCAAACTTTTGTTGAATTTCGGCAATGGTATTGTCGCAATTCACTCTCTTTCCTCAGATTACTAAATAAGTCGAAACAGTACCTATAACACTAATTAACTTTGAATTTTGCAATATTCAACCAAAAGACTCGACTAAAAATAATAAAATAAAAATAAAAATGCTTAAAAAATGTAAGGATTAAGAGTGTATTTATACTTTAAAAATACTGATTAAAAAAATACATAAAGAAAGTACTGAGAAGAAATTGCAGGGTTTACTTTAATAACTTTGTATTTTCTCTTTTGTTTCCTTATCAGCACAGAGAAACTGAGATTCACCTTGTATATTCTGTCGGATTTCCTTACGAGCGCAAAGAAACTGAGAGGAAATTGAAGGGTTTCGTTTAAGATTCACTTTGTATTTTCTATTTCGTTTCTTTACGAGTACAAAGAAACTGAGAAGAAATTTAAGGGTTTACTTTTACTTTGTATTTTCTGTTCCTTTTCCTTATCAGTACCTTGTTTATAATTTTTGTAGTATATAAGTGCTGATTATAGCTTTGTAATTTTCAGGTTGCACTGCTAGTTTGGTTTACTTGTACTTTGTTGCATTCTTTCATTTGTTTGAATAAATTTCTCATTCATCCTGAAACCAAAAAAAAAAAAAAAAAACAAACAAACAAACAAAGCAAAGCAAAGCAAAGCAAAGCTATGCCTTTGGACTATGCAGGGGCTGCTCTTGGGGCAGCATTTGGAGAGGGCTTTGCGGATTTCCGTGTTGTAGTTAAGTATGTGGTTGACAAAGCCCGTATGTTCCAACCCATTCTTAAACGCCTCGAATCCACGTTAGATCGTCTGGCGCCAACGGTCATCGAAATAGGACGATTAAGCGAACAACTTACACTCCCAGAAGTGGAAACAAAGAGCTTGATTGAACATATGAAAAAGGGAGAGAACCTGGTTCGCAAGTGCTCGAAAATCCCTTGGTGGAACTACCTTTTCAAAGTATATTACTCCCCAAAGCTTAAAGAGTTGGAAGACGAAATCATTAGGTTCTGTCAGGTTGATTTGCAAGTACCTAACACAAGGAATGGGTTGAGGACTTTAGAAACGGTGATCAGTATTAGCAAGAGAATGGGTTCGTTCAGGGTCGTGGAGACACCGACGGGGTCGAGCCACGGGGTTGCTGGACCCCAAGATTTAATAGTTGGGATGGATATGCCAATAAAGGAGTTGAAGACGCTGCTGTTGAAGAAGGAGGTGCAGCTGCTTCTATTGACTGCTCCTGGAGGATGTGGGAAAACCACATTGGTGAAAATGCTTTGTCAGGATGATGAAATTAAGGGTACTTCCATTTCTTTTCTTTTCTTTTCTTTTGTGTGTGTGTGTAATTTTACTTGGCAAGTGTTGTAAAAAGTGTTGCTAATTTGCATGTTGTTGAAGTTATTTATAGTGCTAGCACGTGTATTTCGAGAAATTATTAAGTTCACTTGAATTGGTCATTCCAACCAATGAAATAATGTCAATTATGTATATGTGTGATTCAGATATCAACACACACACCATATCAAAAGATTCATAATCCAAAAACACATGCTTAGGCATCCCTGACAATGAACACCTCTCTATCTTGTTGAAATTTCTAAGCACAGATGTTTCCACAATCCCACCCCATGACAGTTTATAATCCAACCTAGATTGCTTAATGTGCAGGTCACGATTTTAGACTCAAACCTAATACGCTGTAATGTGAGGTTGATTCTGATTCCAATCCTGTAGTAAAATAACCCACTAGGTGATATCACATTTGCATAAATAACAGTGTTTTATTAGTTAGAAAGACCAAGATGATCATTTCAGCAATTCTACTCGTGGACCTAATAATTTTTCTGTGTGTAATCAAGGGTGGCCCAACAAATTTGGAGGCCCAAAGCATTATAATTAAATGGGGTCTTTTTGTTATCACTTAAATAATATTTAACTAGTATTTAATATTATAATTTTTTTTATAACAAAAATCTATTCCTTTCATTTTGTAAAATGCTTTTTTTTTGGGGGGAAAAATGCTAAAACTATAACAAATTTTACTAAAAAAAAACTTTCAAACGATTTAGAAATGAATGCAATTAATGACACCTCAAAAAGATAATAAACAAGCATTTGAATGAATAATGTTAAGGATATTATAAATTTTATAACATGAAGCTTACAAAGATGTATCACTAATCACAAAAAAATAATTAAAAAATGCATTTAATAGGTTTTTGATGTCCACATATCATATTAATTGTCACATCAATTTGTAAAGTTTTCAAGTAAAATTAATAATATTTCTAACATGCATTTTCCTATCTGAATTATTTATTTTTATTAGTGAAACATATATTTGTAAGGGAAAATGCTAAAAATACAAATTCTTTTACAAAAACTTTTACAAACTGATGATGTGGTAAATGATTATAGATAAATAAAAAAGTGATGTTATCGGTGGGTCTAGATAAGAACCAGTAAGAAGTTGGTTATAACAATTTGTAAAAATGTTACAAAATAGTTTGTAACTGTAGCATTACTCTATTTGTAAGACTTATGTATTTAAAGTTGTATTATTTCTAACATTACTCAATTCTTTAGTACTCCTTAAAACTAGAATAAAATATAAAACTTTTTTTTTTTTAAATATATCAATTTTCCCCCAAAATTTGGGCCTTCCTCTGTTAGGGGCCTAGGCGATGGCCTAAGTGGCCTAGACCTAAGGCCGGCCCTGTGTGTAATGTTGTGAGCCTTGAAATGTGCCTCCATGGCAGCTATCTAACTACGTAGTGTTTGGTTGGCTAGGCACATTTAAGGAAAATATTCTCTTCGTCACAGTTTCAAAAACTCCCAACGTGAAGCTCATTGTACAAAGCCTATTTAATTATAAGAATTTGTGGCATGAGTTTCAATTTCAAAGTGATGAAGATGCAATTGACAGTCTGCCGCAACTGCTGAATCATATTGGACCTGATCCTATATTATTGATCCTGGATGATGTCTGGCTTGGATCAGAATCCCTTCCTGAGAAGTTTAAGTTTGATATTCCAGATTATAAGATTTTGGTTACATCAAGAACTGCATTTCCAAGATCTGAATTTACATATCACTTAAAACCGCTAAATGATGGAGATGCAATGACTCTTTTTCGTCACTCAGCATCCCTGAATGAGGGGAGCTCTTATATTCCACCAGAAGAAGATATCAAAAAGGTACTTTGTCTTACATAATACCTAATGTACCAGCCAAAATTACGTTGCCATGCCTACACGGCTACACGTACATTATGCCTTGCTTGTTTGTTTTCCAATAACCCCAACTGTCTCCAAAACTAGACTAATAAGAAGGGGAAAAAATTTGTCACCAAACAATGTTTTCAAATTTCCAAACAATTAGGGTGGTTTAGATTATTAAAATCTTTGCAAAAATTACCCTGTAAGGCTTTTGAACAATAACTAAGTTTGTTTAGTTCCTTTAATTGCAGATAGTAAGAGGTTGTGCGGGGTTCCCACTGGTCCTCAAGGTGATTGGGGGTTCACTGTGTAGGCAGAAGGCAGAAGTATGGCACAGTAGACTAATGAATTGGTCTGATGGTCAATTTTTTTTCAATTCTGATACTGAGCTGCTTGATCATCTTCAAAATAGTTTAGAATTTCCAGATGACAAGGTCATCTTCAAAAACTGTTTCATGGACCTTGGTTTATTTCCTGAAGACCAAAGGATCCCTGCTGCTACCTTCATTGATATGTGGGCAGAATTGTATGAACTAGATGAAGATGGCAACCAAGCCATTGCCAATTTGCAAGAACTCACCAATCGGAATTTGGCTAGCCTTGTGATGTCAAGGTATGCTAGCTTATTATTTCGATAATATGATTGTCTTGTAGCGTGATCTCTTCATATGATTAATGCTAGTTGCTAGTAGTAATATGTTATAACTCTATACCCAACCATAGGCCCAAATATTTAGTCATGTCTTATGGTGGCAATTAATATTATGTTATTATATATGGTTTTAGTTTATTTTACATGTCTGGCCAATTAAGGAATTTTTTTTTTTTACCATTGAAACTGGATTGCTACAAAGAGCTAGAAAGAAGGAAAGTGATGCCAAACTAGGGATTCCAACTGCTCTACCCAGGAAAAGAGGTTTCAACTTTTATTAGTCTATACCCTTTTGCTGCTTGTCAGGCAGACACTTGAATTCATTTGTCGTAGATGGAAACTGATAGTGTAGATTTCCCTTGGTTGTGTCAATATATTCTTGGTTTTGTTGGATGATAATGGAATATATATTATTTATATGTGAAGATTGAAGAATATTAATATGTTCTAAACTTTTAATTTTGCCCATTAATCAGGAAAGATGCAAGTGAGGTCAATAACTATTACAATGAAGACTTTGTCACACAACATGATATTCTTAGAGAGCTTGCTATGTATCAGAGCAGCCAGGGGCTTAGAGAACAAAGGCAAAGATTGATTATCGACATAAGTAAAAACAATCCACCAAAGTGGTGGAGGGAACAAAAACAGCAACTCTTTAATGCTCGCTTATTATCTATCTCAACTGGTAGGCCCATTTTCTCTCTATCAAAGGCACACAAATACACAATAGGTAACCTACATAATATTGATAGCTTGTCACACTGTATACCATTCTTTTTGCAGATGAATTCTTCTTGTCAAATTGGTGCAACATTCAAGCACCCAAAGTTGAGGTTCTAGTTCTAAATTTTCAAACACAGAATTATACCTTACCTGAGTTTATGGAGAAAATGGATGAACTCAAGGTTTTGATAATCAATAATTATGGTTTCTTTCATTCTGAAATAAGAAATTTTCAACTGCTTGGGTCTTTACCCAATTTAAAGAGAATTAGATTAGAGAAGGTTTCAATTTCTTCCCTATGCAAGACCTATGTACCATTGAAGACTTTGAAAAAAGTATCCTTGTTTATGTGTAATATTGGTAAGGCTTTTGAGAATTGTACTATCCAAGTTTCAGAAGCATTGCCAAATTTGATGGAGATAAACATTGATTATTGCAATGATCTGGAGGAATTGCCTGTTGGGCTATGTGATATTGTCCACCTCAAAAAACTCAGCATCACCAATTGTCATAAGTTGTTTGCATTGCCAAAAGAAATTGGAAAGCTGGTGAATTTAAAAATGCTAAGGCTTAGGTCATGTACTGATTTGTCAGAGCTACCAGATTCAATCAGAAGCCTCCATAAGTTAAGCGTTCTAGACATATCTGACTGCCTAAGCATTATGAAGTTGCCAAAACACATTGGTGAGATGTGTAATTTAAAAGAGCTCAACATGAAAGGGTGCTTGAGATTGCGTACTCAATTTCCAGAATCAATAATGGATCTTAAGCAATTAAAGCTTGTGGTATGTGATGAAGAGAGGGCTAAGTTATGGGATCCTATCAAGGAATTCCTCTCCGATCTTGAAGTATTGGTGGCTGAAAAAGATATCAACTTGAATTGGCTTCCCAAATGATGAATTCTGTGAATTGTTTCCTTTTGAAAAATGCAGTAGGTTTGAGTATGTTATGTCAAATGGAAATATGGAAAATCACTGTCAATACTATTGCCAACAGTAGCTGCTAGTCAAGATAGTTCTCAGCAGAAGCAATGATTATTTTTCAATAGAGAACTAAGTGTGCACAGATTGTCAGGGTGTTGGAAGATGTATACAAGTCACCACTGAATAATTATTCTCAATGGCGTTGAAAGGATACTGGAGTATGTCGCCATTGGCCTTTGTTTTATGTCTTAGCTTATACTTGATCATTGCTTTGGCACATTTCTTGGGTCATTTCAATTTTTATTATTGTAATATGTCTCTCATGAACTCTGCCTTTACCTATATATGTGTGTATATGTTATTGTCTTTTGTTTTTCCTTTTTTACCCTATAAAGAAGAAGAAGAGAAAAAAAAAAAAAAAAAGAAGAAGAAGAAGCAAAGTTGGGGATTTGCATGATAAATATCATGTACCATGAAAAAGGATAAGTTAATGGCATAAAAGAATAGAAGCAAATTAATCGAGAAGATCCTTGAGAGTTGAGACATTACGTGGTAAACTTCACAAGCATCATATCACTTACTACGGAGCTCGAGTTTCAATTACTCCTATGTTTTAATTTCTAAGCACCAGTTGAATCTCATTCCCTAAAATGGCAAAGTCACTCTTATGGGTTTTTTTTTTAATTATTTTTTTATTATAGAGTAAGGCTCAGGTACAATACTAAGGTGCTGTTCCTTAGGTTTCCCTTTTTAAAATTCTGCCATGTAAATTTTTTCTCATAAGATGAAATGTCTTTTTTTAGTTAAGTAGTCACGTGGCTGAATCCTAAAATGGGAATCTAAAGAACAGCACCTAAGGTACTGTACCTAAGTTTTGTCCTTTTATATATATAAATTCAAAGAAAAAAAAAATGATAGCCTCTTATAGCATTGGATTCAACTCATCGAAAATAATATACTGGCAGTTGATCAATGATTATGCTTCAAGAACATTGATTAAATTTCCACTATATACGCTAAAGATCCAATAGTCATGCTACCACAAGAGATTGGATTCAATTCATCGGAAATAATATACTGGCAGTTGGTTAATGATTATGCTTCATGAACAATGATTAGATTTCCACTATATATACCAAAGATCCAATAGTCACGCTATCATAAGAGATCAAGTGATCAACTAGTAAGACAATCTCTTGCATGATTTCTATTATAATGTTATCTAGACTTCACAATTACAATCCAATGTTAAGACCCCAATTCAGCTTAGTCACCGATGGGGTTGTGTCTATTGCAAGTTAGTTACTGTATCTGTCAGTTTCTAGAATAGTTAGCTGGTTAAGAAGTTGTTAAGGTACTAGCTAACTGTAATTGCCAGTTGAGTACCTGAGCAGACTATTAAAGAGAAATTATAACATGTACAGAATTATGGAAGTAATAAAACGTTCTTAGCTCTATCTTTTCCCTCATCTCCTTCTGTCTCTATCTCTATCTCTATTTCTCTGAGAATGGATCCCTCTACGTAGCCAATTACCTCCCAATTCAGCCTATAACTAGAAATCCGTTAATATCCAATGTATTCAGTAGTCCGTTAAATATGTTTAAATTCCTTACTTTGTCTCATTGTGAGTTTCTAAAGACTCTAAACGTAGCCTACATTTTTTTTGCTTCCATGGGTTTCGATGTGAGTTTTATTATCAGCTTTATAACTGGCACGTGAGTCTTTTAATTGTTGAAAGACATAGAGAAAGGAAAGTCTTTTGGAAGTTCTCCATACATTTTTATGTGTTAAAAAAAAGGGAAAGCTTTTCTCACATTTGCTCTGATTGAGGATTATTCCATTTGTTGTTTTGGTTTCTACTTGATGATTGCACTGTCAATCATTGGCATTATTCCAACCGACAGATGAGCATAAAGTAATATTGATTATATGCAGAGGAAAATGGGGCAGCCACTGAGGAAGGTGGCAAAATGGATGAACATAAGCTTCCTAATGGGGACGTGAAGAAAAACAAGAAGAAGCACCGAGAAAATATCACTTAGAACAGTAGGGAGAATCTGTCTGGCTGTTGCCAGGGTGTTAATAATGAGTTTTTTGTTGCAGAGATGGATCAAAACAGAGTGAGAAAGAAACCATAGCACATGAAAAGAAAGGGCTGGACAAACTGTCAAGCTGGATAGGATGATGGGAACAAAGTGACGTTCTCGCAACTGTTGCTCTGGTTGGAGCAAGGGCAAAAGTTGCTATGGCCTACAGTTTTTATAGGAGGTCTAGGCTGAAATATGCTCTGTATACCCTGGTTTATTGTAGAAATATTGGAGCAGTGGCAATAGCTATTCAAGTTTGTTAGTGGATCCAGGGGCGGAGCTAGGATTTTTTTTTGGGGGGCCAAATTTTGTTACTAATATATTAGTCTTGAGTCGAGATAAACCTTCACACACATGCGTTAACGCACATACACAAATATAAACTTTCACATATGCATATTTGCAAGATAATTTTTTAGGAGAACTTATCATCTTTTAAACTCCAATACTGTACAAAAGCAGTCTAGTTTGATATTAAATATGTACAAAAAATGAATTTAAAAAAAAAAAAAAAAAAAAAAAAACGAAAACTACCTTGTCTCTATAACTACTAGACTAATTGACAAATTCTATTGTTTTTAAAAGAGCATTATTGGACTAACTCAAACATTTGGGAGGGCCAACTTCTATTTTTGTAGCTAATTATTTAAAATTTTTAATACTTATACATAATATAAAATAATTTTTAAAAAATTGGGGGGGGGGGGGGGGGGAAGCCTTGCTATAGCTCCGCCCCTGTGGATCTATATACTCTGGTTTATAAAAGGATGTGATAACATGTATAATATAATCTTCTAAACCGCGTATGTGCATATAACAAAAATTATAGGTATATGTTCTGCATAGCAAATGGGATGAATTACTAATTATGGTCCGTTTGGATTGAGAGAGAGGGAGGAGAAGTGGAGTAGAGTTGGTCAAAAATTAGGCGAGGGACGATGAGTAAAGTAGAGTTAATTTTTGGCCAACTCTTCTCTACTCCTCCCTCCCCCTCAAGTCAAACAAGGCATAAAGTTTTTGCAACTTGTATCTTTACTTTCTTGTGGTTGATTCTTCTCAACTAAATTTTTGATGTTAAGATACAATCATGTCTGTTTATCTAGGTTTTTTTAGTTTCTTCCTTAATGTAGCAATGGAATTTCGAAGTAGGTGCTTGTTAGATGTATCTAATATAAAGTTGATGAATCTTTAATTTGATTGGATAATCCCTATATTAATTTAGTCACAGCTTTGAATTGGGTGTAGTGGAGTACAAATATTCAAATGCAGTAGGTAAGAATATTCTATCTATTACCAATATTCATACTTTTCCGTGGAAAAAGATTAGCAACAACTCCTACAAATCATGAGAAGGTATACTGATGTTTTTGGCAAGTTGCAGAGAAATTATACAATTCTCATGGTGATGTGGTCTATCATTTCAACAAAAGACTCATATTTATTAATTTAGTCAAAGTTTTGAATTGGGTGTAATGGAGTACAAATGTTCAAATGTAGCAGGTAAGAATACTCTGTCTATTACCAATAGACATACTTTTCCATGGAAAAAGTTTAGCAATAACTCCTCCAAATTGCGAGAAGGTATAGAAATGTTTTTGGCAAGTTGTGGAGAAATTATTCAATTCTCATGGTGACATGGTCCACCATTTCATTAAAAGACTCCTATTTGTTAATTCAATCATAGTTTTGAATTGGGTGTAATGGAGTACAAATGTTCAAAGGTAAGAATAATCTGTCTATTACCAATATACATACTTTTCCCTGGAAAAAGTTTAGCAACAACTCCTCCAAATCGTGAGAAGGTATACTGATGTTTCTGGCAAGTTGCAGAGAAATTACACAATTCTCATGGTGACGTGGTCTACCGCTTCAATAAAAGACTCTTATCTATTAATACAGTTAGAAATTTGAATTGGGTGTACTGGAGTATAAATGTTCAGATACAGCAGGGAAGAATACTTTGTCTATTACCAATATACATACTTTTCCATGGAAAATGTTTAGCAACAACTCCTCCAAATTGTGAGAAGGTATACCGATGTTTCTAGCAAGTTGTGGAGAAATTATGCAATTCTCAGGGTGACCTGGTCTACCATTTTATTAAAAGACTCTTATCTATTAATTCAGTCACAATTTTGAATTGGATATAGTGGAGTACAAATGTTCAGATGCAGTAGGTAGGTATACTCTGACTATTACCATTATACATACATTTTCAAGGAAAAAGTTTAGCAACAACTCCTCCAAATCGCGAGAAGGTATATATACCAATGTTTCTGGCAAGTTATAGAGAAATTATATAATTCTTATGGTGATGTGGTCTACCATTTTATTAAAAGACTCCTATCTATTTAAAATTGTAAAAAAAATAAATAAAAAATTTAAAAAAAATAAGAAGAAGTTAAATTGACAATGGTCCGCCATAAGAACTGTATAATTTCTCGATATTGTGAGTGCCTAGCTTCATACAACCAAATAGTTAGGTGACAGCATTATGAATTGACACATCATTTTAGATTACTTAAAACTCAAATATACCAAATTTAACACCACCATTTACGTTATCTCCCCATCCTATAAGTATAACCCGTTCTATCTATCTTATAAATAGTAAAATACAATTTTTAATTGTAGAATGAATACACAATGGAAGCGGACTCTTCACATTTTTTTTTTTCTCAAATGGAAGAGTATAGTAATCAAGAAAAGACAATTTCATATGCGCTTCTAATATTATTTATTTTTTTATATAAAAATTTTTTTTTAAATAAATTTTTTCTCTTTTAGCGTATTTGAAAGATTTAAAAAAAGAAGAAGATAAAATTAGAATAAAAATTTTATGTTCCACTTTAATTGTTCCATTTCATGTTTTACCAATAACAATATTCCATAAAATTTTTTTTCAAGTAAACAAAATTAGAAAGAAAGAAAAATCAGACATAATTGAAACGTTGATTGACTGATGAGTATAAAGTGAATGGTATTTATTACACACCACTTAGTGCAGAGAAAGTACACACAAATTATCTTTTGTACTAAAATTGTGACTTCAAATAATTTCAATTCAAAATTTTTCGATTGCAAATTGTGATTTTTTTTTTTTTTTTTTTTTTTTTGAGAATGTGCTTAAAACTTTATTAAAATTGATTCACCAAATTGGCTAAATCCTACTGAACAATAGATAGTAAAGGATTGGGGACTTCAAATTGTGATCTGAAGTCATGATTTCATTGCAAAAGGTGATTTGTGTGTACATTGAGTATATAATAGTTATTTCCTAAAGTATAATTGTAAGGGTCATATTTTTATGTTTGGCATATATGAGATCAACATACAGTTTATATGTAATTGAGTCTTAGTTTCAAGTATTTTTAGGAAGAACATATTGTTCATTAACAAGTGGTATTATTGAAAATACAAGACTACTCAAGAAAAGATGTTGTGCATGTCTTGATACCTATCAACTTATCGACAATAAATGAATCTCGATACCTGCTTGACATATTGAGATACAAGAAAACTAAACTACAAATTTACTCAGTGAGGTTTTACCTGTGAGGTTTTCCTCATTGTGATCAAATGGTCGTGTCAAACTTATTTTTCGCTACACTATTTTGCTTGGTGATTTGATTGTGCCATAATTAAATTTGCACATAATTTGGACTAATTAATCAACTTAGGTAAATAGTTAATTAAATTTGCGCGTAATTCGGACTAATTAATCAATTTGCACATAATTCTCACATGGCCTTACAACCCCATTGTAGAGTACACAGTCAAGTTAGGGTACTAGTTTTTGCAGTTGGAGTTTCAAGATAGCCAACCAGGTCAATCTGATACTGCACAATTGAAACCTTTGTGGCAAGCAATTTGGATTTTAACTGTTCTATGTAAGGTAAAAAAATCTGGCTTAGAGAGTAGCCAAAAATTCTTTACCTATGAAGAAGAATCTAGTTAAGCGACAGATTATCACCAGGGACAGTTGTGAACTCTACCATGATCACCAAGAAGACGTGAGGCATGCACTATACCTCTGTCCAAAACTAGATGAGCTTTGGTATAAAGTCCCCATATGAAATCATAGCAGTTTAAAGCAAGTTTCAACCTTCGTCGATTTGTTGAGGTGTATTTTTGCAAAAAATAAAGACTCGACTTTGTTCTCAACGGTGATTTGGGTGTTGTGGAATCGTCAAAATAATCTTAGGCTTGGAAACATTACTGGTATGCTAGATCAATTATTAAGTTAGGCAAGAGACAGATTGTGTGAGTTTGCTCTCCACAACGCCTCCACGCTTGCACCAATTTGGCGACAACCTACAAGCTAGCAACCTCCAGAAAACTCTTAGTGCAAAATTAACTTTGATAGCACTATTTTTCAATTAGAAAATTGTGCTCGTATTGGGATGATAATTAGAAATGAGTTTGTTAGATTATGGCAGCACGACGGGCTCTTGAACTAGCTCTGGAAACAAGTTTTGACCGGGTTATCTTGGAAGGTGACTCACAGATCCTTATCACAGCACTTAAGGATGACTCTTGATGATGCCGTAAATATCACCAGTGAGCTACACGATTCTAACGCTCAAAAGAGTCTCCTGCGCAACAAAAAAAGAAAAAGACCTAACAGAGAGCACCGGTGTGGTGCCGGCCGAATACCCTCTGAAGGTCAAGTTAGAACTATTCTCACAACTCTAGAGTGCTAGAGAAAGGTAAATTATGCGTACCTCGATTTGTGATGGTATTGAAGCTTTTATATTAGTAGGGGGTTGACCTTTCTTCCTTGGAGTAGAAGTCTTTTCCTTATAGGAATCCTCTTAATTAGTCCCAAACGTGATGGACAAATCATTCCCTTATAGAGAAGATCTTTATTAATGCGCGTATCTTCTAGAATCCTCTTTGTGCTAGGATTTTATTTACATTGGGATTCGAGGGTGGCTAAGTGTGTGTCGCAAGTCTTTTCCATCTAGGTTTTCTGCTGTGTCTATCCATAATGGACCTCTATACGAGTTAGGCTTGCCCTTTATCGACCCATAGACATGGGTCCGTCAGACCCATTTTACAAGGCTCGTCGGGCTTTGTTTTTATCCTCTACAGTTGCCCCCTTCACCACTTTGGTCCGTCATCCCTGAGAGGAAGGACCAAATGGGGTGACGATTCAAAATTTATGGGTTGACGGTTCTAATGACTGTGGGTTAACCGTTCAAAATTTATGGGTTGACAGTTGTAATGATTGTAAGTTGACGGTGCAAATGCAAACACCATCAGCCGTGTAAACATCTGACAGGTTGTCTGGAAGCCATTATGGCGCATGACACGTGTCGTTTTTTGATTGGTTTTTATCTCGGATCGAAGCGTCACTTCGTCTTCCGTGCACTTTCCCTATAAATACCAGCGTCTACCTTTCTCATTTCTTCATTTTCAACTGAAACATATTGTCAGAGCGCAACCGTCATCCTTGTCAAAGACCACTCCATTCATATTGCTATATCAACCGTCGACACACTCCCTCCGTTCACTTGATTTATTTGTCATCAACTTACTTCCTCTATTCATTCAAAAAATTGGTAAGTGTTCTCTTTCCACAAGTCCTGTAGATACTTTTTATTTTAATTTATTTTCTTAGGCTTTATACGCTCACCATTATTTTTAGATCCATTTGAGTCGTAGGTTTTGTTGTCTCGTGTAGGCGATGTCTAGTGCGTCGAGTAACCAGTCAGTTGTCCGTGACGGGGTGGATTACGAGGAAGTGTATCCGTCCGATCAGTAGACCAAGAGAGTCCAGGTGAAGAGAGGAGTCTGTCTGCCTCCTCCTCGTCCTTAACAAATAAGGATATGGAGATGGCTGAACCAGAGGAGGTTTCTAATGACGATGAGGAACAAACATTAAGATATGTCGTGGGTGCTAATGGACTTAGGGAGTTTATTATCCTACCGGAATGGACGGTGAATAACTTTGTATCCACTATCAAGGAGAATCACTTCAAAACCCTTAGGGAAAATTTTCAAATTCCAGATAACATCCCCATCCGTCTGCCCTATAAGTTAGAGAAATACTACTATGATGGGGTAGGGGGTGTCGAAGTATATGAACAAATGTTGAAGGCAGGACTTAGGTTCCCATTGAGCTCTCTTCACCGTGAGCTTCTCAAGTGTTTAGGTCTATCTACCAATCAAGTGTCTTCGAACGCATAGAGGGTCTTCATAGCAATGGAGGTCCTATATGGTGCCATGACTGACGGTGCCAGGAGCCTGACGGTGAGAGAATTCCTTCACTGCTACCGTCTGGATGAGATTGACAAGTCGAGGGGGGGTGTATAGTTTTGTACCCAGGAGTCCGTTATTGAAAGTCATATATGAAACCCCAGACTCAAATAGGGATTGGAAAAGCCGTTATTTCTTCTTAGAAGGTGACGCCTGGATGTGTCGCCTAGGGGATACCGAACACATGCCCATCGACATGACTTGGGGCATATTACATCTGTTACGTATGCACCTATCCTAATGTGTGAATGTTTTACAACCGTTCAGTTTAATTTAATAATTTTTTTAGTCAATTTTAACCGTCCTTCTTCTTTACAGTCAGATGGCGCCTACAAGTTGATATTGAGGAGTTTAGCTTCCTTAAGAAGATTTTTTCAAAGACCCAGCCGCAAGAAAGGACTTGGATAAAACTAGTTAATCTTAAGACCATACACTGGTATTGTGACGAACTAGAGCCAACACCGGCAACCCTCAAATACGAAGCCAAAACTCGCAAACATAAGTTCGTCATCTTTACTTTACTTGAACAGTCATAACATATTCCAGTAGTTAATTCTATCCGTTCACTTTTTAGAAATGGACGACGTTAAGAGGAGAGCACTGATTAGGTCGCAGGCTACCAAGAAGAAGGAGTCTGGCGACATGGCTCCAACGGCGACAGTGGCTAGCAATCCATCTATAAAGAGGAAGCTTCTGCCTAAAGGAGACCGTCAGGCTAAGAAACCAAAAATTTCTTTGGAGCCCGTCGTAGGGCTGATGGCTGAGGGGAAGACAATCACCCCTGTAAAGCATGGGGCAGGCAAAGGCCTTATGAAGGCTCCGTCTACCATCCAAGAGAAGCTGCCCATCCTCCTCCGTGAAGACTCTAAACATGCCTTGGAGCAGATTTCGTCTATCATTTCTGCTAAGGATTACGAGGATCTGGGAAATCACTCCACGGAGGCCATGGGGGAGTCTGGTCTTTTTGCAGTTGCTCAGGTAATCTGACCTGTCATCTTTATGTCCGTCCACTCAATTTGCTTCCCATCTAACTCTTTTTTTTTTTTTTTCTTTTAGCCAATGGTGATGATGAAGGGGTTGATGGGACAATGTCTGAAGCATGAGGCAACCCTGAAGCGTGTACGATCCAAGGCAGAGCAGATGGAGGATGAGCTCAACCAACTATGGAGTTGGAAAACAAAAATGGAGAAAAAGTTTGAACTTTCAAAGAAGGTAAGGAAAGAGCTCGAGCAGAGTACGGAGGAGGTGAAGAAGACCCTTGAGGGTAAGGAAAAGGTGATACAAGACCTGAAGGATGGGCTCCGTCAGGCTAAAGAGGTGACGGTACGTGAGTACCGTGACTCTGACGCCTTGCTATCAGAGCTAGGAGACTCTTTCCTTCAAGGTTTCGACGACGCCCTCCGTCAAGTCAAGAAGGCTTACCCCGATCTGGATGTTTCAAATATCAAAGTGGAGGACCAAGCTCAAACATCCATCATGCCCGTCGCTTCAGACGATATTGATGACCTTTTTGCCGAAGTTGATGACCTAGGCGACGGGGAGTCAGCCCCAGCTCAGCCTGTCACAAAATCAGTCAATCAGCCCGTCCTAGAGGCAGCCATTCAGTCCTTCATAGAGACAGAGCAGCCGAAAAATATTTCAACTCAAAAATAGTCATGTGTATTTATATATATATATATATATATATATTTTAGTAGTGTATTTTTTGTATTTAGAGAACAATTTCGTCCATCATAAATAATACATAAACACTATTTCTAAGGGTTTATTAATATTTCGTCATGTGACTTTGTTTGTGGAATATATCCGTCCAATATTTTCATATATGTATATGGGGGTCTGTCCTCTTTATGGACCCTTCATCCTCTGAGGAGGTCACCTCCTCTAGTGGTCCGTCCACTTTGTAGACTTAAAAATATTTTTGAACCTCTTGTGAGTTCGTCCACTTTTGTGAAGTTGATAATGCTTTTGGATCTGTCTATTTTGTGGACTACCTAGAATTTCTACCTCCTAGGGGGTTCGTCCATTTTGTAGAGTAGAAATCCCAACAATCTGGTGATGTCTCGCCCTCTAGGGGGCCCGTGCACTCTGCGGCCTTGTTACACATTTACTTTTTATTAGGTCCGTTCGCTTTGAGGGCTAAGATTTTTGAACCTTTGGTGAGGTCTCGCCCTCTAGGAGGTCCGTCCACTTTGTGGACTTGTCACATATTTTATCCTTGTAGGGTCCGTCCTTTTTAAGGACTAAGATTCTAGACCCTCTTAGGTGTCCGTCCACTTTGTGGACTTGTCACTTATTTTACCCTCGTAGGGTCCGTCCACTTTGAGGACTAAGACTATTGACCCTCTAAGGGGTCTGTCCACTCTATGGACTTGTCACTTATTTTACCCTCATAGGGTTCGTCCACACTGTGGACTTGTCGCATGTTTTATCCTCTTGACGGTCCGTCCTCATTGAGGAATTAGATTCTTGATCCTCTAAGGGATCCGTCCACTCTGTGGACTTGTCACTTATTTTACCCTTGTAGGGTTTGTCCACTCTGTGGACTTGTCACATATTTTATCTTCTTGAGGGTCTGTCCTCATTGAGGACTTAGTAGTTTTTTCTTTTAGGAGGTCCGTCCGACCAGTGTGTTGGGTAGAATTTTTACCTTCTATGGGGTCCGTCCTCTTTGTGGACTATAATTTTCACCCTATGGGGGTCCGTCCACTTTGTTTACTAGCTAAAATTTTAAGTAGTAAAACATAGTTGTAATAAAACATAGTTGAATCTGAATGTTCTTTCTCCTTCAAAAATTAAAGCATGCGTTTGTAGGAAAGTACCTACCCCCTTAGGCTTAAAAAGGCACTAAAAATATTGTAGCAAAATTTGTCTAAGTAAAAAAAAAACTAGTAGTAGTAAAATAAAATAAACTAGGAAATAGGGGAACGTCGTCGTCCTTTACATCATCTTTACTGGTAGTATTTGCGCAGGTGCTCCATGTTCCATGGGTGCTGAAGTTTTCGTCCGTCCAGAGTCTCGAGGTGGTAGGTGCCCTTCCTCTGCCATGACGAGATCTTGTAAGGTCCTTCCCAGTTAGGGCCAAGCTTCCCTTGCGGAGGGTCTTTAGTAGTACCCATTACCTTCTGTAGCACAATGTCTCCAACCTGAAAGTCCCTATGTTTGACATTGGAGTTGTAGTGTTTCGCCATGAGATTCTGATATCGCGCCAATCTTTGCTCTTTTGTTGCACGGACTTTGTCCACTAGATCAAGCTGAAGGCAAATGGCCTCCTCATTCTTCTCCTCTGCGTAGTTCCCCACCCTATAGCTTGCAAGTCCTACTTCCGTGGGGATAACAGCGTCACTCCCGTATGCTAGTCGAAACGGTGTTTCTCTAGTGGGAATTCTTGTTGTGGTTTGATACGCCCATAAAATGCTTGGTAACTCGTCTGGCCAGATACCCTTTGCCCCTTCAAGCCGGGTCTTGATTATCTTGAGCAAGGATCGGTTCGTGACTTCAACTTGCCCATTGGCTTATGGGTGCGTGGGAGAGGAGTAGTGATTCTTAATACCTAGTTCCGAATAAAAATTGTTGAATGCATTGTTGTCAAATTGCTTATGGTTGTCAGAGACAAGTATTCTGGGTATTCTGAATCTGCAGATAATGTTTCTCCAAACAAAACTTCGAATGTTCTTCTCCATGATAGTGGTTAAGGCTTCCGCTTCCACCCACTTGGTGAAGTAATCGATACCAACTACCAAGAACTTCAGCTGTCTAACCCCTATTGGGAAGGGGCCCATGATATCTAGTCCCCATTGAGCGAATGGCCAAGGGGCCGTCATAGGTGTTAGTTCTTCGGATGGTTGTCTGATGAAATTGCTGAACTCTGACACTTATCGCAGGCCCTGACGTAAGCTTATGCATCTTTCAGCATAGTTGGCCAATAGTACCCAACTCAGATCAACTTGTGCACTAACGACCGTGCCCCCGAGTGGTTTCCACAGATACCCTCGTGAACTTCTCTCATTACGTAATCAGCTTCCTTGTGGCTTAAGCACCTTAAGTATGGTCGCAAGAATCCTCTTTTGTAAAGCACATCCTTTATTAGCACAAATCGCGAAGCTTGGAACTTCAATTTCCTCGCGGCATCTCTCCCATCCGGTAGCAAGCCAGTTCTTAGATAGGATATCAATGGCGTAATCCAATTGCATTCAGAATCTACTTCCTGCACATTCATTCCGTCATCAATAAGTGAGGAGACCTGAACAAATGATAATACCTGTTCGGGGACAAGCATAAATTCGGCTGAGGCGACTTTTGCTAGATGGTTGGCACATTCATTTTCTTCCTTTGGGATTTGAATGAATTTGACTTTGAGGTTGCCGATTTGAAACTTCATTTCTTCTAGGTACCTCTTCATCCTTTCGTTCTTACACTCATAGCCTCCATTAATCTGACTTGTTACTACTTGTGAGTCGCAATGCACGACCACATTTTCCGCACCTGCAGCCTTTGCGAGGTTCAACCTTGCCACCAAGGCTTCATATTCTATCTCGTTGTTGGTTATGGGGAAATCTAGTCGGATCATGCACTGGATTTTATCCCCTTCTAGGGTTTGGATCACTACGCCTGCCTTTCCGGCTCGTCTATTTGAAGACCCGTCTGTATAAATATCCCACTGTCTTTTCTCCTCTGCCCCCTAGCTGTCTGCGAGGGTGAATTCGGCGATGAAGTCAGCCACTGCTTGCCCCTTTACAGTCGTTCGCGGACGCTAATGTATGTCAAACTCGCTAAGTTCCACTACCTACAAAGCCATTCTTCCTGCTACCTCTGGACTGCTCATAGCTTTTCTCAAGGGTTTGTCTGTTAAGACAATGATGGTATGTGCTTGGAAGTACGGTTTGAGTTTTCGTGCTGCGATTATCAACGCGAAAGCCAATTTTTCTATCTGAGGGTACCTCTCTTCTGCTCCTCGGAGCGCTCAGCTTGTAAAGTAGATTAGTCTCTGAGATCCATCTTCCTCTCTTACCAAAGTTGCGCTAACAACGGCTTATGAAACGGCTAAATATAGGTAGAGCTCTTCTCCTGGCTTGGATGGACTAAGCAGCAGTGAAGATGAAATATATGTCTTTAAGTTGTCAAATGTCGTCTGGCATTCGTCCGTCCACTCGAATGATCTTCTTAGAGTGCAGAAGAAAGGTAGACATCTATTCGTCGCTCTTGAGACGAACCTGTTCAGGGTTGCAATTTTTCCATTTAAACTCTGGACCTTCTTAACCATCCTTGGTGGTTCTAACTCCATTATGACTCATATCTTCTCCAGGTTAACCTCTATACCTCTTTGGGACACCATGAAGCCCAAGAATTTCCCCACCGTCACTCCGAACGCGCACTTGTTTGGATTCAGCTTCATATTGTATGATCAAAGTGTGTCGAAGGTCTCTCTGAGGTTGTCTAGGTGATCTTCTTCGCGCAGACTCTTTACTAACATGTCGTCAACATAAACTTGTACGTTCCTTCCAATCTGGTTCGCGAACATTTTGTTCATTAACCTCTGGTATGTCGCCCCAGCATTTTTGAGTTTGAATGGCATCACCTTGTAGCAGAAGAATCCTTGGCTTGTCATAAAAGAAGTCTTTTCTTGATCAGCTTCCTCCATTTTGATCTGGTTGTAGCTTGAGAAAGCGTCCATGAAACTTAGGAGCTGGTTTCTTGCAGTTGAGTCTACCAAGGTATCTATTTTGTGGGAGTGGGTAGCTATCTTTAGGGCAAGATTTGTTGAGGTCCGTGAAATCTATACACATCCTCCATTTTCCATTGGCCTTTTTAACCATGACGACGTTTGCCAGCCAATCCAGGTAGTATACTTCTGGGATGAAATCTACCTCTAATAATTTTTGAACCTCCTCTGCTATGGCCTTGTCCCGCTCTTAAGCAAACACTCGTTTCTTTTGTCGGGCTAGAAGGAATGAGGGCGACGTATTTAACTTGTGAACTATGATTGAGGAGTCGATTCCTGGCATGTCTTTGTGACTCTAGGCAAACACGTCCTGGTTATCCTTGAGGAATGTCGTGAGCGTTTGGAGTACCGATCAACTAGCTAGTGTGCCAATTCTAGTCGTCCGTTCTGGCCGTGCGTCATCAAGGTTCACCTCTTCCAGTTCTTCAACCGGCTCAGCTATTGCTCTTTGTTCTCCTATGCACATCGTTTGCTATTGATCCTCCCTCTCTATCATAGCAATATAGCATTCCCGCGCTGCCACTTGATTTCCTCATAGTTCTACCACCCAGTAATCTGTCAGGAATTTAATCATCAAGTGGTATGTCGAGGTCACCGCCTTCCAGGAATTGAGAGTGGGTCATCTGAGAATGGCGTTGTAGGCGGACGAGCAGTTGACTACCAGAAATGTTACTTCCCTAGTTATTTGTTGAGGACAGTCACCTGCTGTCACAGCCAACGTGATCGCGCCTAAGGGGAACACCCTTGTCCCTCCAAAGCACACGAGGGGGGCATTTGTCGGGGTCAACTGTTCTCTGTTAATCCTCATTTACTGGAATGCCGGGTAATATAGGATGTCCGCTAAGCTACCATTGTCGACAAGGACCCGATGCATGTTATAATCTCCTATTTGCAAGCTGACCACTAGCGCATCGTCATGTGGGTGATGGAGTCTCCGAGCATCATTTTCTAAAAATTCGATGGTGGGGTTATCCATTCGTGACATTTTAGGTACAGAGCCTGTAAGCTGGACAATATAGACCATTCTAAGGTAGGTTTTGTGGGCTTTTTTAGAAGAACCAGTGGCGGTTGTGCCCCCTACGATCATTCTTATGTCCCCTATAGGTGGTCTAGGGCGCTTATACTCTCGTCGTGGGGCCTGCTCCTAGGGCGAATCGACCCTTTCCTTGTTGACGAACCTCTGAAGCTTTCTCTGTCTAATAAGAGCCTCAATATGCTGTTTTAGATCGTAGCAGTTGTCTGTGTTGTGCCCGTGATCACAGTGGAAACAGCAATACTTGTCCCTTAGCCTCTTACTGGGATCTCCCTTTAGCTTACTAGGGAATTTCAGGGCTCCCTCATCTTTGATCTACATTAAGACTTGATCTATCGGGGCGGTTAATGGAGTAAAGCTCGTGAACTTCCCATTGGGGGGTCTAGAGCGGCTTTCATCTCGTCGATCTTCGGTCCTGGCTATCTTTCGGCTTGTATCCTGTCACGTGTCCTCCTGTTTTTCCCTCTTTCTGGGTTTCTCTTCGTGGGCCAGTAATGCATCTTCCGCATTCATGTATTTGGTAGCTCTATAAAGCACATTAAACATGGTTTTTAGGTCGTTCTTGTATAAAGAAAACAAAAACTTACCTTTCCGTAACCCATTAGTAAACATTGCTATGAGTATCTTATCATCTGCTTCGTCAATTGAAAAGGCCTCCTTGTTGAAACAAGTTATGTAGGATCTCAACGTCTCGTCTTCTCGTTGCTTGATGCTCATTAAGCACGCCGTAGACCTCTTGTACCTATGTCCCCCAATAAAGTGCGAGGTGAACTGGGCGCTCAACTCCTTGAAAGTGTTGACGGAGCTTGGCGTTAATCTATTAAACCAAATTCTTGCAGGACCCTTCAGCATCGTAAGGAAGGCCCTACACATGATCTCGTCTGGTACTCCTTGAAGGTGCATCAGGGTTTTGAAAGTCTCTAGGTGATCAAGGGGGTCCTTGACCCCGTCGTAGCTTTCAATCTGTGGCAAGGGAAAAGAGTTAATGGAAGTAGTGAACAGCGAGTCGGTTCTGTTTACTAAATCATTAAGATCGTTGGATACTCGTCCCTTGAAGGCGTTCATCATAACCTTCATTCGTTCCTTCATCGCCTGTATCTCTGCGACAATAGGTGGGGGGGCCGTATCCATGAGGGATGGAAGGCTCAGGTTCTACCGCTCTGGTCTGCTTGGTGCGTTACTGCCCTCTGGCCTTTCTTGTTCCCTTTGTTTGGAACTGTCTTCTTGGTTTTCCTCTTGAACGTTGTGTCCTGTGTCCCTTTGACGTAGCTATTCCTCCAGATCATGGTTCTGTTTTATGAGACGTTCCACTACTGCCATAAGGGTTTGGACTTGCCTCTCCAATGTAGTGGATCGTGGCAACTTGTCTCCTTGAAAGTTGTTGGTGGTAGCCATTGAGCGAGTGAGTACCATGCAACTTTTATTTCTGGGAAGCGATTAGTCTGGCTAAACAGCCTTTTCCACAAATGGCGCCAACTAATGATGCCGTAAATATCACCAATGAGCTACACAATTCTAACGCTTGAAAGAGTCTCCTGCACAACAAAAAAAGAAAAAGACCTAACAGAGAGTACTGGTGTGGTGCCGGCCGAATACCCTTCGAAGGTCAAGTTAGAACTATTCTCACAACTCTAGAGTGCTAGAGAAGGGTAAATTATGCGTACCTCGATTTGTGATGGTTTTGAAACTTTTATAGTAGTAGGAGGTTGACCTTTCTTCCTTGGAGTAAAAGTCTTTTACTTATAGGAATCCTCTTAATTAGTCCCAAACGTGATGAACAAGTCATTCCCTTATAAAGAAGATCTTTATTAATGCGCGTATCTTCTGGAACCCTCTTTGTGCTAGGATTTTATTTACATTGGAATTCGAGGGTGGCTAAGTGTGTGTCGCAAGTCTTTTCCATCTAGGTTTTCCGCTGTGTCTATCTATAATGGACCTTTATACGAGTTGGGCTTGCCCTTTATCGGCCCATGGACATGGATCCGTCAAGCCAATTTTACAAGGCCTATCGGGCTTTGTTTTTATCCTCTACAACTCTAACTCATTATCGCACTTTGGCCACTTTGCAAAAGATAGATAGTACCTTGCCTCTTATTTTTCAATGTTAAATTATTCCCACATACTTAGGCATTGTAACACTATAGCTCACTCGCTTGCGAGATGAGCGATTTCCACTCCCTCAATTCTAAGTCTGGATGGAAGATATACCATTAGACGTCATTACTGTTTTACATGCTAATTTTAACGACTTCCCTTAATGAAATTTAATGTCTTTCTTCTAAAAAAAAAAAAAAAAACTAGACTCAATCTATAAACTCAACAATAATAATTTTTTATTTGTAACATTTCATACTTTTTTCCCAAGTAACCAAAATTTAAAATAAAAAATCAAATATAAACATACGCTTGATGAGTATGAAGTGTAGTAATTTACTGTATTTTGTAGTTGGTTGTAGACTTGCGCAACATGCAGAAAAATTTAATGATTTTTTTTTTTTTTTTTTTGTTAAGTGAAAATGAAAATAGTAGATAAAACTTATAAGTGTTAGTTTCAAACCCTTCTTAAAATGATGTGATTATTTTCTAACAAATTATAATTGATAAAATATATTTGATTTTCTAAATTAAGCTATCTATACTTGTTATTTGAAAGTTTTTTTTTTTTTTTTTTTTTTTTTTAATTTTGCAATTTTTTTTCAAGGAAACATAATGCATTTTACATTCAATTATTATATAAGACGATATATTTTGTAAATAAAATAATGTCCTATTGAAATTTGTTTTCAATACTCCTTACAAACGGTTTGTCCTTTATATGTCTTGAATGACTTAAAAAAATGTAGTATATATAAGTAAATACATCACTTATATTAGAAAAAAAAATGCAAGATTTTAATAATATAAGAAAAATGTAATTTTAGTAAGAACCAACTAATGTTATGCTAAGAAGATGACATAATTGTAAATGAAGCCTCTTTCTACACATCCTCTCTTCTCTTCCTAAAGTATCACCAAAGTGGACCAAATGGATTGAAGTGAACTGAAATGTTACGCTTTAACTTTTAGATAATATATAGATTTGCTAAATATTTGTAATGTTAGAATTATGTCATTAAATGATTAAATATATCATTTTTCAATAGTTTAATCTTTTGAGAGAATTGATAATTTAACAAGATATGAAAAGGAGAGATTCACAGTTCTCTTAGTGTGTGTTTGGGTGTGGATGAAAAATTAAAATTATTTCACAATTCAGCTTATTTTTGCTATTATTCATGATCCCCACCGTACTTTTTGGCACTATTTATGAACTTCACTGTACTATTTCAACTAACTTTTATTTTTATTTACAATACTTTCAGTAATAATTTTTCAATATCAATAAAATAAGTAATATCCAAATACACTCTTAATGTCTCCTCCTCTCCGGTTCCCACCTCATTTATAAAAACTTTTTTCATCCAACTTGTATATTGGGCTAAAGTTTGAAAACCAGATGTGAATGCTGTGATCTGTCCAACTTGTATATTGGGCAAGGGCTAAAGTTTGAAAACCAGATGTGAATGCTGTGATCTGTCCAACTTGTATATTGGGCTAAAGTTTGAAAACCAGATGTGAATGCTATGATCTGTCCAACTTGTCTATTGGGCTAAAGTTTGAAAACCGAATGTGAAGCTTCTGATCTGTTTTTATTCCAGTTCTGAAAGGTCTGGTCTAGTCCACGCCGTTTGTCTTTTAAAAATAAATAAATAAATGATATAATAAAAGTCTGTGCCGCGTCGCTAGGGTCTATAACTTGGTTGGTTCCTAAAAAAAAAAAAAAAAATTGTAACCTTGTCCTTAACTTCCAGCTCCATGTTCGTCATAAAGATATGCGAAATTGCGGAGAAAAGTCACAAGCGTGTATTGGTTGCTTTATTGTCGTGTAACGGGTGTATTGGTGGGACCTATCAGCTGTGAGTCCTACCAGAGGGAGGAAGCATACACCCGCAACAGGGTGTACTTCCTCATGCTTTACCCGATTCTAAATCTTTCTTTTCCTCGAAAGAATTAATGCTCTTCTTTTAGTACTAAACAGTCTTATTTCAGTTCCGTTTCCTTTTCTTCGCAGAGAAACTACGAAGAAATTGAAGGGTTTGCGACTTTATAAAGTTCTGTACCAGTATATAAGGTGATACTTCAGCTTCGTAATTTTAAGATTTCGCAGCTAATTTAAGTTATACTGTGTTGCGGTTTTTTTCATTCATTTGAAGGAAAATCTAAAACATCCTTAAACAAAATTTGTTGGGTAGAGGGAAGTCTGTGTCAGTTTGTTTCTAAATTGGGTTTCGAAATACTAGATTGGATTTACAATCTTTTGAAGATTCGGGTTTGTTTGTCGATCGAAGCAAAGTTTTTAAGAGTTATGGCAGTAGCAATGAAGATCGGATTTGAGGAAATATTTGCAGAAGTCATTGCGGCGTTACCTGACACATTTAAGAAAGGGGAAAACAAAGCCCTGGGATCCAGACTAAATCGTTTATTGCGTTTGTTCAACGATGATACAAAGCGATTAGATCTCCCAAAAAAGAATACAAAGCGCTCGACAGAAGACGTGAAAAAGGGTGAGAAGCAAGTTTGCAAGTGCTCGAAAAGCCGGTGGTGGAGCAGCTGTTTTAGAGTCTGTTGCCCCATCGAACTTTGCGAGTGGGACGAGGACATCGCAAGGTCCTGTGAGGATGATACGGAAGCTAATAGCACAAGGAATCATGGGACCGAGATATCCTTAAACTTGAATATTACTCTAGAAAAAGAGGATTCGAACTTGGATAAAAAAAGGGTATTTTGTGCGGTTCGTAGACCCCCGGATTTTACAGTTGGGTTTGATACTCCGATGAAGGAGTTGAAGACACTGCTGTTGAAGGAGGAGGTGCATCAGCTTCTATTGACTGCTCCGGCTGGATGCGGGAAGACCACGTTAGTGCAAATGCTTTGTCAGGATAAACAAATTAAAGGTGCACACTCCTCTCCTCTCTCTCTCTCTCTGGGCATTAGGGCCCAAAATTTTAAGGGAAATGACTGTTATACAAAACGGTGTTTTTATTATATAAAATCAATTATAAATATTTTATTTTAAATTTATTTCTCTTGCTTTTTGTTATGTAGCATTATTAATAGAGTTTTTATATTTAGGCTTTGCTAGTATCTACTTCTCCTCGTTTGATAATATAGCTAATCCAAGATCTTCTTGTAACCTAATCTGTTTTAAGTAGGGTTTTATTAATTTGAATTTGAGCATTTTATTTTTGGTAAAAGTAACTTTAACATGTTTTGTTAGTAAAATTCTATAAGAGATAAACTTATTTAGAAAGAATTTAGCTTTTTATATAATAAAAAATGTTATAGTACATATCATAACATCCAGGGGTGGAACTATGTTGAAGCTTGTAGGGCCAAACTTCTCAAATATTAGTTTTTTACTCTTACATTTACTTAAACATTTCAAAATATATATTGTTGGCCCTCCAAACTTCATTAGATTTTTACCCTTAAATTTATTTGAAGTTTTCAAAAGATACGTAGTTAGCCTTAGGAACTCTTCTTATTTCTTGTATATGACACTTCTAAATTGGTTCAATTTACTATTATTTTGGCCCCCAATCTCAAAATTCTAGTTCCGTCTGTCCATGAGCCAAGTTAATAGTAGTTTGGTCAATGAAGTAACAAGAAGGAAGTCAACTAGTACAAAAAATGCACAAGCTCTTGTTATATAGAACATGGGTTGAAGCAAGAGTAGTGAACATAAGGGTAATGACAAATCCATGGGAAGATCTCAGACTAAAGGGAAATCTGATTAGAAAGGCAAATGATTTCATTGTGTTAATGAATGCCATACGAAAATGAACTATTGGTGCATGGAAGAGATAACAAAAGGAGGCAAATAATCAAAAGAAAGATTATGACAAGAATATAATGGCTACTTGCTCAGGTAAACAAGTAATGGTTCTCTCTTGGGGGAAGGATGAGTGCTTGCATGTTGGGGAGGAAATTGAGTGGGTTGTTCTGCTTCCGTCCATTGTACTCCTAACAAGTAGTTCTTTACTTCATACATGGTTGGAGACTTTGGTTTTGTGAAGATGGGTAACAAAAGTTATTCAAAAATTGTGAGAATTGATGATATTTGCATCTGAAGTAATGTCCGGTGAACAATGACTTTGAAGGTTGAGCGACATGTTCCTGAATTGTGTCCTCATCTTATTTCCATATCCACATTGGATAAGGCTATGACAATTACTTCAGTAATGGAAAATGTAAACTTAACCAGGGGTCATTTCTGGTGGCTAAAGGCAAGCTTTGTCACACTTTCTACGAGACACTAGTGAAGGTGTGTAGAGATGTATTATATGTTGTGAAAGATGAATCATCAAACTTGAGATATAAATGGTTGACTCACATAAGCGGTAAAGGGTTTCAAATTTTAGCAAAGGGTAAAACACTAAACCCTTGTAATCATTGTCTTTTCGGTAAACAACATAAACTTTCTTTTGCTATGTCCTCACAAAAGAAATCTAATCATTTGGAATTAGTCTACTTTGATGTTTGTGGTTCCATTGAGGTGAGTGTTTGGGTGCCAATAGATATTTTGTCTCATCTACTGATGATGCATCAAGGAAGATGTGGGGAATTTGTTGAAGGGAAAAGACCCAAGTGTTTCAGCCATTTCAACAATTTCAAGCTATGGTTAATTAGAGAGAAATAGAAATATTGAAGTGTCACTGTACTAATAATGAGTGAGAGTACACATCAAAAGCACTCCAAGGCTGTTGTTTAGGGAATAGTATAAGGCATGCTAAGACAGTTCATGGCATGATTTTCAAACTCAGATCATTCAAAGAATTGGAAAATAGAGAAATTCAAGGTTCTTAAGGTCAAATTGAGATTGAACCGTGATGAAGTCATAATTAATTTGTATATTAAATTTGTATATATTCCTTCAAGTAGAAATATCTAAAAAATTTGTATAATAATCCTTTCAATTGAAACATACTTTCAAATTTGTAAATTTGTAAAAATATCTAAATTTGTAGAAATATCTAAATTTGTAAAAATATCTAAAACAACTTAAACATACTTTCAAATAAATTTACATGATATTATAAAGTTAATAGAAAATAGTTCAACATGAATAAGCATGAAAAAAAAATTTGTATAATAATCCTTCAAGTAGAAATAATTTTGATTAAATAAAAAAAATCACTTTTAATTATTGTAGTAATCACAATCTATGAAGCATGGGTGCGTTTTTGGATTCGGGTGTGGGTGCGAGACTCGACAATTTTTAAAAAAGTAGGGTGCAGGTTCAGCGATTAAAAAATTATTAAAAATATTTTTATTTATATTTTCTATATATTTTTACTATTAAAATATTCTTAAAAACCACATTACCATGGTCTTGATTCACAAAACAAAGAAAGAAGAAGGCGAGAAACACAAAACAAAAAAGAAAACACAAAAGAAGCATCAAATATTCAGAATGAAATCGAGGCATGACAGATTTAGGATGTTTGGGCCTCATTCAAAGCCGATTTCGGTTGTTCTAGCATGATTCAAGGCCGATTTCGGCCTATTTTGGTCACCAGCCAATACAACCCAATTTAGCCGATGCAGTCTGATTCAGGCTGAATCGGTTTGGTTCAGCGCAAATCGAGCCGAGTCGGTTCGAATTAGGGAAAAAAAAATAAATAAATAAACTCAGACGCGGCACTGATGCGTGGGCAGCGGCGTTGGATGCTGCACCCTGCGTCAAACTCTAGTGCGGCACCCTCCCAACCACATTGGTGCTTTAGAGATCACAAGTAAATTTAGCAAAGAAAACAAATTTGGTAATATTTAATTATTAGAGATAGAGATTTTTTTTTTTTTTTTTTTTTTTTTTTTGAGAAGGAATTGAGATAGAGGTAATATAATAAGTTGAAAAACTATAAATTATGTAAATCTAAAATAAATGTAATGATAGTATAAATTATGTAAATCTAAGTGTTCCATTGGTTGTATTACCGGCCTTGGTTTTTAAATGGGAGGTGAGGTTGGGTGAAGACAATGGCAATGGCGTTGTAATGTTTCCTACGGTTGAACAACCAAGAAACCAAAATCAAGCCCCTCACCAAATCAAACCCCAAAAACCGTGTAGTGGATTGTCGGAGCTCAACTGGATGTAGGCTTCATTTAGAGCCACGTAAATCTTACGAGCATTGTTTATGCCTTTTATGTGTTTGATAATTTGTCTCTTAGAATCAAATTGCGTATTTTTCTAGTTTAGCGTCGGTATTTGCTGTGGCTAACATCTAGTTCCATTTTGTTGGTAACTACACACTTGGTTGACACTACTGAGGGAGACTTTGGTCCCACTAAGAAATGGTTAGTTTTTCCCAACAAGTTGTGGCCATGGCAAATCATGTTCATTCTTTTATTTTGGCCCTTTCAACACTTGAAGCAATGTTTTTGGCATATTTTATCTTTTGGAATTATTTCCAATGTTTTGAATTCCATTCTATTCCGGCCGAAATATTCCATTTTGGTGTTCTAGACAAATTCCGGTTATTCTGGTCTCTAAATTCCAAGATATTCCGGATTGTGTTAGATTTTTTTAAACATTGACATCATTTGACTTATTTTACTCCCATATCATATTTTAAAATTTGTTTTGGCTAATTGAATATAATGAAATATAAAGTTATAAATATATAAATTATGTAAATATGTGTGTGTGTATATATCCGGTGTGTAGTCCCGAAATGGTGCACCGAAACACACTGATACTGGAATATTCCGTTCCAATTGTCAATCAGGAATAGTCTTTGGAACGGAATTCAAAAATTTGATTATTTCCTTAGATAAAGAGTAAATGAAAAGAAGTACGACAACAATAACTAAGCCTTATTCCCAAATTTTGGTGGTTGGCTATGAATTGTCAAAAAACTAAGTATGATTGACCACTTGTACTCTTTTCCATTTTTCTATTCTGTCCAAAGTCATATTCTCTATCACCTCCTTAATTAACATGTCATGTTAAGAGATGATTAAAAAAGAAAAAGCAATTCTCATTATCTCATATCTTTATAATTGTGTTGATTCTCACAAAATTTTTTGGGTTCACTTCTCACCCTTTCCCGTGATTGGGATTGGGAATTTTGTTCATGATTTGGTCATTATGTGAAATGTGCCTCCAAGGCTGTTTTCTAACTACATTGTTTTTGGATATATAGGCATGTTTACGAACAATATTCTCTTTGTCAACGTTTCTAAAACTCCCGATGTGAAGGTCATTATACAAAACCTATTTAGTTATAAGGGTATTCGGCCCAAGTATCAAATTCAAAGTGATGAAGATGCAATCTGCCAGCTACCACAAATGTTGAGTCATATTGGACCTAATCCTATATTGTTGATCCTGGATGATGTCTGGCTTGGATCAGAATTCCTTTTCGAAAAGTTTCAGTTTAATATTCCAAACTACAAGATTTTGGTTACTTCAAGAACTGCATTTCCAAGATTTAAACATACATATAACTTGAAACAACTAAATGATGTGGATGCAATGACTCTTTTTTGTCACTCAGCATTCCTACAAGATGAGAGCTCTTATATTCCAGAAGAAGATATCAAAAAGGTACTTGGTGAATCTGTGATATATATATCAGAAGATATACATTTTTTCATGGGTGCATACATAATACCAAATGTACTTTGCCAAAATCATAATTCCTACGTATACATCCTTTTAAGCTTGCTTGTTTTGTTTCCAATAACCCAACTTTCCAAAATGAGACTGCAAAAAAAGGGGAAAATTTTGTCACACACTGTGTTTTCATATTTCTGAATAATTAATGTCATTTAGATAATTTAAATCTTGGAAAAAATTACCCTTGTTGAATTTTAAGCAGTAATTGAGTTTATTTGGTTCCTTGCATTGCAGATAGTAAGAGGTTGTGGGGGGTTTCCATTGGTCCTTAAAATGATTGGTGGCTCACTGTGTGGGCAACATGCAGTTGTATGGCACAGTAGACTTTTGAAATGGTCTGATGGTCATTTTTTTTTCAATTCTGATACTGAGTTGCTTCCTCATCTTCAAAAAAGCCTAGAATTTCCAGATGACAAGATCATTATCAAAGAGTGCTTCATGGACCTAGGTTCATTTTATGCAGAACAAAGGATCTCTGCTGCTATCCTTATTGATATGTGGGCAGAATTATATGAACTAGATGAAGATGGCATCCACGTGATTGCCAATTTGCAAGAACTCACCATTCGAAATCTGGCTAACCTTGAGATGACAAGGTACGCTAGCTATTTATGACCCTTTATGGCTTAATTAACTTTTGATGGAAATTGATAATTTGTTATTATATTTTATTTGACCTGTCCGCACTAAATTTGGACTTTTTATTTCATTGGTGTGAAATGTGATTACAACAAAGAGCTAGAAAGAAAGAAACTTATACCAAACTAGAAACAATAAGAGATGTCAATTACTCTGCCCAGGAAAAGAGAGGGATTTTACCTTTTGTTAGTCTATAACTTCCTGTAATTATATTCTTAATTTTGTTGGATATATGTGTGTGTGTGTGAAAAATGATTTTTTTAAAAAATATTTTTCTAAGCTTCTAATTTGCCCATTCACCAGGAAAGATGCAAGTGAGGTCAAGAGCTATTACAATGAAGACTTTGTCACACAACATAATATTCTTAGAGAGCTTGCTCTGCATCAAAGTAGCCAGGAGCCTATAGGACAAAGGAAAAGACTGATTATGAACATAAGTGGAACCAATCTACCAAAGTGGTGGATGGAACAGAAACAACAACCCATCAATGCACGCTTATTATCCATCTCAACTGGTCGGTACATTTTCTTTCTCCCAAATACACACTAACACACATTATGTAACCTACATAATATTGAGTGCTGATCACATCATATTCAATCAGGGGCAGAGGGAGGGGGGGTTAGAGGGGGGGGGGGGGGGGGGGGGGTGCATAAGCCCCTTGACTTTTGAAAAATCCATCATCCCTCTTATACTTTTGGTAAAAAAATCCATCTTTAGATATAAATTAGATGACAAATACATCATTTTTGTTTCCTCTAATTACTCTTATACCATGAATAACTCATTAATTTAAAGTGTATTTAATGTATTTCATAAAAATGGAAAAAGTTTATATATTATTAATGCTCTGTACTCTTATACCATAATAGTATATCCTAGAAATATATAAGTAAATCTTTTTAATAAAAACATTCTTTATTTTTATAATTTTTCATTTAGAAAACTAGAGATATGAATTTTTTTTTTCCTTTTAGAAGAAACAATAACTGTTGATTTCATGGTTAGGAGTTAAAAATCTTTTAGTTTTTATTAATGTTAGATATACTTTGTTATATGTAAAAAATAGCATTTGTCAAATAATATTACGAACATATTTTGTGTGTGTAGGTTTTTCTTTGGATTTATTTTATATTTAGCTTGGCCTTCTTGAAGAATTTTTTGGTGTATACAATGTATTTTTTGCAGATGAATCATTCTTGGGGAGTTGGTGCAACATTCAAGCACCTAAAGTTGAGGTTTTAGTTCTAAATTTTCAAACAAAGAATTACACCTTACCCGAATTTGTGGAGAAAGCAAATGAACTCAAGGTTTTGATAGTCAGTAATTGTGGTTTCTTTCATGCTGAAATAAAAAATTTTCAACTGCTCTGGTCTCTACCCAATTTAAAGAGAATTAGGTTGGAGAAGATTTCAATTTCTTCCCTTTGTAAGACCCTTGTACCATTGAAGAGTTTAAGAAAAATATCATTATTTATGTGCAATATTGATACTGCTTTTGAGAATTGTACTATCCAGGGTTCATATGCATTGCCAAATCTAAAAGAGATAAACATTGACTATTGCAATGATCTAGTAGAACTACCTGTTGGGTTGTGTGACATTGTCCACCTAAAAAAACTCTGCATCACCAACTGTCATAAGTTGTCTATACTGCCTAAAGGTATTGGAAAGCTGGTGAATTTAGAAGTGCTAAGGATTAGGTCTTGTACTAATTTGTCAGAGTTGCCAGAGTCAATTAGAAGCCTCCATAAGTTAAGCATTCTTGACATATCTGATTGCCTAAGCATTAGCAAGTTGCCAAAATACATTGGTGAGTTGTGTAATTTAAAAGTGCTTAACATGAAAGGATGCTTGAGATTATGTAATCCATTGCCGGAATCAACAATAGATCTTAAGCAATTAATGATTGTGGTATGTGACGAAGAAAGGGCCAAGTTATGGGAGCCTATTAAGGAAGTCCTCACCAAGCTTAACATTGAGGTGGCTAAGAAAGATATCAACTTGAATAGGCTTCTCAAGTAGCACTTTGAGAACCTTCTGTTGTGGCTGTGGAGGCTTTAGCAGCAAGAAGAGCAGTGCAATTTACCATTGAAACGAGCTTTCACCTCTCATCTTTCAAAGGTAATTCAGAGATTGTTATCAACTCTCTTAGGAGTGGAGATGTGTTTCACTCTTCTGTTGGTCATATTTTAAAAGACAAGTTGTATTATGTTAGCTCTTTACAAAGATATACTTCGAAAATTTTGAATACGACCTAATCTTCTAATTTTTCCCATTCACCAGAAAAGATGTAAGTGAGGTGCACAAATATTACAATGATGACTTCGTCACACAACATGATGTTCTTAGAGAGCTTGCTTTGCATCAGAGCAGCCAGGAGCTTATAGGACAGAGACAAAGACTAATTATGAACATAAGTGAAAACGATCTACCAAGGTGGTGGAGAGAACAGAAACATCAACTCATTAATGCTCGCTTATTATCTATTTCAACTGGTATGCACATTTTCTCTCAAACAAAGACACAAATGCAGATACACTATGTAAACAACAAAGTATTAATTGCTTGTCACACTGTATACAATTCTTTTTGCAGATGAATCGTTCTCTTGGAGTTGGTGCAACATTCAAGCTCCCAAAGTTGAGGTTTTAGTTCTGAATTTTCAGATAGAGAATTACACCTTACCTGAATTTGTGGATAAAATGGATGAACTCAGGTTTTGATAGATACTAATTATGGTTTCTTTCATGTTGAGCTAAGCAATTTTCAACTTTTGGGGTCTCTACACAATTTAAAGAGAATTAGATTAGCAAAAGTTTCAATTTCTTCCCTTTGCAAGACCCTTGTTCCGTAGAAGAGTTTGAAGAAAATATCCTTATTTATGTGTAATATTGGTAAGGCTTTTGAGAATTGTACCATACAAGTTTTAGATGCGTTGCCAAATTTGACGAAGATAAACATTTATTATTGCAATGATCTGGAGGAATTTCCTGTTGGGCTATATGATATTGTCCACCTCAAAAAACTCAGCATCACCATGTTGGGCTTTGTGGAGCTTAATTATGTTTGATTCGGTTGACAACCCAAGTAATATTGTGTGGTTTTTAATGGGAGATTTTTTAAAGCTTAGTCCATGGAGTGGAGAATGTAGAAAACGTAGCTTTTGTAATTAGGGTTTTTTTTTTGTTGTCGTTTTTTAGAGACTAAAACACTGTATTGCCACACCTTGTATATTTTCCCCTAATAATAGTGAAATTTATGCTACTCTGTAAACGTAGGTAAATTGCCGAATCACATAAATATTGTCGTCTTGTGCCTATAATTGTTATTCTTTGACATGTATTTTTTATAATTTTTATTTTTCACAGGTTGGGAATTTCGGGTTAATTCCTTACACACCAATTGTCATAAGTTGTTTGCATTGCCAGAAGAAATTGGAAAGTATGTAAATTTAGAAGTGCTAAGGTTTAGGTCTTGTACTGATTTCTCAGAGTTGGCAAAGTCAATTAGAAGCCTCTATAAGTTTAGCATTCTTGACATATTTGATTGCTTAAGCTTTAGCAAGTTGCCAAAATACATTGGTGAGTTGTGTAATTTAAAAGTGCTTAACATGAAAGGGTGCTTGAGATTATGTAATCCATTGCAGGAATCAACAATAGATCTTAAGCAATTAATGATTGTGGTATGTGACGAAGAGAGGGCAAAGTTATGGGAGCCTATCAAGGAATTTCTCACCAAGCTTGAAGTAAAGGTGGCTAAAAAAGATATCAACTTAAATTGACTTCTTGATGTAGATGAGATAGCACAGACTTCCCTTTAACAAAGAGACTACCGTAAATCAACACGTGAAAAATCCAAAAAGTAGAAAAGCGTGAGTATAAATCATTAGCAATAGTAACAGAATTGCGTGAAAATTGGTGACATTAAGGGAAACAACAGTTACGACACTAGGTGCAAAGCTGTTTTTCGAGCAATTTCTTTTGTTTAGCCCTTGAAATCTATGTTTTTGCCTTTTTTAGTTTCTTTTTTTCCTTTATAATTTGTAAATGAAAAGACAGAATAAGATTTTGTTTGTTCTGGGATGTCTCTTAGAGATGGTAGTTTTTAATTTTGCAATTATCTTAATTTTGTCATTTTTGGTCAAATTTACTATTTTGCTACCTAATTTCATGATTAGTGTTAATTAGGGTTCTATGGGTGTTTTACTAGCAACCTTAGGTTTTTTATTTTTATTTTTATTTTTTTAACTATTTAAACATATTATAGCCTCTAAGAGCATTTACATCAATCTCCTCAATCTATTATCCAAATTTATCCCAAAAAAATCTATTTTCTCCCTCAAATCACTATCTCTCTTTTCCAAAAAAAAAACCCTAAGCTAAACAACCACCTACATTTCCAATGCACTTTCTAAGTTCATATCCCCCTTGCCAAGATCATCTAGATCATGGAATTTGGTATAGAAAATGGGAATTTGCTCGTCAATGACTACCTCCAAGAATAGCCACAACCTTCACCATCACACCCACATCCTAAATTTAAAAATCTCCCAAAGTATAAACTAGGACTTCAAAATCTCCCAACTAGAGCTGTTTTTGTTAATCACCACCAACAGTACCATCACAAGTAGCAAACGATGGCAGAGTAATAGCAGCAAACACAACCCAACCACCTACCCCATATGCCGCGAGAGAGAGAGAGAGAGAGAGAGAGAGAGATGAAAACATAAAAATATATTTTTGGCTTTTGGCAAGAAATATCAAAATAGTTACACTAATGTGAATGCTCTAAGGCATCCATTGTTTTGATTAATAAAAATACAGACGTTTTGTACTCTCTTTTCTAGTGGATTCTAGACTCTATCGCCTTGCGAATTCAAAATTATTTTCTTGTAGCAAACATGTTTGCTTCTTGTGTTTTACGCACCATATTTGATATCACTTCCCAAATAATGATATCCGAGAATTGTTTCTTCTTGGAAACTATTGTAGGTTTGAGTATGTTAAGTCAAATGGAAGTACAAAAAAATCAAGGTCAATGACATAGTCAATAGTAGGTGCTAGTCAAGATTGTCTCAGAAGAAGCATTAATGAGTGCTCTTCATGAGAGAAGTAAGTATGCACAGATTGTCAAGGTGTTTGAGGATGCATACAAGTCCCCACTAAGAATAATTAATATATATATATATATATATATAAAAGCAGAGAGCTCACACGGGAGAGCATGAGGTTCCGCCATATGGCGGTCCCTTTGAAGAGTTTACTTCCTCCACATCTCTCTTATTTTCATGTCTTTTAGCATACCCAAACAGCTTCCTTAGAGTAGTTTTCCTTTCCATTTGACCTTCCACCTCACCTAAAATTTTAATAAGTGTCATGTGGTCATTTCTTTCTCTCTCATTTAAAAGGGTGAATATCCTTATCTTAAAAGGAATTGCAATTCTTTTCATTTACCTGGCCTTGGTACATATCAGATTTAGGCTTTTCATCTCCATCCTCACATGTGACTCTTGCACTGCCTAACTCCTCCTATTCTCATTCTTCTTCTATAAGTACTAGAAATAGAATACAAATGCAAAAGCATTAATGTGAAGAAGGCAAGGTTAAAAGTATATTGAACCTTGTGGGTTGTGCTCACATTGGGAACCACCATTTGTATTTCTGTCTTCAACTTGCTAAATGACACTTCCTTTGGCACTCTCTCTCTCTCTAGATGTTGACAAGCAATACTCATACTCATTTTGACAAAAAAAGAAGAAGTTTTTTTCCTTCTTTCTATGACACTAATGAATCATAACAATCAAGGATTTGAAGCTTGCATATTGAAGAAGAAAGTGAACGTCATAGGTGGAATAATCCAAGATGGGTCATGGTGATATCACATGGTAATTTTTTCTATTTTCGGTTAATTATGGAGTACATGAATTGGCAGCCTATAGTGTTATTTCTATATTTCTTGAAGTTTTTGTTTGTGCTAAGATCAATTTACTACAATATGCTCATTGTAAAATAAAAAACACACATCAAGGATTAGTATAAGATTGGAGAATTGATATTAGCTAGATAACTAACTTGACATGTATTTGCAAATATTATTTCAGCAAACAATTTCATATTTACAAAAACAAATTGACCTTTGGTGCTTGGCTACTTGCTGATGCCAATTTAAGGGAGAATATGGTATTGGTTGTTGGTGGTGACCCAACACATGTAAGTAATGGGACCCCATTTGGCCTTGCGTCAATTTAGATCTCCTTCAAAGATACAATATTGAGTCACCTGGCCTTAAATATGTATGACTTTATTTAAATGGAATTATGGTGATAACCATCTGGATTTAGAAATTCATATGATTTATTTTTATTTTTTATTTACAAATTATTTGGAATTTGTAACAATTCACTCTTCGCCCTATGTATATCAAATGTGCAATATATTATAATTCATTTTGTTATCTTCTATAAAGTTCCATATCACCGTATTTGGTCATTTAGTGTTCTTCCATTGTTAAACTATTTGTAATAATGATTATGTTACAAAAGGAAATGTGCAGCCATAAAAATAGCTTCATATATATTATTTTGAAACATGAAGCCATGTTACGTGGCACTTTATTGAAGTAATTTTGCATTTAACCTTCAATCTCATCTTTGCATGTAACTTTGAATAATTGGCCTTCAGCCCTTAAAGAATGTAACTTTGAGGTTTCCGATTGAGAAAGAGCTTGAAAATTATTACAACCAAAATTGAATTTTGTGTTGTTTTGTTTTCTTATGAAAATGCACCTCATAGTCATTGAAGTGTATTTCCAAATTAAGAGGCTTCATATCAATTTAGCACCAAAAAAAAAAAAAAAAAAGATATGTGCATGCAACTTAAAATTCTTGCTTTTTATGACAAACTATTTGCTTCAACTAATTTCTAATTTTTATAACAATTATGCTATAGTCTAAATTCTTTATCACCTGAATTTGTACTATTTTAACTCAACCAAAACCTTTATGTTATTGCAACAATAATTTGTGTTATTACTCTATTATATGGTCAACATTTTCCATAAGCTTCTTACATAGAAGCTTACAACATTATTTGGGCATCGCGTGGGTAGTTTGCTAGTTATTCTTAATGGCATTGAAATGTTACTGAAGTGTGCTGCCATTGGGCCCTCATTTTTCAAATATGATTCTCTTTGAAGCTATTGATCCCGCCCAAGCGTTGTCCCCCAAAGCAGAAGGAAAAAACATCTAGTTATAGGGTCAACAAATGAACTGGGCTTCTCAGATTCAGTTGGTTTTTGCGATGCTTTCTCTGTCACTCACCATGATGTGAGGAAGGTGTAAGAACAGCTGAATGCTTTGCTAATGAAGACATCATGCAGCTGCAGAGGCCCGGAATGATGTACAATTATACTTGGTCATTCTTTTGGCATATTCCATGGGTTATTTCAATTTTTAATTTGTAACTAGTTTCCACGAATTTTACAACCACCAAGTAGGGAAGCCCAAAAGATCTTATCAGGTTTCATGGGCATTTGGTTAATAATATTCTCAGTGGTACAAGCAGAATGATTTGTTTTACGTGTTAATCCACCCTTTTCCTTTATCAAAGTACTCTATCAAATTAATCAAGCATGGGAAGTCCATAAAACTGAATCTGGTCGAGGCATTCCTTTAAATGCCCTTTCAACATTCTGAATATTCACACACTTTGAATACATATGAGCAAGAGCACTTGCTGCAAATGATAGGAAATCAAACCCTATCCTTGTCATGTAGCCATGAACTTGCTTGACCAGGTCCTATGCAACATGATCAACACAAGCATTTAAAAACTCAGCAAACATGAAACCATTAATCCTAATCACCAATCTCATCAACACCGAGAACAAAGAAAATCCCTCTTCCATAGTCCAATCCTACAAGTATCTATCAATAACCGCTATCCATCCCTATCCACCATCTTGTCAAAATTTTGCCTAGCCTCCTCTATACTCCCGCATTTCCCATACATGTCTGATGAACACTCCAAACCGCCTCATCTAAATCCAATCCATTCCACATTATATATCCATGAATCTGAAGCAGGAAGAGCACTGGATATAGTGAACTTACTCGATTTTGAATTCCAATGTCTTAACCACATTCTGTAAAATTCTAACGCCTCTTTAGGCCAGTCATGGCAAACGTAACACGACATCATTGCCGCCCGTGAAAAGTTATCTCTTTGCAGCATTCCTTCAACCAACCTTGTAGCCTCTTAAAGCTTCCCCCCACTTTTGCATAGCCCAATATCATGGTGTTCCAAGAACAAGTCCTTGTTCACCCATTTCATCAAACATGTTCTAGGCATCCACAATACCGTCACAATTAACATAGATATCAGAGAAACGATTATCACGAGCAAAAATTGAAACTGGGTTTTGAGAAAAAGAGTGGCCCAACCAAACACACAACCCACATTCACGTCCACGGGTATAGCCAGATCTTTTTTCTTTTTCTTCTCGGGCCTAGCCCATTTTTGGCAATTCGCTACTCACTGACGAAGAAAAAAAAAAACAATGTGGTCTGAGGGTATGTTTTGTATGCAATGCAAATAAGGAGCTTCCACGTTCAGTCAACTCAACGCTGTCAGTCGGTCAATCTGCGACGAGTAGTTTACTTTATATATTTTGTATTTTCTGTTCCGTTTACTTTTATCAGCGCAAAGAAGCTGAGAAGAAATTGAAGAGTTTGAGATCTCAGCTGGTTTCCATCTTCGTAGTTATTCTTGTATCAGATTCGCTTCTAGTTTAGCTTACTTGTACTGTTTTGCACTGTTTCATTTGTTTGGATAAAATTCTCATTCATCATCCTAAAGAAAAAAGAAGAGGAAGAAGAAGCAGCAAAGTTATGCCTTTGAGCGTTGCAGGGCCTGCTCTTGGGGCAGGATTTGGACAGGTCTTTACATTGTTACGCGACATACTTAAGGATGGGATAAGCAAAGCCCGTCAGTTCAAACCCATTCTTAAAGACTCGAATCCATGTTAGATAGTGTGGCGCCTACGGTCACAGATATAGAACGATTAAACCAACAACTTAATCGCCCAGCAGAGGAAACACAGAGCTTGATAGAAGAAATGACGAAGAGTGTGGAGCTGGTTCGCAAGTGCTTGCAAATCCCACGGAGGAATTTGTATTTAATAGTCAAGTACTCAAGCAAACTTTCTAAGTTGGAAGAAGACATTTCGAGGTTCTGTCAGGTTGATTTGCAATTACATGGTGCAAGGGCTAGATTGGAGATTTTAGAAAGGACGATTCATATTGGCCAGAGAATGGATTCGATCAGGTCCGCGGAGACACCAAAGGTGTCATTCGCGGTTCGTGAACCCCCGAATTTTACAGTTGGGTTGGATAGACCAATGAAGGAGTTGAAGACGCTGCTGTTGAAGGAGGAGGTGAAGCTGCTTCTATTGACTGCTCCTGGAGGATGTGGGAAGACCACATTGGTCCAAATGCCTTGTCAGGATGATCAAATTAAAGGTGCTCCCTTCTCTTTTTCTGTGTCAGTATGTAATTTTACTTTCTAATTGGCTGGTGTTTTAGAAAATATAGTTTGCATGTTCTTGAAGTTATTTACAGTGGATAAAGGTTTCCCTCACTCAATTTTGAAAATTTAGTTGTTAGATTGTATATTTTATTTTTGAAAATTTCAAGAAAATTAAAGATCAATAGCTATATCATCAATCAAATATTTAAATTTTAAGTTTTTGTGGTATAAAATTATGCATAAAAAATAAATTTATTGATAAATAATATTTAATTTGAACAAAATTGACATACGTATTAAAAACATACTTAATGTAAAAAACATACCATCCAAATATTATATTTTCAAAATTCACATTAAAAAAATAAAAGTTTATAAGATTTCTCTTGAAAATAAAGAAACCTTGTCCTTTTATAGTAAAGTAAAGGTTGTAGCAAAAACAAAATACATTGTGAAATTCTTTGTTGAATCCTAAAATGAAATAATTTAGTAAAATAAAAGGCAATTCTATATTTGGCTATGATTGAAAAAGTGAGATTGCATTCACACTAAAGAAATTGAACTACTGTTTGAAGTATGTGGCTACTTATCTTCACTCTTTTGTTTTGGTCCTTTCAACAGTCAAAGCAGTGTTTTTGGCATATTTCAGCCTTTGGAATTACTGCCTTAGAAAATACTTAAAGCAAAGAGACGGTTAAAAACAAAAACAAAAAAAAGCAATTCTCATATCTTCATAATTGGTGGTGTTTCTCATAATTTTTCTTCTCCCTTCTCACAGTTTGCTGCGATTGGGTATTCTGTTCACATGACCTCGTCATTATGTGTTTAATATTATGAGATATGAAATGTTCCTCTGTGGCAGTTTTCTAACTACATTGTGTTTGGATAGGCATGTTTGAGAAGAATGTTCTTTTTGTGAACGTTTCAAAAACTCCCAATGTGAAGGTCATTGTGCAAAACTTTTTTTTTTTTTTTTTTTTTGAGGAACAAGCAGAACCTATTTAATTATAAGGATATACAGCCTAAGTTTCAAATTGAAAAGAATGAAGATGCAATCAACCAGCTGTCACAACTGCTGAATCATATTACACCTAATCCTATATTGTTGATCCTGGATGATGTCTGGCTCGGATCAGAACCATTCCTTCCTGAAAAGTTTAAGTTTGATCTTCCCAATTACAAGATTTTGGTTACTTCAAGAACTGCATGTCCAAGATTTGAATTTACATATCACTTAAAACCACTAAATGATGTTGATGCAATGACTCTTTTTCGTCACTCAGCATCCCTGAAAGAGGGGAGCTCTTATATTCCACCAGAAGAAGATATCAAAAAGGTACTTTGTCTTTTTGAGATATATATATATATATATAAATATATATACACTTAATTTTATTTGTCTTATTTCCTTTTGCGTAAGGTATGTAGAGATGACTGAAGATATAAAAATTCTCTCCCTTCTTCTACTTCTTTCAAGTACATGATACTTCTTTTAAGTACATAATACCTGATGTACCAGCCAAAATTATGTTGCCATACATACATGGCTACACATACATTAAAGCTTTCCTTCATTGCTTGTTTGTTTTCCAATAACCCTACTGTCTCCAGAAGTAGACAAATAAGAAGGGAAAAAAATTTGTCACCAAACAATGTTTTCAAACTTCCAAACAGTTAGGGTGGTTTAGATTATTAAAATCTTTGCAAAAACTTATCCTGTATCCTCCAAACAATAACTGAGTTTATTTAGTTCCTTTAATTGCAGATAGTAAGAGGTTGTGCGGGGTTCCCACTTGTCCTTAAAGTGATTGGTGGCTCACTGTGTAGGCAGAAGGCAAAGTATGGCACAGTAGACTAATGAATTGGTCTGATGGTCAATTTTTTTTCAATTCTGATACTGAGCTGCTTGATAATCTTCAAAAGAGTTTAGAATTTCCAGATGACAAGGTCAACATCAAAAACTGTTTCATGTACCTTGGTTCATTTCCTGAAGACCAAAGGATCCCTGCTGCTGCCCTCATCGACATGTGGGCAGAATTATGTGAACTAGATGAAGATGGCATCCATGCCATTGCCATTTTGGAAGAACTCACCAATCGGAATTTGGCTAGACTTGTGATGGCAAGGTATGCTCGCTTATTATTTCGATAATATGATTTTCTTGTAGTGTGATCTCTTCAAATGATTACTGCTAGTTGCTAGTAGTAATATGCTTTATACCCAGCCATAGGCTGATAGGTCCAAATATTTTATCATGTCATATGGTTTAATTAACTAATGATGGCAATTAATAATATGTTATTATGGTTTATTTTACTTGTCTGGCCAATATAGGAATTTTTTTTTTTTTTTACCATTGAAGATGTGATTGCTACAAAGAGCTAGAAAGAAGGAAAGTGATGCCAAACTAGAGATTCCAACTACTTGAAAAGAGGTGGTTTCAACTTTTATCAGTCTATACCCTTTTGCTGCTTGTCAGGCAGACACTTGAATTCATTTGTCGTAGATAGAAACTGATAGTGTTGATTTTTCTTGGTTGTGTCATTATTTTCTTAGTTTTGTTGGATAATAATGAAATTTTTTTTTTTTGTGTGAAGATTGAAGAATTTTAATGTGTTCTAAGCTTTAATTTTGCCAATTAATCAGGAAAGATGCACGTGAGGTCAAAAGTTATTATAATGAAGACTTTGTCACACAACATGATATTCTTAGAGAGCTTTCTATGCATCAGAGCAGCCGGGAGTCTATAGGACAAAGGTCAAGACTGATTATTAACATAAGTGGAACCAATCTACCAAAGTGGTGGACGGAACAAAAACAGCAACTCATTAGTGCTCGCCTATTATCTATCTCAACAGGTTGGCACATTTTCTCTCTATCAACGACACACACATACACAATATGTAATTTACATATATTGATGGCTTGTCACACTATATAACATTCTTTTTGCAGATGAATTATTCTCGTCGAGTTGGTGCAACATTCAAGGATCCGAAGTTGAGGTTCTAGTTCTGAATTTTCATACAAAGAATTACACCTTACCTGAGTTTGTGGAGAAAATGGATAAACTCAAAGATTTGATAGTTAATAATTATGGTTTCTTTCATTCCAAAATAAGCAATTTTCAATTGCTTGAGTCTCTACCCAATTTAAAGAAAATCAAATTAGAGAAGGTTTCAATTTCTTCATTTTGCAATACCCTTGTACTGTTGAAGATTTTGAAGAAAATATCCTTGTTTATGTGTAATATTGGTGAGGCTTTTGAGAATTGTACAATTCAGGTTTTAGATGCATTGCCAAATTTGACGGAGATAAAACATTGATTATTGCAATGATCTGGAGGAATTGCCTGTTGGGCTATGTGATATTGTCCACCTCAAAAAACTTAGCATCACCAATTGTCATAAGTTGTTTGCATTGCCAAAAGAAATTGGAAAGTTGGTGAATTTAGAAGTATTAAGGCTTAGGTCATGTACTGATTTGTCAGAGCTCCCAGATTCAATCAGAACCCTCCATAAGTTAAGCATTCTAGACATATCTGACTACCTAAGCATTATGAAGTTGCCAAAACACATTGGTGAGATGTGTAATTTAAAAGAACTCAATATGAAAGGGTGCTTGAGATTGCATACTCAGTTTCCAAAATCAATAATAGATCTTAAGCAATTAAAACTTTTGGTATCTGATGAAGAGAGGGCCAAGTTGTGGGATCCTATCAAGAAATTCCTCTCCAATCTTGAAGTATTGGTGGTTGAAAAAGAAATCAATTTGAATTGGCTTCCCAAATAATGAATTCTGTGAATTGTTTCCTTTTGGAAAATGTAGTAGGTTTGAGTACGCTATGTCAAATGGAAATATGGAAAATCACTGTCAATGCCATTACCAATAGTAGCTGCTAGTCTAGATAGTTCTCAACAAAAGTAATGATTACTTTTCAACAGAGAACTAAGTGTGCATAGTTTGTCATGGTGTTGGAGGATGTATACAAGTCACCATTGAATAATTATTCTCAATGGCACTGAAAGGATACTGGAGAATGTTGCCATTGGCCTTTGTTTTTCAAATATAATCTCTCAGAAGCTATCGATCCTGCTTAACCTCCTTCCTCCCAAGTGTAAAAAAACTTCTGGTTATAGGGACAACAAGTGAAGTGGATTTCTACCATATTCAATTGGTTTTTGTGATGCTTTCTCTGTCACTCACCATGATGCAAGGAAGGTGCTTGAAAGGCTGTATGTTTTTGCTAAAGAAGGCATAATGATGTAAGCTTATACTTGATCATTGTTTTGGCATAATCCTTTCATTTCAATTTTTATTATTGTAATATATGTCTCTCATGACCCTTTACCTATATATGTGTGTATATGTTATTGTCTTTGGTTTTTCTTTTTTTCCCCTATAAAGAGTGTAAAAGTGGCAAGTCCCCCCCCCCCCCCCCCCCCCCCCTTCTCAAAAAAAGAAAAGCAAAGTTGGGGATTTGCATTATAAATATCATGCACCACGAAAAAGGATTAGTTAATGGCATAAAAGAATAGAAGCAGATTAATCGAGAAGATCCTTGAGAGTTAAGACATTATGTGGTCAACTTCACAAGCATTGTATCACTTACCACGGAGCTCGAATTTCAATTATGTTTTAATTTCTAAGCACCAATTGAATCTTATTCCCTTGGTGCGATGGTCACTCTACAAGTATAAGTGCTTGCGGGGTGTAGGGGTTAGAACCGAGGTTGAAGTCTCCAAAAAGGAGCTACACACATATACAATTTTTTTTTTAAACGGTCATTAGAGCATATGAAAAGAAAACGCTTTATAAGGAAATGTATTTGACAAGGAATATTGCTATATACATTAAGCCATTAAAATTCATTTAGTTAGTAGTATTTATATCAACCAATTAAGCCATTAAAATTCATTTAGTTAGTAGTATTTATATCAACCAACTCATCATAGGCTGGTTATGAAATTATATTTAAAATGTATAAAAATTAAATCAGCAATTAATTAATATTTTAAAAAAATTATTTTATATAAAAATATTCCAACAATACCCTCACAATTGACATATATAGACATTAGGGAAACCATTATAAATGAAAACCCTGAACGCTTTTGCATAAGTGTAAACTCCTAAAAAAGGAAATGAACTTTCCATTCCCTCTATTAAAACTCTTAAACAAGGAAATGAACTTTTCATTCCCTTCATTAAAGAGCTACACACATATACACTCTTTTTTTTTTTTTTTTTTTTTTCTCTCGATAAAACACACATATACACTTAGATTAGTTTAGAGTAGAATTTCTATATACATTAAGCCATTAACATTCCTTTAGTTAGTAGTATTTATATCAGCTAGCCAACTCATCATAGGCAGGTTATGAAATTATATAAAAAACGTATAAAAATTAAATTAGCAATTAATCAATATTTTAAAAAATTATTTTATATAAATTAGAATATTCTGACAATACCCTCACAATTGACATATATAGACATTAGGGAAACGATTATAAATGAAAACCCCGGACCCTTATGCGTGGGTGTAAACTCCCAAAACAAGGAAATGAATTTTCCATTTTCTCCATTAAAATTCTCAAACAAGGAAATGAATTTTCCATTCCCTTCATTAAAGAGTTCCATACTAGCTAGGGACGTAAAGTAGTATTGGTGCGATGGTCACTCCACAAGTATAAGTGCTTGCGGGGTGTAGGGGTTAGAACTGAGGTTGAAGTCTCCAAAAAGGAGCTACACACATATACATTTTTTTTTTTAAACGGTCATTAGAGCATATGAAAAGAAAACGCTTTATAAGGAAATGTATTTGACAAGGAATATTGCTATATATATTAAGCCATAAAATTCATTTAGTTAGTAGTATTTATATCAACCAACTCATCATAGGCTGGTTATGAAATTATATTTAAAATGTATAAAAATTAAATCAGCAATTAATTAATATTTTAAAAAAATTATTTTATATAAAAATATTCCAACAATACCCTCACAATTGACATATATAGACATTAGGGAAACGATTATAAATGAAAACCCTAAACGCTTTTGCATAAGTGTAAACTCCTAAAAAAGGAAATGAACTTTCCATTCCCTCTATTAAAACTCTTAAATAAGGGAATGAACTTTTCATTCCCTTCATTAAAGAGCTACACACATATACACACTTTTTTTTTTCTTCGATAAAACACACATATACATTTAAATTAGTTTAAAGTAGAATTTCTATATACATTAAGCCATTAACATTCATTTAGTTAGTAATATTTATATCAACCAGCCAACTCATCATAGGCAGGTTATGAAATTATATAAAAAACGTATAAAAATTAAATCAGCAATTAATCAATATTTAAAAAAATTATTTTATATAAATTAGAATATTCTGACAATACCCTCACAATTGACATATATAGACATTAGGGAAACGATTATAAATGAAAACCCCGGACCCTTATGCGTGGGTGTAAACTCCCAAAACAAGGAAATGAATTTTCCATTTTCTCCATTAAAATTCTCAAACAAGGAAATGAATTTTCCATTCCCTTCATTAAAGAGTTCCATACTAGCTGGGGACGTAAAGTAGTATTGAAGCAGAGCCTGGAGAGGGTTGGAGAATTTGGTTAAGTGAGCGAATTGGCCGTCAAAATTGAAATTGGGTTTTGAGAAAAGAGTGGCCTAACCAAAAACACTAACCCGCTTTCTCGTCATAGAGGGGATAGTTTATTTAATTAACGTTTTTTCTAAAATTAAAAAATAATTATAAAAAATTAAATCTAATAATGATCTATAATGAAACAGCAACAAGTTTGGTAATATGACAAAACTTTGATTATCCAACTGATACAGCTTTTCTAAACGTGAAACTTGAGTTAGATAGAACGATGGTCTGAATCAAATCCTAACATCTGATGACGAGGGTGGATTAATTTTTTTTAATTAACGTTTTTTCTAAAATTAAAAATAAATAAAATTTTAAATATTAAAAAAATAGTTAACGGTAGAAACTAACAAACTTAGTGTGAGTTTGGCATGACTTAATTTTGCCAGTTTATTTTACTATTTAGCTTATTTTTGCTATTATTCATGGGTCTCATTACACTTTTTGGTACTATTTATGGGTCCTACTATACTATTTTAGTTAACTTTTACCTTTATTTACAGTACTTTCAGCAAAATAAACGAATCCTAAACAGATCCTTAATTGGGAAAGAATGAAACTTGAGGTCTGTTTGGGATCCACTTATTTTGCTGAAAGTGAAAACTTTTTGCTGAAAGTACTATAGATAAATGTAAAAATTAATTGAAATTGTACAATATAACCTATTAATATTATCAAAAAATGTAGTGGCACCCATAAATAATAACAAAAATAAACTGAATTGTAAAATAAGTTGGCAAAAATAATTTTTGCCAAACAGACACTTGAAATGAAAAATAATGAAACTTAGAAGAATGAAACTTAGAGGATTGAAATAAAATATAATGAAAGATAGAAGGTGAATTCTACATTTTGTAAGTTGTAACACACTATTCCTATTTCATGATGAAGAAAAAAGAACAAGATTTTTTTTTCTTCAAAATAACATCCATTTTCAAACAATTTTGTTAGTTAGCATCATTTTCAAACTATTTAGGAAACTAACATCTTGAGTCTTTTAGACTCGAGTTCACTATAGCAAATCGAGTACAGAGGAATTGATTTCCAGTGGAAGTCGAGTCTGTTGGAATCGATTTCCAGTGGAACTCCAGTAGATACTCGAGTTCCTAGTTTGCACAAATAAAAAAGAGAAAAACAAAGGAAAACGACCTTCGCCTAAGGAATCACATGTTTGTGGGTTCAGTCCGAGCTTGGGTTCGTGGGTTTCACCGTCTAAGTTTGTGGGTTCGCCGCCTGGAATGCTGGTTCGTGAGTTCGTTGCTAGAACGTTGGTTCAATGTTTTGATCTTTTGTTTTCAATGTTTCGCCGACTGTGGTTGTTGTGGATTTTTTTTTTTAGATGTCATGGACTTTATTTCAAATGGAGAAAAGGAAGAAGGAGACTGAGGTGTTTTGCCCATTGTGGTTGTTGTGGATTTTTTTTTTTTTTTTTCAGATGTCGTGGATTTTTTTTCTTAAAAGGAGAAGAGGAAGAAGGAGACTGAGGTTTCATGGGTCTCTATTGTGAAAATTGAGCGTTTAATACTCGAGTTCCATGTGAATTTTAATAGAAATCAAGTCTGTGATACTCGATTTGCTAGAGTAAACTCGAGTTCTTCAGCTGAGAGATGTTAGTTTGTTAAATATTTTAGAAATGATACTAACTAACAAACTTATTTGAAAATAGGTGTTATTTTGAGAAAAAAATCCAAAAGAATATGTTGGTTTGTGAGTAGGGGTGTTCGCGGTGCGGTGTGGTGTGGTTTTAGGTCATTTTTAGCACCGCACTTTGTAGTGTGGTTTAGGCAAAACCATAACTACACCATACCTTATTTTTGTGGTCATATGTGCAGTACGGTTTAGAGTTAGCGAAAACCATAACTGCACCGCACCTCATTTTTGCGGTCACTTGTACGGTGCAATGCGGTGTATAAGATGCGGCTTAAAACTAATATATTTTTCAGATTTTGGACTTTTCTTGCCTAGCAAAAAACTGATTTTCTCCTTTATTTTGGGCCAAATCTTAAAATATTGAGCTAATTTTTCCTAACTAATACTTACAAGGGTTGTTAATTTTTTTTGTTCTTTTGAAAACTAAGGGTAACAAACTATTAATTTTTTTTTAGACCCTATGAGCATATTTCCTTTAAATGCAATGCAAAGGAGTTTCCACAGTCAACAATGTCAGATAATCTGGGCCAAAATGGCCAAATGGCCATAAAATCGTAAGTATATAGTTAGTAGACCCAGTTTGCAAACATTATAATTTACTAGCATCTCGAGTCTTAAAGACTCGATTTTGGAACTATAAATCGAGTCTTTGAAGCTCGGTTTGTATATTTGGATAAGATTTGATGTGGCATTTTTTTCCACGTGGTGTGCACCTGGAAATCAAGTCTCTAAGACTCGATTTCTAACCCCAAAAAAAATTTTAAGTCTGTACATGCCAAAATACCCAAAACAAATTTAAGAAACCTCACCGCTACTCTGATCAGATCAGAGGAAGAGAAAGAGCTTAGAAAGAGCTCCGAGGGAGAGAACCGATCAGATCAGAGGGAGAGAAAGAGCTCCGAGGGATAGAACCTCACCTCTAAACCTCACCAGCGCGGCCTGGGGCTTGCGCTAGCTAGCGTTGCGCGCAGGCCTGGGTCACATGCGGCATGGGGCTCGCGCAAGCCTGGGTCTTTGGTCAGTTTCTGGCCATGCCGCGCGCACCTGAGTCTCCGATCTCAATCTTCTCTCTCTTTCTGTTTCTGGTTTTCTTTTTTTTCTTTTTTCTTTTTTTTTTCTCTGGGTTTTCCTCTGATGTTTTGGTGTTTGCTCTGAGTTGGTTCTATTAATAGGGGTTAGAAATGGAGTTTTAGAGACTCCATTTCTATGTGGTCCACGTGGAAAAATATGCCACATCGGATGTAATTAGAGCATGGAAATCGAGTCTATGATACTCGATTTATAGGCCAAAATCGAATCTATGAGACTCAAGATGCTAGTAAATTATAATGTTTGTAAACTGGGTCTACTAACTATATACTTACGATTTTATGGCCATTTGGCCATTTTGGCCGTCAATCTGCGATAAGACTTGGAAACTTCCTTGCTGGTTCGCGAGAGACTTTATTTTAAGTTATTTCTGTCTTTTACTGCCTTTTAAAGCAAAGACGCATAAAGAGAGTGCCGATTATCCAAAAAGAAATAAAGAATCATAAAGAAAGTACAGAGAAGAATTTGCAGGGTTTACTTTACCTTTGTGTTTTCTGTTTCGTTTCCTTATCAGCAGATTCAGCACAGAGAAACCGAAATTCACTTTGTATATTCTGTCGGATTCCCTTATGAGCGCAAAGAAACTGAGAGAGAATTGAAGGGTTTCGTTTAAGATTCACCTTGTATTTTCTATTTCGTTTCTTTACGAGTACAAAGAAACTGAGAAGAAATTTAAGGGTTTACTTTCACTTTGTATTTTCTGTTCCTAGTCCTTATCAGTACCTTGTTTATAATTTTTGTAGTATATAAGTGTTGATTTTAGCTTTGTAATTTTCAGGTTGAGCTGCTAGTTTAGTTTACTTGTACTTTGTTCTTTCATTTGTTTGAATAAAATTCTCATTCATCCTGAAAAAAAACAAAAAAAACAAAGCAAAGCTATGCCTTTGGATTATGCAGGGGCTGCTCTTGGGGCAGCATTTGGAGAGGGCTTTGCGGATTTCCGTGTCGTAGTTAAGTATGTGGTAGACAGAGCCCGTATGTTCAAACCCATTCTTAAACGCCTCGAATCCACGTTAGATCGTCTGGCGCCAACGGTCATCGAAATAGGACGATTAAGCGAACAACTTACACTCCCAGAAGTGGAAACAAAGAGCTTGATTGAACATATGAAAAAGGGAGAGAACCTGGTTCGCAAGTGCTCGAAAATCCCTTGGTGGAACTACCCTTTCAAAGTATATTACTCCCCAAAGCTTAAAGAGTTGGAAGACGAAATCGTCAGGTTCTGTCAGGTTGATTTGCAAGTACATAACACAAGGAATGGGTTGAGGACTTTAGAAACGGTGATCAGTATTAGCAAGAGAATGGGTTCGTTCAGGGTCGTGGAGACACCAACGGGGTCGAGCCACGGGGTTGCTGGACCCCGAGATTTAATAGTTGGGTTGGATATGCCAATAAAAGAGTTGAAGACGCAGCTGTTGAAGAAGGAGGTGCAGCTGCTTCTATTGACTGCTCCTGGAGGATGTGGGAAAACCACATTGGTGAAAATGCTTTGTCAGGATGAAGAAATTAAGGGTACTTCCATTTCTTTTATTTTCTTTTCTTTTGTGCGTGTAATTTTACTTGGCAAGTGTTATAAAAAGTGTTGCTAATTTGCATGTTGTTGAAGTTATTTATGGTGCTAGCACGTGTTTTTGAAGAAATTATTAGGTTAGGATTGCTGAAGTGGTCCTCCAACCAATCTCTCAACCAATGAAATAATGTCATTTATGTATATGTGTGAGTCAGATTCCTAATCAGCACAAGAATTAAAAATAATAACCCACTAGGTGATGTCACATTTGCATAAATGACAGCCTTTTATTAGTTAAAAGGACTAGGATGATCATTTCAGCAATCCTCATAGATCTAATAATATTTCTGTGTGTAATGTTGTGAGCCTTGAAATGTGCCTCCATGGCAGGTTTCTAACTACATTGTGTTTGGTTGGCTAGGCACGTTTAAGGAAAATATTCTCTTCGCCACTGTTTCAAAAACTCCCAACGTGAATCTCATTGTAAAAAGCCTATTTAATTATAAGAGTTTGTGGCTTGGGTTTCAATTTCAAAGTGATGAAGATGCAATTGACAGTCTGTCACAATTGCTGAATGATATTGGACCTGATCCTATATTATTGATCCTGGATGATGTCTGGCTTGGGTCAGAATCCCTTCTTGAAAAGTTTAAGTTTGATATTCCAGATTACAAGATTTTGGTTACATCAAGAACTGCATTTCCAAGATTTGAATTTACATATCACTTAAAACCGCTAAATGATGGAGATGCGATGACTCTTTTTCATCACTCAGCATCCCTGAAAGAGGGGAGCTCTTATATTCCACCAGAAGAAGATATCAAAAAGGTACTTTGTCTTACATAATACCTTATGTACCAGCCAAAATTATGTCGTCATACCTACATGGCTACACGTACATTTAAGCCTTGCTTGTTTGTTTTCCAATAACACAACTGTCTCCAAAACTAGTCTAATGAGAAGGGGAAAAAATTTGTCATCAAACAATGTTTTCAAATTTCCAAACAATTAGGGTGGTTTATATTATTAAAATCTTTGCAAAAATTACCCTGTAACCTCCAAACAATAACTAAATTTGTTTAGTTCCTTTAATTGCAGATAGTAAGAGGTTGTGCGGGGTTCCCACTGGTCCTTAAAGTGATTGGTGGCTCATTGTGCAGGCAGAAGGCAGAAGTTTGGCACAGTAGACTAATGAATTGGTCTGATGGTCAATTTTTTTTCAATTCTGATACTGAGCTGCTTGATAAACTTCAAAATAGTTTAGAATTTCCAGATGACAAGGTCATCCTCAAAAACTGTTTCATGGACCTTGGTTCATTTCCTGAAGACCAAAGGATCCCTGCTGCTGCCTTCATTGATATGTGGGCAGAATTATATGAACTAGATGAAGTCCAAGCCATTGCCAGTTTGCTAGAACTCACCAATCGGAATTTGGCTAGCCTTGTGATGTCAAGGTATACTAGCTTATTATTTCGAAAATATGATTTTCTTGTAGTGTGATCTCTTCATATGATTGCTGCTAGTAGTAATAAGTTATAACTCTATACACAACCATAGGCCCAAATATTTTATCATGTCTTATGGATTAATTAACTAATGATGGCAATTAATATTATATTATTATGGTTTTAGTTTATTTTACATGTCTGGCCAATTTAGGAATTGTTTTTTTACCATTGAAACTGGATTGCTACAAAGAGCTAGAAAGAAGGAAAGTGATGCCAAACTAGAGATTCCAACTACTCTACCCAGGAAAAGAAGGGGGTTTCAACTTTTATTAGTCTATACCCTTTTGCTGCTTGTCAGGCAGACATTTGAATTCATTTATCATAGATTGAAGCTGATAGTGTAGATTTCCCTTGGTTGTGTCAATATATTCTTGGTTTTGTTGGATGATAATGGAATATATATTATTTATATGTGAAGATTGAAGAATTTTAATATGTTCTAAGCTTTTAATTTTTGCCCATTAATCAGGAAAGATGCAAGAGAGGTCAATAACTATTACAATGAAGACTTTGTCACACAACATGATATTCTTAGAGAGCTTGCTATGTATCAGAGCAGCCAGGGGCTTAGAGAACAAAGGCAAAGATTGATTATCAACATAAGTAAAAACAATCCACCAAAGTGGTGGGCGGGACAAAAACAGCAACTCTTTAATGCTCGCTTATTATCTATCTCAACTGGTAGGCACATTTTCTCTCTATCAAAGGCACACACATACACAGTAGGTAACCTACATAATATTGATAGCTTGTCACACCGTATACCATTCTTTTTGCAGATGAATTCTTCTTGTCAAATTGGTGCAACATTCAAGCACCCAAAGTTGAGGTTCTAGTTCTAAATTTTCAGCAACAGAATTATACCTTACCTGAGTTTATGGAGAAAATGGATGAACTCAAGGTTTTGATAATCAATAATTATGGTTTCTTTCATTCTGAAATAAGCAATTTTCAACTGCTTGGATCTTTACCAAGTTTAAAGAGAATTAGATTAGAGAAGGTTTCAATTTCTTCCCTTTGCAAGACCTATGTACCATTGAAGACTGTGAAAAAAATATCATTGTTTATGTGTAATATCGGCAAGGCTTTTGAGAATTGTACTATCCAAGTTTCAGATGCATTGCCAAATTTGACGGAGATAAATATTGATTATTGCAATGATCTAGAGGAATTGCCTGTTGGGCTATGTGATATTGTACCCCTCAAAAAACTCAACATCACCAATTGTCATAAGTTGTTTGCATTGCCAGAAGAAATTGGAAAGTTGGTGAATTTAGAAGTGTTAAGGCTCAGGTCATGTACTGATTTGTCAGAGCTACCAGATTCAATCAGAAGCTTCCATAAGTTAAGCATTCTAGATATATCTGACTGCCTAAGCATTATGAAATTGCCAAAACACATTGGTGAGATGTGTAATTTAAAAGAGCTCAACATGAAAGGGTGCTTGAGATTGCGTACTCAGTTTCCAGAATCAATAATGGATCTTAAGCAATTAAAGCTTGTGGTATGTGATGAAGAGAGGGCTAGGTTGTGGGATCCTATCAAGGAATTCCTCTTTGATCTTGAAGTATTGGTGGCTGAAAAAGATATCAACTTGAATTGGCTTCCCAAATGATGAATTCTATGAATTGTTTCCTTTTGGAAAATGTAGTAGGTTTGAGTATGTTATGTCAAGAAATATGGAAAATCATTGTCAATGCCATTGCCAACAGTAGCTGCTAGTCAAGATAGTTCCCAGCAGAAGCAATGATTATTTTTCAACAAAGAACGAAGTGTGCACAGATTATCATGGTGTTGGAGGATGTATACGAGTCACCACTGAATAATTATTCTCAATGGCATTGAAAGGATATGGGAGTATGTTGCCATTGGCCTTTGTTTTATGTCTTAGCTTATACTGATCATTGTTTTGGCATATGCCTTGGGTCATTTCAATTTTTATTATTGTAATATATGTCTCTTATGAACTCTGCTTTTACCTGTATATGTGTGTGTGTAAGTTATTGTCTTTGGTTTTTCTTTTTTTACCCCGTGAAGAGTGTAAAAGTGGCAAGTACAACCCCCCCACCCCCAAAAAAAAAAAAAAAAAAAAAAAAAAAGCAAAGCTGGGGATTTGCATTATAAATATCATGTACCAGGATAATTTAATGGCATATAAGAATAGAAGCAGATTAATCGAGAAGATCCTTGAGAGTTGAGACATTATGTGGTAAACTTCACAAGCATTTTATCACTTACTATGGAGCTCGAGTTTCAATTATATTTTAATTTCTGAGCATCAGTTGAATCTCATTCCCTAAAATGGCGTCACTCTTATTGGGTTGTGTATATATATATATATATATATATAAATTCAAAGAAAAAAAATGATAGCCTCTTATAGCATTGGATTCAACTCATCGAAAATAATAAACCGGCAGTTGATCAATGATTATGCTTCATGAACATTGATTAAATTTCCACCATATACGCTAAAGATCCAATAGTCATGCACCACAAGAGATTGGATTCAATTCATCGGAAATAATATGCTGGCGGTTGGTTGACGATTATGCTTCATGAACAATGATTAGATTTCCACTGTATATGCCAAAGATCCAATAGTCACGCTATCATAAGAGATCAAGTGATCAACTACTAAGACAATCTCTTGCATGATTTCTGTCATAATGTTATCTAGACTTCACAATTACAATCCAATGTTAAGACCCCAATTCAGCTTCGTCACCAATGGGGTTGTGTTTGTTGCAAGTTAGTTACTGTGTCTCAGTTACTAGAGTAGTTAGTTGGTTAAGAAGTTGTTAGGGTACTAATTAACTGTAATTACCAGTTGAGTACCTGAGCAAACTATTAAAGAGAAATTGTAACATGTACATAATTAGCTCTTTCTTTTCCCTCATCTCTTTCTCCATCTCTGTCTCTAAGGAGGATGGCTCCCTCGAAGTAGCCAGTTACCATAACTATCCCAATTCTGCCTATAACCAGAAAACCTTTAACATCCAATGTATTCGGTAGTCTGTTAAATCTGTTTAAATTTCTTACTAAGAATTTCATTGTGACTGTCTAAACTTAGCCTACATTTGGTTCCTTGCATCCATGTGTTTCGATTTGAGTTCTATTATCAGCTTTATAACTGTCACGTGAGTCTTTTAATTGTTGAAGGACATAGGAAAAGGAAAGTCTTTTGGTGGTTCTTCATACATTTTTATGTGTTAAAAAAAAGGGAAAGCTTTTCTCACATTTGCTCTGAGTGAGTATCATCCCATTTGTCGTTTTGGTTTCTAATTGATGATTGCGCTTTCAATCATTGGCATTATTCCAACCGATAGATGGGCGTAAGGTAATATTGATTATATGCAGAGGAAAAATAGGGCAGCCACTGAGGAAGGTGGCAAAATGGATGAACAGAAGCTTCCTAATGGGGATGTGAAGAAAAGCAAGAAGCACCGAGAAAATATCACTAGAACGGTAAGGAAAATGTGTCTGGCTGTTGCCAGGGTGTTAATAATGACTTTTTTGTTGCAGAGATGGATCAAAACAGAGTGAGCAAGAAACCATAGCACATGAAAAGAGAGGGCTGGACAAACTGTCAAGCTGGTAGGATGATGGTTACAAAGTGATGTTCTCACAACTATTGCTGTGGTTGGAGCAATGGCAAAGAGTTGCTCTGGACTTTAGTTTTTATAGGAGGTCTAGGCTGAAATATGCTCAGTATATCCTGGTCATTTTGTAGAAATATTGTAGCAGCGGCAATAGCTGTTCAAGTTTGTTAGTGGGTCTATATACCCTGGTTTATAGAAAGTTGTGATAACATGTATAATATAATCTTCTGAACCGCGTATGTCTTTATAACAAAAATTATAGGTATATGTTCAGCAGATGGGATAAATTACTAAGTTTTTGCAATTTGTACCTTTCCTTTCTTATGGTTTATTCTTCTCAACTGAATTTGATGTTTCAATACAATTGTGGCTGGTTATCTTAATTTGTTTAGTTGCTTCCTTAATGTAGCAATGAAATTTCGAAGTAGGTGCTTGTTAGATGTATCTACTATAAACTTATTGAATCTTTAATTTGATTGGATAATCCCTATATTAATTCAGTCACAGTTTTGAATTGGGTGTAGTGGAGTACAAATGTCCAAATGCAGCAAGTATGAATACTCTATCTATTACCAGTATACATACTTTTCCATGGAAAAAGTTTAGCAACAACTCCCTATTAAAAATTACCAGTATACATGCTTTTTCCATGGAAAAAGTTTAGCAACAACTCCTCCAAATCACTAGAAGGTACATGGATGTTTCTGGCATATGGAGAAATTTTACAATTCTCATTATAGACTGCGTCACTTGTTCACTATGAAGCACGGGTGCGTTTCGGGACTCGGGTGCGGGTGCGGGTGCGGGTGTAGGTGCGGGACTCGGCAATTTTTTAAAAAGTAGGGTGCGGGTGTGATGGGACTCAGTGATTAAAAAATTATTAAAAGTGCATATGACAGTTTCATATGTGCTTTTAATATTATTTATTTTTTTATATAAAAGTTTTGTTTTTAATTCAAATTTTCTCTTTCGGTGTATTTGAAAGATTTAAAAAAGAAGAAGATAAAATTATAATAAAAATTTTATAATTTTATGTTCTACTCTAATTGTTCCATTTCATGCTTTACCAATAACAATATTCCATACTTTAATAATGAGTTTTTTGTTGCAGAGATGGATCAAAACAGAGTGACAAAGAAACTAAAGCACATGAAAAGAAAGGGTTGGACAAACTGTCAAGCTGGATAGGATGATGGGAACAAAGTGATGTTCTCACAACTGTTGCTGTGGTTGGAGCTAGCAATGGCAAACAGTTGCTATGGACTATAGTTTTTATAGGAGGTCTAGGCTGAAATATGCTCCGTATACCCTGGTCTTTTTGTAGAAATATTGGAGCAGTGGAAATGGCTGTTCAAGTTTGTTAGTGGCTGTATATACCCGGTCTATAGAAGGATGTGATAACATGTATAATATAATCTTCTGCTTTACCAAAAAAAAAATAATAATAATATAATATAATCTTCTGAACCGTGTATGTGTATGTAACAAAAATTATAGTTACTAGTTGCACACCCACGCATTGCGCGTAATAATATTATTGTTTTAGTTATTATTTATTAACAGTTGGTTTTTCATTATCTTTTAAGTTAATAAAAACCATACATATAGTTTTTCTTAAACCTTTATAAATGTGTGTGTGTGAATCTTTACCTATATAAAATCTATATATTTCATTTTTTTATATACATAAAACCATAGATGTGTGTGTGTGTGTGTGTATATATATAATAAAAGCTACGCTTTAGTTTTTAGATGTGTGTGTGTGTATTATTTACTTACTGTGAATGTTTACATATATAAACTCTCTCTCTCTCTCTCTCTCTCTCTCTCTCTCTCTCTATATATATATATATATATATATTTTTTTTTTTATAAATGTAAAACCATAGACTACTATTCCATAATGATAGTGGCTAATTAGTTTTATCATTTTTTATAATGCAATATGTTGAATAAAATAATATGAGAATAAAAAAAAGTAAAAATAAAATATATAACAATAAAAACCAAATTAATTATCTCTATTAATTATATTACAATTGTATTATTTAATTTAACTAAAATATTATATGTTTAATTTTTTTTAAATAACAAAATAAGAAAACATAAATAATTTAATTATATGGAGAATGTGCTTGAGTTTAAATATTGAATAAAATAAAATGAAAAAAAAATGTAAAGAAAATATATAATAATAAATACCAAATTACCTAAATCATGTTATGTAATAGAATAATATCTATTATTTTTAATTTTTTATAACGTAATAGAATAACATTTAACAATCAAAGAGAACCAAAAAAACTTAAAAGCATCAACCCAAAGTAGAGTTATAACGTACACAAAAATTTATCAACTTAAAGTAGAGATGCAGGAAAAATAAAAATAAAAAATACTCCAAAAAAATTGAGAGAGAGAGAGAGAGAGAGAGAGATATAACTTTTTTGTGGGGGAAAACTATGCAAGATGAATAGTAATATTAAGGTGGAGGGTAATAAGAAGATGAAAAGGTAAGGAAGGGAAAGATGAAGAGACAAAGTAAAAGAAGATGAAGGGAAAGATGAATAGTAATATTAAGGTTGAGGATAGTGGGGACAGTGGAGATGAAAAGGTAAAAGAAGGAGAAAGGTTGGAGAAAGTATAATCATTTTTGTAAAAAAAAGTAAACGTTAAAAAAATTATAGGAAAATTAGAAAGAAAAGTGATAATGACGTGGATGCTAATATGGCTCAATTGGAGCACAGTAATGATAAATATTATGCTTCAGCTTTTAGATATATATAAATTTTTATAACGCAATAGAATAACATTTAACAATAAAAAAGAACCAAAAAAAAAAAAATTAAAACACAAAACTAAATCGTATCAACCCAAAAAAATTTATCAACTTAAAGTAGAGATGCAGGAAAGAAAATACTCCAAAAAATATTGAGAGAGAGAGAGAGAGAGGGAGAGAGAGATAGAGATAACCTTTTTGTGAGGGAAAACTATGTAAATAATGGAAAAGAGAATGAAAAATTTATAGTAAGGTGATGTGAATATGAAGAGACAAAATAAAGGAAGATAAAAGGAAAGATGAATAGTGATATTAAGGTTGAGGGTAGTAAGGAGATGAAAAAGTAAGGGAGGGAACGATGAAGAGACAAAATAAATAAAGATGAAAGGAAATATGAATAGTGATATTAAGGTTGAGGGTAGTGGGGACTGGAGAGATGAAAAGGTAAAGAATGAGAAATGTTGGAGAAAATGTAATTATTAAAAAAAAAAGCAAATGTTAAAAAAATTATAGGAAAATTAGAAAGAAAATGATAATGACGTGGATGCTGATGTGGCTCAACTGGAGCGCAGTAATAATAAATGTTATGTTTCAGCTTTTAGATATATATATATATATATATATATATAGATGTGTTTTGCATAGCAAATGGGATGAATTACTAATTGTGCCTAATTTTTGGCTAACTCTACTCTACTCCCCCTCATTCCCCCCTTAATTCAAACAAGGCAGTAAGTTTTTGCAATTTGTGTCTTTCCTTTCTTGTGGTTGATTCTTCTCAACTGAATTTCATGTTTCAATATAATTGTGATCGGTTATCTTAATTTATTTAGTTGCTTCCTTAGTGTAGCAATGGAATTTCGAAGTAGGTGCTTCTTAGATGTATCTAATATAAAGTTTTTGGTTATTTAATTTGATTGGGTAATCCTTATATTAATTTAGTCACAGTTTTGAATTGGGTGTAGTGGAGTACAAATGTTTAAATGCAACAGGTAAGAATATTCTGTCTATTACCAATACTTTTCCATGGAAAAAAGTTTAGCAACAATTCCTCCAAATCACAAGAAGGTATAGCGATGTTTTTGGCAAGTTGCGGAGAAATTATACAATTCTCATGGTGACGTGGTGCATCATTTCAATAAAAATACTCCTATTTGTTAATTCAGTCACATTCAAGTCAAAAGCAATAGGTAATAATACTTTGTCTATTACCAATATACATACTTTTCCATGGAAAAGTTTAGCAACAACTCCTCCAAATCGCTAGAAGGTATACAGATGTTTCTGGCAAGTTGTGGAGAAATTATACAATTCTCATTGTAATGTGATACATCATTTCATTAAAAGACTACTATCTATTAATTCAGTAACAGTTTTGAATTGGGTGTAGTGGAGTACAAATGTTCAGATGCAACAGGTAAGAATACTTTGACTATTACTAATATACATACTTTTCCCTGGAAAAAGTTTGGCAAGTTGTAGAGAAATTATACAATTCTCATGGTGATGTGGCCCACCATTTCAATAAAAGACTTCTATCTATTAATTTAGTCATAGTTTTGAATTGGGTGTAATGAAGTACAAATGTTTAGATGTAGTAGGTAAGAATACTCTGTCTATTACCAATATAAGAATATTCTTTCTATTACCAATATACACACTTTTCCATGGAAAAAGCTTAGCAACAACTCCTCCAAATTGCAAGAAGGTATACCAATGTTTCTGGCAAGTTGCAAAGCAATTATACAATTCTCATGGTAACATAATCCACCATTTCATTAAAAGAATCCTATCTATTAATTTAGTCACAGTTTTGAATTGGGTGTAATGGAGTACAAATGCTCAGATGCAGCAGGTAAGAATACTTTGACTATTACCAATATACATACTTTTCCATTGAAAAAGTTTAGCAACAAATCCTCCAAACCGCGAGAAGGTATATCGATGTTTCTAGCAAGTTGCGAAGAAATTATATAATTCTTATGGTAATGTGGTCCACCATTTCATTAAAAGACTCATATCTATTAATTCAGTCACAATTTTGAATTGGGTGTAGTGACGTACAAATGTTCAGATGCAACAGGGAAGAATACTTTGACTATTACCAATATACATACCTTTTTATGGAAAACGTTTAGCAACAACTCCAAATCGTGAGAAGGTATGCTGATATTATTGGCAAGTTGCGGAGAAATTATACAATTCTAATGGTGACGTGGTCCATCATTTTATTAAAAGACTCCTATTTATTTAAAATTGCAAAAAAAAAAAAAAAAAAAAAAAGTTAAACTAACAATGGTTCAACACAAGGACTCTATAATTTCTCCATGTTGTGAGTGTCTATTTTCATACAACTGAATAGTTAGGTGACAACATTATAAATTGATACATCATTTAAGATTACTTAAAACTCAAATAGACCAAGTTTAACACCACCATTTACATTATCCCCCCATCCTATAACCCGTTCTATCTGTCTCATAAATAGTTAAATACACTTTTTAACTGTAGAATGAATACGCAATGGCAGTAGACTCTTCAATATATATATATATATATATTTCTCAAATGGAAGAGTACAGTAATCAAGAAAAAGACAGTTTCATGTGCACTTTTAATATTATTTATTTTTTATATAAAAGTTTTGTTCAAAATAATTTTTTTCCTCTTTTTAGTGTATTTAAAAGATTTAAAAAAGAAGAAGATAAAATTAGAATACAAATTTTATGTTCCACTTTAATTGTTCCATTTCATGTTTTACCAATAACAATATTCCATTCATTTTTTTTCAAGTAACCAAAATTACTTTCTCAAAAAACGTAAACAAAATTAGAAGAAAAAAAAAAACAGACATAATTGATATGTTGGTTGATTGATGAGTATAAAGTGAGTAGTGTTTATTACACACCACTTAGTGCACACAAAGTATACACAAATTGTCTTTTGCACTAAAATCATGACTTCAAATAATTTCAATTCAAAATTTTTGATTTAAAATTGTGATTTGAAGTCATGATTTCAGTGCAAAATGTGATTTGTGTGTACATTGTGTGCATTAAGTGAGTATATAATAGCTATTTCCTAAAGTATAATTGTAAGGGTCATATTTTTATGTATTGGCATATACGAGATCAAAATACACTTTATATGTAATTGAGTCTTTAGTTTCAAGTGTTTTTAAGAAGAACATATAATTCATTAACAAGTGGTATTATTGAAAATACAAGACTTCTCAAGAAAAGATGTTGTGTAGGTCTTGATAACTATCGAATTATCGACAATAAATGAATCTTGATACTTGCTTGACATATCGAGATACGAGAAAACTGAACTACAAATTTTGTTTTCAGCCTATGATGACTTGTCTTTCTAAGGATTCTTGTACTAGGGTTCTAGAGCATATAAAATAAATAATTTATAGCCATCATCATAGAGGTAGAGAGATACACACATAATAGAGAGTTTATGCAACGTTTGAGTGTCTAAGGTTTTGTATCAAGCTACTACTGGTTCATCCAAGCGTGGATTGAAGAACTCTGCAAAGCTACAACAATCAATATGGTTGCTGTGGAATTTGTCACGGATAGGAGATTCAAGCAAAGGAGAAGTCTTGTACAAGATCTAGTCCAATTAGAGATTGGAGCTGAGCTTTCTAATAGATTCGTAACTTCATTGTATTTATAACTTCTGTTTCTTGTTAATGGATTATTAGGAATTGGTGACCTAAAATTTACTCGGTGAGGTTTTACTTGTGAGGTTTTCCACTTTTCCTCATTGTGATCAAATCGTTGTACCAAACTTATTTTCTGCTACAATCTATTTTGCTTGGTGATTTGATTGGGTCATAATTACATTTGCATGTAATTTGGACTAATTAATTAACTTAGGTAAATAGTTAATTAAATTTGCGTGTAATTTGGACTAATTAATCAATTTGCATGTCATTCTCACATGGCCTTACAACCCCATTGGAGAGTACACAGTTAAGTTAGGGTACCAATTTTTGCAGTTGGAGTTTCATAATAGCCAACTAGGTCAATATGATATTGCACAGTTGAAACCTTTGTGGCAAGCAATTTGGAGTTTAACCGTTCTATGTAAGGTAAAAAATTCTGGTTTGGAGAGCAACCAAAAATTCTTTACCTATGAAGAAAAATCTGGTTAAGCAACAGATTATCACTAGAGACAATTATGAACTCTGCCATGATCATCAAGAAGACATGAGGCATGCACTATACCTTTGTCCAAAACTAGATGAGCTTTGGTATAAAGTCCCCATATGGAATCATAGCAGTTTAAAGCAAGTTTCAAATTTCATTGATCTATTAGGGTTTACTTTTACAGAAAATAGAGACCCAACTCTGTTCTCAATGGTGATTTGGGCGTTATGAAACCATCAGAATAATCTCAGTCTTGGAAAAGTTACCGGTACGCTAGATCAGTTATTAAGTCAAGCAAGAGATAAATTGCGTGAGTTTGCTCTCCACAACACCTCCACAATTACACTAGTTGGGCAACAACCTACAAGTTGGCAACCTCTAGAAAACTCTCAGTACAAAATTAACTTTGACGACACTCTTTTTCAATCATAAAATTGTGCTGGTATTGGAGTGATAATTAGGAATGAATTTGTTAGGTTATGGTCTCTCTATCCCAACGCATCCCCCTACCTTTTACAGCTATCGAAGTTGAGGCTTTGGCAGCATGACGGGCTCTTGAACTGGCTATGGAAACAAGTTTTGACCAGGTTATCTTGGATGGTGACTCATAGATCCTTATCGAGTCTAAATCTTCTATCCCACTCTTCTTGCTCCACTATATACTCCACAAATAAAAACATGCCACATTTCCATCTATATACTCCATTTATTTTATCAAATGCTAAATTTATGCCTTCTATTATTTCAATTTTCTAAAATAAATAAATAGCTTATCATATTTAGGTAATTGAAATAATAGAATGCATACATTTAGCATTTAATAAAATAAATGGACATGTGACATGTTCTTATTTGTGGAGTATATAGTGGAGCAGGAAGAGTGAGATAGAAAATTTGGACTCATCCTTATCACAACACTCAAGGATGATTCTTACTCATTGTTGCACTTCAGCCACATTGCAAAAGATATTTAGTACCTTGCCTCTTATTTTTCAATGTTAAATTATTCCCATGTATGTAGACATTATAACACTATACACGAGCAATTTTCATACTCGAATTCAAGTTTGGATGGAAGATGTGCCATTAGACATTACCAAAATAGGTTGATTTAGCTTAACTCAATCTATAACTTAACAATAATAATTTTTTATTTGTAATTGGCTAAGGTTTGTAAGTGTGCTATTGCGTCCTACTCTTTTGGTCTGCGTTTGTGTTTTTCTGGGTGTGTGCATTGTTTACAAGACCCATAAGTATAAAATCTGATAACTTCTGCTTTAAAACTGGGTCTCATGGTATTATTTATATATTTAAAAATTATTTTGTTACAGTGTTTTCAACAATAAATTTTCAATTTTCAACAATAAACCATATTCAAACAAACCCTAAAATTTTTTCTTTTTTTTTTAATCCAACTTGCGTATTGGGCTATAAAGTTTGAAAACCGGATGTGAAAGCAATGCCATGAATTCTGATTCCTGTTTCTTTTCCGGCTCTAATAAAGAGGTCAAGTCCATGCCGTGCGTAATAATAATAATAATAAAAGTCTGTCCCTGCTGTGCTCTAAAAAGTAAAGTCTACTGATAAAAATTAAAAAAAAGAAAAAAAAAAGAGTAAAGTCTAAATTAGGAACTAGTATATGGTGTGCCGGGTCACTCAGACTGGCGGGTCCGAAACTTCCAGTCATAAAGATGCGCAATTGCGGAGAAAAGGTATATAATGATGCTTTTATTATCGTGTTTTACCCTCCCCCGAGAGAATCGTATTTTGGTTAACGTGTTTTCTTTATCAGAAGAAACTAAGCAGAAATTGAAGGGTTCCGTGTTTACACGTTTCGCAGTTGTATATAATAAGTGTTACTTCAGCTTCGTAATTTTCAGGTATCGCTGCTAATTTAAGTCGTACTGTGTTGCAGTGTTTCATTCATTTGAAAGCAGATCTACAACATATCCTTAAACAAAATTATAATAAAGTTTCGATTTTTTGGGCGTTGTTGGGTAGAGGGAAGTCTTTTTTAGTTTGTTTCTAAATTGGGTCCTATATTTGATTTATTTGGGTTATTTGGCGATCAAAATAGTAGTTATAGTTAATTATGTGAATAAACTTAAAAAATTACTTAATTTTTATATAACATCAATTAATTCATTATATATATATATAAAAAAAAAATAAACTTTTTCTTTTTATGATTATAATTAAACATGTGATTGTCTATTCTAAGAAAATTTGATTAAATTTACACAAAAAGTGTCACTAAATATTATGTTTTTACATTTTACTATCATATTATTAGTAATAAACATATTATATTTTTATTTATATAATTTAAAATTTTATTAATTATATAATTTATGACGTCACCGGTTTGATCATCGGTTGGAACTCAGTCCGACCAAAAAATCAGTAACCAATCACTTTTCCGGTTTTGTCACCGTACTAGTTTATAAAACCATGGAAAAAACCAAAAAAAAAAAAAAAAAAAAAAAAAACGAAAATCTGGAAAAAAAAAAAAATTTATAATAAAACCAATAAAAAGGCCCAAACCAAATGCCAATAGAAAAGCCTAGTACAAGAACAATTTCATGTCAGACTAAGACTATCACTACTCCAACACCACCATGATTACGATTTTAATTCAACAAATATTAAAAAAAAAAATCCTCACGGCCTCAATGCCTCGCGGATTCACAAGTCATTAAACAATTTAAACTAAAACTAAATCAAACCTAAAGGCTAAAAGGAAATAAGAAACTCACTTACTCTCCCTAGCCATCACCGTCCATCCTTGTTCAGCAACACTAACAACAACCACAACTGAACTCCACAAGCTTTATGTTATCAATATATAAAATTTTCTTTTTATTAGATGGTGTAATTTATACTTCTTGAGAAATACACTGGAAAAAAATTCCTAAAGCCATCATTGGTTGAAACCTTTGTGGCAAGCAATTTGGAGTTTAACTGTTCTGTGTAAAGTAAAAAAATCTGGTTTGGAGAGCAGCCAAAAATTCTTTACCTACAAAGAAGAATCTAGTTAAGTAACAAATTATCACTAGAGACAGTTGTGACCTCTGCCATGATAATCAAGAAGATGTGAGGCATGCACTATACCTCTATCCGAAACTAGATGAGCTTTGGAATAAAATTTCCATATGGAATCATAACAATTTAAAGCAAGTTTCAACCTTCGTCGATTTGTTGGGGTGTATTTTTGCAGAAAATAGAGACCCAACTTTGTTCTCAATGGTGATTTAGGTGCTATGGAACTGTCAAAATAATCTTAGGCTTGGAAAATTTACTGGTACATTGGATCAATTATTAAGTCAAGCAAGAGACAGATTGCATGAGTTTGCTCTCCATAACACCTCCACGATTGCACCAATTGGGCGACAACCTATAAGCTAGCAACCTCTAGCAAGCTCTCAGTACAAAATTACCTTAAAAATGCTTTTTTTGGTCATAAAGTTATGCTAGTATTGGGGTGATAATTAGGAATGAGTTTGGTCAGGTTATGGTCCCTCTATCCCAATGCATCCCCCTACCTTTTACAGCTATCAAAGTCGAAACATTGGCAGCACAACGGGCTCTTGAATTGGTTATGGAAACAAGCTGTGACAGGGTTATCTTGGAAGGTAACCTACAAATCCTTATCACAGCACTCAAGGATGACTCTTACTCATTATCACACTTCGGGCATTGCAAAAGATATACAGTACCTTGCCTCTTATTTTTTAATGTTAAAATTATTCTCATGTACATAAGCATTGTAATACTGTAGCTCACTTGTTTGCAAAATGAGCAATTTCTACCTCATTTCAAAGTTTAGATGGAAAACGTACCACTAAATGTCACTATTGTTTTCATAGGTTGATTTAATGGCCTCCCTTAATGAGATTTAGAGTTTGTTTGAGATCCGTTTATTTTGTTAAAACTGAAAATTTTTTACTGAAAGTACTGTAAATAAAGGTAAAAATTAATTAAAATAGTACAATGGGACTTATAAATAATATCAAAATGTGCAATGAGGTCTATGAATAACCGTAAAAATAAACTAAATAGTAAAATAAGCTAACTTTTTAATATGTAGCCAAACACACGCTTAATGTTTTCCTTCTAAAAAAACCTAGAGTTGATCCATAACTCAACAATAATAATTTTTTATTTGTAATTGGCTAAGGTTTGTTAAAGTCTTTTTTTTTAATCCAACTTGCGTTTTGTGCCATAAAAAGTTTGAAAACCGGATGCGAAAGCCATGCCAAGAATCCTGTTTCTTTTCCGGCTGTAATAAAGGCTAAGTTCATGCTGTGTGTAATTAAAATAATAATAATATTATTATTATTATACTCTCTCAAAAAAAAAAAAAAAAATAATAATAATAATAAAAGTCCGTGCCGTGCTCTAAAAAAAAAAGTCTAAAAACTTGTCCGAAACTTCAAGTTACAAGATGCTCAATTGCGGAGAAAAAGGTATATTGATTGATTCCTGTATTAGCGTGTTTTACTATCTCTCCAACTATTCAATAATTTTCCATCCGCAGAAAATTCTATTTTGTTTACGCTCTTATCTTTACCAGAAATTAAGAAGAAATTGAACGTTTGCCGTGTTTGTAAGTTTCGCAGTTGTATATAAGTGTTAATTCAGCTTCGTAATTTTCAGGTATCGCTGCTAATTTAAGTCGTATTGTGTTGCAGTCATTCATTTGAAAGCAGATCTACAACATATCCTTAAACAAAATTATAATAAAGTTTCGATTTTTTGGGCGTTGTTGGGGAGAGGGAAGTCTTTTTTTAGTTTGTTTCTAAATTGGGTTTCGAAATCCTATATTGGATTTATTTGGGTTATTTGGCGATCGAAGCAAAGTCTAAGATTTATGGCAGTAGAAATGGTTGTTGAAGTTGAAGCATTTGGAGGCGCAGTTAAGCAAGTGGTCAATCTTAAACGCTTCGGATCCAGACTAAATCATATATTGCTTTTGTTCAACGATGATACAAAGCGATTAGATCTCCCAAAAAAGAGTACAAAGCGCTCGAAAGAAGACGTGAAAAAGCGTGAGAAGCAAGTTCGCAAGTGCTCGAAAAGCCGGTGGTGCCGCTGTTTTAGAGTCTGTTGCCCCCCCGAACTTTGCGAGTCGGACGAGGACATCGCAAGGTCCTGTGAGGATGATGCGGAAGGAAATAGCATAAGGAATCATGGGACCGAGATTTCGCTAAACTTGAATATTATTCAAGAACAAGAGGATTCGAACTGGGATAGACCAAGGGCATTTTGTGCGGTTCGTAGACCCCCGATTTTTACAGTGGGGTTTGATATGCCAATGAAGGAGTTGAAGGCACTGCTGTTGAAGGAGGAGGTGCATCAGCTTCTATTGACTGCTCCTGCTGGATGTGGGAAGACCACATTGGTCCAAATGCTCTGTCAGGATGAGAAAATTAAAGGTGCTACTTCCATCTCTTTAATTTGTTTGGGGTCCAAGACCATAAATGAGTTATTTATTTATTTAAATCAATTATAAATATAAAATAGGATCTTCCTGCTATTTGATATATAGGATGTCGCATTATTATTGGTAAAGTTTCTATATTTAGGTCTTGCTAACATTTACTTTTTGATTGATAATATCACTAATTCAAGATTTTCTTCTAATATAATGTATTTTAAGTAGGATATCATCAATTTAATTTTAAACATTTTCTTTTTTGTAGAAACAATTGTAACATGTTTTGTTAATAAAATTTTATAACAAATAAACGTATTTAGAAATTATTTAGCCTTTTTATATAATTAGAATGACAAAACTTAAGTACAGTACTTAGATATTATTTCTTAGGTTCTTCTCTACAGATTCAGTCATGTGGCTTTTTTCTTTTGGGATAGAAGTGTATTTTTAGTTAATTACAGTCGCATAGCTAAATCTTAAGAGGAGGGAACCTAAGAAATAACCCTAATCAGAATAATTATAGTATTACATATTATAACATCATTATGATTGTTTTCATTGTTATCTTTTTGATATAGTATTTCATTATCTTCTAAGAATTTTTTATGAATTTCTTTATTAATATATCCTATATGAGATTTAAGTTTTTTTTTTTTTTTTCTATTCTATTGTCCTTTTTTGTTAAGCTTTATATATATATATATTTTTTTTTCAATTTTTAAATTATTTACAAAAAAAATACCTATGATAAAAAAAAATTATGATATGGCAAGAACAAAATAAATTTTAAATCATTAAAAAATAGAATCTAATTTTTTAATGTTACTATTGCGACTTCACTTATTAATAAGATCACCCAATATTGTCTCCCTTGAGATAAGGCGATCCATAGTCTAAAATTCAATTTGGATTTTAGAGGAGAAAGAGAGATTATTTGGTGTGTGTCATTGTGGAAGGCTAGTGTGTAGTTCCGAGCATATGCACAGATACAATTAAAAACAATTGTAATTATACGGTTCAAATTATATTTTTTTTATAAGAAATTCAAATTATACATGGTATTAGATTACACTTTTTTTAAATAACACATTTCTAAAGTATATAATGATTTCTTATTATATATACTAGCTTGTATGCATATGCATAGATACACTTAAAAATATACAATAAGACGCATAATATAATTTATATATATATATATATAATTTAAATACTATTGATAGTCATTTTTTAATTTTATTATCTCTTTAAAAAATTTTGTAAGGATATTATTAGATATAAAATGTAAATTGTCCATATATTATTTAATTATTGTAAAACACTTTATTATTATTATTATTATTCTACGATTCATTTATTCTAAACTCTTTAGTATTTGTAGTTAATAACTCACTTGAATAAATATTTATAATGTGGTCCCACATTTGATTTTAAAATTAAGAAATAAAACTCTTTAAGAATAAATAATTTAGGACACAGGATGCAAAATTGGAACTCTAATTTGGAATTCTAATTTAAATTTCTCTCAACTTCACTTATTATTATTACTAGCTTGTAACATCTTGTATATGCATGGGTATATTTAAAAGAAACACATTAAAATGTATAGTATAATTCCTACATATATAATTTAAATATTATTGATAGTCATTCTTATATTTTCTTTTTTAACTTTTTAAAAAGTCTTGTAAGAATGTTATTAGGTAGAAAATGTAAATTGTCCATTTTTTAAATATTTTTATATTCATTATTCTAGACTCTTTGATTTTTGTACACAATAACTCACTTGAATGAAGATTTATGATATGATCCTATATTTGATTTCAAAATTAAGAAATAAAACCATCTCTAAAAATAAATAATTTAGGATACATAATACAAAATTGGACTTAAATTGTAGAATCTAATTGGATTTTCTCTAAACTTTACCTATTAATATATATATATATATAGATGACTTATAAATTTGAATTGTTTTTAGTTATACAAAAAAAAGGCTCATAAATATAAAATCATTCAAACTCTCTCTTCCTCTAATTTTATATATAATATTAGATATATGATTATGTTTTTTATGATTTATTTATATTGGATTCCTCGTTTTCTACATAAATTAACTCATTGGGCACAAAAATTAAATTTTTTTGATTAGATGGGACATATATATATATATAGATGACTTATAAAGTTGAATTGTTTTTAGTTCTATAAAAAATAGGCTCATAAATATAAAATTATTCAAAAATTATGTTTTTTATGGTTTACTTATGTTGGACTCCTCTTTTATTACATTAAATTAACTCATTTGGCATAAAAATTAAAAAAAATTAGATTAAATGGGACACATATCGCAAAATCAAACTCTAATTAAAATTTAATTTTTGCATTGAATTAACTCACTTAGCACAAAAATTTAAAAACTTAGATTAGATGGGACATATGACGCAAAATTAGACTTTAATTGAATTTCAATTTGAAATCTAATTGAATTTTCTCTCTGCTTTACCTATTATATATATATAGATTATTATTATTATTATTATAAAATTTTTGTGCCAAATGAATTTATTTTTAGTTATTAAAAAAAGGTTCATAAATATAAAATTATTCAAATTCTCTCTTCCTCTAATTTTATATATAGTGTTAGATATATGATTATGTTTTTTATATTTTATTTATATTAGACTCGATGTTTTCTACTCTAAATTAATTCATTTGGCATAAAAATTTAAAAACTTCGATTAGATGGAACACCTACCGTAAAATTAAACTCTAATTGAAATCCAATTTTTATACTAAACTAACTAACTTGGTTCAAAATTTTAAAAATTTTGATTAAATGGGACACGTGGCACAAAATTAGACTTTAATTGAATTTCAATTTAAATTCTAATTGGATTTTCTCTCACCTTTACTTATTAATATATATATATATATATAGATGACTTATAAACTTGAATTGTTTTTAGTTCTACAAAAATAAAAGATTCATAAATATAAAATCATTCAAAAATTATGTTTCTTGTGGTTTATATTGGACTCCTCATTTTTTACACTAAATTAACTCATTTGGTACAAAAATTAAAAAATTTAGATTAGATGGAACACATATCGCAAAATTAAACTCTAATTGAAATCCAATATTTACATTGAATTAACTCACTTGACACACAAATTTAAAAACTTAGATTAGATGAGACATGTGGCACAAAATTAGATTATAATTGAATTCCAATTTGAAATCTAATTGGATTTTCTCTTAGTTTTACCTATTATATATATATATGATTTAGAATTTAATTGGTTTTAAACTATTCGGTTTTTGTACCCAATAATTCACTTGTTACAAAAATTAAAAACTTAAATGGACACGTGGCGTAAAATTGAGAATTCAATTAAAATCTAATTGAATTTTCTCTAAGATCTTCTATGGGAAGATCTCAAACTAAAGGGAAATATGAGAAATGCAAATGATTTCATTGTGGGAAGATCTCAAACTAAAGGGAAATCTGAGAAATGCAAATGATTTCATTGTGGTAAAGAATGCCATTTGAAAATGAATTAATGAGCATGGAAAAGATAACAAAAGGAGGTAAATAATCAAAAGAAAGATTATGACAATAAAATAATGGCTACTTGCTCAGGTGAGCAAGTAATGGCTCTCTCTTGGGGGAAGGATGAGTGCTTGCATGTTGGGGAAGAAATTGAGTGGTCTGTTCTGCTTCTGTCCATTGTACTCCTAACAAGGACTTCTTCACTTCGTACATGGATAGAGACTTTGGTTTTGTGAAGATGGGCAACAAAAGTTATTCGAAGATTGTGAGAAGTGGTGATGTTTGCATCTAAACTAGTGTTAGGTGTACATTGACTTTGAAGGATGTGCGACATGTTCCTGAATTGTGTCTTCATCTATTTCCATAACCATGTTGGGATTATGACAATTACTTCGGTAGTGGAAGATGTAAACTGAACTAGGGGTCACTTATGGTGGCTAAAGTCAAGCCTTGTTGCACTTTCTACAAGACACATGTGAAGGTGTGTAGAGATGTATTTTATGTTGTGAAAGAACAAATCAAAATTGAGGTACAAAAGGTTGACTCACATCAACGATAAGGGGTTTCAAATTTTAGCAAAGAAGTCTCTTATTCTCTTTTCCAAAGGTAGAATGCTAAACCCTTGTAATCATTGTTTTTACAATAAACAACATAATATTTCTTTTGCCATATCCTCACAAAAGAAATCTAATCCTTTTGGATTAGTCACTCTGATGTTTGTGGTCCTTTTAAGGTGGAGTCTTTGGGTGGCAATATATATTTTGTCACAGTTATTGATGATGCATCAAGGAAGATGTGGGGAATGCGTTGAACACAAAAAATCAAGTGTTTCAACCATTTCAACAATTTCATGCCATGGTTAATTAGAGAGGCAGAGAAGCAATTGAAGTGTCTCTGTACTAACAGGTGAGAGTACACATCAAAAGCATTCAAAGGTTGTTGTCTAGGACATGGCATAAGGGGTGCTAAGACAATTTCTGGCATGGTTTCAAACCTGAACCATTCAAAGAACTGAAAAAGGAGAAAGTTCAAAGTTTTTAAGTTCGGACTAAGGTTTAACCGAGGTTGAAACTTGAAGTTGTTATAATTAATTTAGTAATTAATTAAAATACAAATAAAGGTATATTAAATTTGTATATATTAGCAAAATTGACTAAAAATATCTATAAAAAAATGAAAAAAACTTTCAAATAAATTTTCATAATATTGTAAGGTTAATAGAAAATAACACAACATAAATAAGCATGAAAAAGAATTGCATAATTAAATCACAAGTAAATTTATAAAAATAAATAAATAAATAAAAAACAAACAAATTTGGTAATATTTAATAAATTGAGAGAGGTGTGACATAATAAGTTAAAAAACTGTAAATTATGTAAATCTAAAATAAATATAATAATATTTTATAGTTGATCACTAGATGCTTTAGTCCATTGTTCATACCTTGGTTCCTAAATGGGAGGTGGGGTTGGGCTAAGATGATAACGGTGGTGCTGTAACGTTTCCTACAGTTGAACAACCTAGAAACCAAAATCAAACCCCAAAAACCCTATAGTGGATTGTTGGAGCTCGTCTGGATGTAGGCTTCATTTCAAACCATGTATGCCTTTTATGTGTTTGATAATTTGTCTCTTAGAATCGATATTGCATATCTTTCTAGTTTAGCGTTGTTATTTGCTGTGGCTAATAGCTATTACCTTTATGTTGGTAAATACACACTTGGATGACACCATTGAGGGAGACTTTGGTCCCATCAAGAAGTGATTAGTTTTTCCTAACATTATGTGGCCATGGTAAATCATGTTGATTCATTTATTTTGGCCCTTTCAACACTTGAAGCCGTGTTTTTGGCATATTTCATATTTTGGAATTATTTCCTTAGAAAAATAGTAAAAGAAAAGAGGTACAACAAAAATAATCAAGCTTTATTCCCAAATTTTGGTGGTTCGACTATGAATTGTCAACAAACTAACTATGATCGACCACTTGTATTCTTTTCCATCATTCTATTGTGTCCAAAGTCATATTCTCTGTCACCTCCTTAATTAACATGTCATTTTAGGAGATGATTGAAAAAAAGAAAAGCAATTCTCATGACTCTAATTGTGGCGTTTCTCACATCTTTTTTTTTGTTGGCTCGCTTCTTACCCTTTCCCTTGATTGGGCTTGGGAAATTTTTTCATGACCTAGCCATTATGTGAGTTTTTTGTATGTAATTTTATGAGACATGAAATGTGCCTCCAAGGCTGTTTTCTAACTACATTATTTTTGGATATACAGGCATGTTTGCGAACAATATTCTCTTTGTCAACGTTTCTAAAACTCCCAATGTGAAGGTCATTGTACAAAACCTATTTAGTTATAAGGGTATTAAGCCTACGTATCAAATTCAAAGTGATGAAGATGCAATCTGCCAGCTACCACAAATGTTGAGTCATATTGGACCTAGTCCTATATTGTTGATCCTGGATGATGTCTGGCTTGGGTCAGAATTCCTTCTTGAAAAGTTTAAGTTTAATATTCCAAACTACAAGATTTTGGTTACTTCAAGAACTGCATTTCCAAGATTTAAACATACATATAACTTGAAACAACTAAATGATGTGGATGCAATGACTCTTTTTTGTCACTCAGCATTCCTACAAGATGAGAGCTCTTATATTCCAGAAGAAGATATCAAAAAGGTACTTGGTGAATCTGTGATATATATATCAGAAGATATACATTTTTTTTATGGGTATATACGTAATACCAAATGTACTTGCCAAAATCATTATTCCTACTTATACATATTTTTAAGCTTGCTTGTTTTGTTTCCAATAACCCAACTTTCCGAAACGAGACTGCAAAAAAGGGGGAAAATTTTGTCACACACTCTCTTTTCATATTTCTGAATAATTAATGTCGTTTAGATAATTTAAATCTTGGAAAAAATTGCCCTTGTTGAATTTTGAACAGTAATTGAATTTATTTGGTTCCTTGCATTGCAGATAGTAAGAGGTTGTGGGGGGTTTCCATTGGTCCTTAAAATGATTGGTGGTTCACTGTGTGGGCAACATGCAGTGGTATGGCACAGTAGACTTTTGAAATGGTCTGATGGTCATTTTTTTTTCAATTCTGATACTGAGTTGCTTCCTCATATTCAAAAAAGCCTAGAATTTCCAGATGACAAGATCATTATCAAAGAGTGCTTCATGGACCTTGGTTCATTTTATGCAGAACAAAGGATCTCTGCTGCTATCCTTATTGATATGTGGGCAGAATTATATGAACTAGATGAAGATGGCATCCACGCGATTGCCAATTTGCAAGAACTCACCATTCGAAATCTGGTTAACCTTGAGATGACAAGGTACGCTAGCTATTTGTGACCCTTTATGGCTTAATTAACTTTTGATGGCAATTGATAATTTGTTATTATAGTTTATTTGACCTGACTGCGCTAAATTTGGACTTTTTGGGTCCGTTTGGATTGAGTTTATTTTTGCTGAAACTAAAAACTGAAACTGAAAACACTATAGCAAAATAATTTTTAAATGTGTAAATAGTACCATGGGACCCATTTTTAATGAAAAAATTACTGAAAAGTAGAATTTGTGGATTCGTAAACAGTGCATGAATATATTGTTTAATGTGGAAAAGTCAACAAGTGCAGACTGAACCAAAAAACAAATCCACAAGACAAAAACGGCAACAATCATTTGAGTCCAAACGGGCACTTTATTTCATTGATGTGAAATGCGATTACAAAAAAGAGCTAGAAGAAAGAAACTTATACCAAACTAGAAACAATAAGAGATGTCAATTACTCTGCCCAGGAAAAGAGAGGGATTTTAACTTTTGTTAGTCTATAACTTCCTGTAATTATATTCTTAATTTTGTTGGATATATGTGTGTGTGTGTGTGTGTGAAAAATTATTATTTTTTAAATATTTTTCTAACCTTCTAATTTGCCCATTCACCAGGAAAGATGCAAGTGAGGTCAAGAGCTATTACAATGAAGACTTTGTCACACAACATAATATTCTTAGAGAGCTTACTCTGCATCAAAGTAGCCAGGAGCCTATAGGACAAAGGAAAAGACTGATTATGAACATAAGTGGAACCAATCTACCAAAGTGGTGGATGGAACAGAAAAAACAACCCATCAATGCACGCTTATTATCCATCTCAACTGGTTGGCACATTTTCTCTCTCCCAAATACGCACACATACACATTATGTAACCTACATAATATTGAGTGCTGATCACATCATATTCAATCAGGGGCAGAGGGAGGGGAGGTTTTTTTTTTTTTTTTGGGGGGGGGGGGGGTGGGGGGCAATAAGCCCCTTGACTTTTGAAAAATCCATCCTCCCTCTTATACTTTTGGTAAAAAAATCCATCTTTAGATATAAATTAAATAATCCCCCCACCCCCGGGTAGGCGGATTTTTACTAACACACTTATTTAGATGACAAATACATCATTTTTGTTTCCTCTAATTTCTCTTATACCATGAATAACTCATTCATTTAAAGTGTATTTAATGTATTTCATAAAAATTGAAAAAGTTTATATATTATTAACGCTCAATACTCTTATACCATAATAGTATATCATAGAAATATATAAGTAAATCTTTTTAATAAAAACATTCTTTATTTTTATAATTTTTCATTTAGAAAATTAGAGAATATGAAATTTTTTTTTTTTTCCTTTTAGAAGAAACGATAAATGTTGATTTCATGGTTAGGAGTTAATCTTTTAGTTTTTATTAATGTTAGATATACTTTGTTATATGTAAAAAATAGCATTTGTTAAATAATATTACGAACATATTTTGTGTGTGTAGGTTTTTCTTTGGATTTATTTTATATTTAGCTTGGCCTTCCTGAAGAATTTTTTGGTGTATACAATGTATTTTTTGCAGATGAATCATTCTTGGGGAGTTGGTGCAACATTCAAGCACCTAAAGTTGAGGTTTTAGTTCTAAATTTTCAAACAAAGAATTACACCTTACCTGAATTTGTGGAGAAAGCAAATGAACTCAAGGTTTTGATAGTCAGTAATTGTGGTTTCTTTCATGTTGAAATAAAAAATTTTCAACTGCTCTGGTCTCTACCTAATTTAAAGAGAATTAGGTTGGAGAAGATTTCAATTTCTTCTCTTTGCAAGACCCTTGTACCATTGAAGAGTTTAAGAAAAATATCATTATTTATGTGCAATATTGGTACTGCTTTTGAGAATTGTACTATCCAGGGTTCATATGCATTGCCAAATCTAAAAGAGATAAACATTGAATATTGCAATGATCTAGTAGAACTACCTGTTGGGTTGTGTGACATTGTCTACCTAAAAAAACTTTGCATCACCAACTGTCATAAGTTGTTCATACTGCCTAAAGGTATTGGAAAGCTAGTGAATTTAGAAGTGTTAAGGATTAGGTCTTGTACTGATTTGTCAGAGTTGCCAGAGTCAATTAGAAGCCTCCATAAGTTAAGCATTCTTGACATATCTGATTGTCTAAGCATTAGCAAGTTGCCAAAATACATTGGTGAGTTGTGTAATTTAAAAGTGCTTAACGTGAAAGGGTGCTTGAGATTATGTAATCCATTGCCGGAATCAACAATAGATCTTAAGCAATTAATGATTGTGGTATGTGACGAAGAGAGGGCCAAGTTATGGGAGCCTATCAAGGATGTCCTCACCAAGCTTAACATTGAGGTGGCTACGAAATATATCAACTTGAATTGGCTTCTCAAGTAGCACTTTTGAGAACCTTCGTTCAAAGATACAATATTGAGTCACCTGGCCTTAAATATGTACAACTTTATTTAAATGGAATTATGGTGATAACTATATGGATTTAGAAATTCATATGATTTCTTTTTATTTTTTATTTACAAATTATTTGGAATTTGTAACAATTCACTCTTTGCCCTATGTAGATCAAATGTGCAATATATTATAATTCATTTTGTTATCTTCTATAAAGTTCCATATCACTGTATTTGGCAATTTAGTGTTCTTCCATTGTTAAACTATTTGTAATAATGATTATGTTACAAAGGAAATGTGCAGCCATAAAAATAACTTCACATATATTATTTTGAAACATGAAGTCATGTTATGTGGCACTTTATTGAAGCAATTTTGCATTTAACCTTCAATCTCATCTTTGCATGTAGCTTTGAATAATTAGCCTTCAGTCCTTAAAGCACGTAACTTTGAGGTATCCAATTGAGAAAGAGCTTGAAAATTATTACAACCAAAATTGAATTTTGTGTTGTTTTGTTTCCTTATGAAAATGCACGTCATAGTCATTGAAGTGTATTTCCAAATTAAGAGGCTTCATATCAATTTATCACCAAAAAAGAAAAAAGAAAAAGGATATGTGCATGCAACTTAAAATTCTTGCTTTTTATGACAAACTATTTGCTTCAACTAATTTCTAATTTTTATAACAATTATGCTATAGTCTAAATTCATTATCATCTGAATTTGTACTATTTTAATTCAACCAAAACCTTTATGTTATTGCAACAATAATTTGTGTTATTACTTTATTATATGGTCAACATTTTTCATAAGTTTCTTACATAGAAGCTTATAACATTACCCGCACATCGTGCCAGTAGTCTACTAGTTATTCTTAATGGCATTGAAAGGTTACTGAAGTGTGTTGCCATTGGGTCCTCATTTTTCAAATATTATTATCTTTGAAGCTATTGATCCCGCCAAAGCGTTGTCCCCAAAGCAGAAGAAAAAAACATCTAGTTACAGGGTCAACAAGTGAACTGGGCTTCTTAGATTCAGTTGGTTTTTGTGATGTTTTCTCTGTCACTCACCATGATTCGAGGAAGGTGTTAGAACAGCTAAATGCTTTGCTAATGAAGACATCATGCAGCTGCAGAGGCCCAGAATGTTGTACAATTATACTTGGTCATTCTTTTGGCATATTCCATGGGTTATTTCAATTTTTATATTTGTAACTAGTTTCCATGAATTCTACAACCACCAAGTAGGGAAGCCCAAAAGATCTCATTAGGTTTCATGGGCATTTGGTTAATAATATTCTTAGTGGTACAAGCAGAATGATCTATTATACGTGTTAATCCACCCTTCTCCTTTATAAAAAAAACTTTATCAAATTAATCAAGCATGGGAAGTCCATGAAACTACATCTGGTCGAGGCATTCCTTTAAATGCCCTTTTAGCATTCTGAATATTCACACACTTTGAATACATATGAACAAGAGCACTTGCTGCAAATGATAGGAAATCAAACCCTATCCTTGTCATGTAGCCATGAACTTGCTTGCCCAGGTCCTATGCAACATGATCAACACAAGCATTTAAAAACTCAGCAAACATGAAACCATTAGTCCTAATCACCAATCTCATTAGCATCGAGAACAAAGAAAATCCCTCTTCCATAGTCTAATCCTCCAAGTATCTATCAATAACCGCTGTCCAAGATACATCATCCCTATCCACCATCTTGTCAAAATTTTGCCTAGCCTCCTCTATACTTTCGCATTTCCCATACATATCTGATAAACACCCAAAGCCGCCTCATCTAAATCCAATCCATTCCATATTATATATCCATGAATCTGAAGCAAGAAGAGCACTGGATATAGTGAACTTACTTGATTTTGAATTCCAATGTCTTCACCTCATTCTGTAAAATTCCAACTCCTTTTTAGGCCAATCATGGTGAACGTAACACGACATCATTGCCGCTCCTTGTTCACCCATTTCATCAAATATGTTATAGGCATCCACAATACCATCACAATTAACATAGATATCAGGGAAATGATTATCATATATGAGGTCCGACTTCAGAGTATATTGAAGCAGAGGGTGGTCGGTGAATTTACTTAGGCTAGTGATTGTACCTAAAAAAAAAAAAGGAAACCGAGCGAAAATTGAAACTGGGTTTTGTGAAAAAGAGTGGCCCAACCAAACACTAAACCCACTTTCATGTCCACGGGGATAGCCAGATCTTTTTTCTTTTTCTACTTTATTTTGGACCTAGCCCATTTTTGGCAATTCACTATTCACTGATGGAGAAAAAAAAAAAAAAAAAAAAAAAAAACAATGTGGTCTGTGGGTATGTTTTGTGGGGATTCTAGTATTTTGTCCTTATTTTAAAAAATTTTTAGTAACATGTCCGTGTTTTGAAATTATTTAGGTCCATGCTTTTGTTTTGAAACTCGATTTGTAGAAAATCGAGTATGGAATGATCAAACTTGAAAAAAAAAAACACTTGCATGGAACTCAAGTTCATGGAGCTTGATTTCCATTTAAAACGCCACTATAAGTTTCCCTGAACACAGCTATAGATATGGGGCAATAAAAAATAAAAAAAAACACTTGAATGGAACTCGAGTTCCATTTAAAACGCCACCATAGGTTTCCTTGAACGCAGCTATAGGTATGGAGAGATCAAACTTAAAAAAAAAAAAAAAAAAACTTGCATGGAACTCGAGTTCTATTTAAAACGCTACTATAGGTTTCCATAAACGTAGCTATAGGTATGGAACTCAAGCTCCATGAACTCGAGTTCCACAAAATTTTTTTTTTTTGACATAACTCGTTTTTAAACCAATCGAGTTTTAGATTGATACTTGATTTTATTAAAATCGAATTAACAGGGCAATGTACATAGACATATTGCTATTTAAAAAAAAAAAAAAAAAGAACAAAATGCTAGAATCCCCTATGGTTTGTACGCAATGCAAAGAAGAAGCTTCCCCGTACAGTCAACTCAACGGTGTCAGTCAGTCAATCTGCGATGAGTAGTTTACTTTATATATTTTGTATTTTCTGTTCCGTTTACTTATTATCAGCACAAAGAAACTGAGAAGAAATTGAAGGGTTTGAGATCTCAACTGGTTTCCATCTTTGTAGTTATTCTTGTATCAGATTCGCTGCTAGTTTAGTTTACTTGTACTGTTTTGCACTGTTTCATTTGTTTGGATAAAATTCTCATTCATCATCCTAAAGAAAAAAGAAGAAGAAGAAGAAGCAGCAAAGTTATGGCTCTGATTGTTGCAGGGCCTCTTCTTGGGGCAGGATTTGGACAGGTCTTAACGTCGTTACGTGAAACAGTTAAGGATGTGGTAAGAAACGTCCGTCAGTTCAAACGCATTCTTAAACGCCTCGATTCCACGTTAGATCTTTTGGCGCAAGCGGTCGAAGATATAGAACGATCAAACCAACAACGTGGTCGCGCAGTAGAGAATACACAGAGCTTGATCGAAGAAATGTCGAAGAGTATGGAGCTCGTTCGCAATAGCTTGCAAATCCCATGGTGGAACTTGGTTCTAATAGTCAAGTACTCAAGCAAACTTTTTAAGTTGGAAGAAGACATTTTGAGGTTCTGTCAGGTTGATTTGCAATTACATGGTGCAAGGACTGTGTTGGAGACTAGAGAAATTGTGAGTGGAATTCGGGAGAGTATGGATTCGACCAGGTCCATGGAGACACCAAGGGTATCATGTGCGGTTCGTGAACCCCCGATTTTACAGTTGGGTTTGATATGCCAATGAAGAAGTTGAAGACGTTACTGTTGGAGGAGGAGGTGCAGCTGCTTCTATTGACTGCTCCTGGAGGATGTGGGAAAACCACATTGGTGAAAATGCTTTGTCAGGATAAAGAAATTAAGGGTACTCCCATCTCTCTGACTCTCACTCTATTTTTTTGTTTGTGTAATTTTACTTTATAATTGTCAAGTGTTTAAGGAAGAAGTATTTTTCACATTTTGTTGAAGTTATTATGGTGCTAGTATGTAAGTACTTTTCATGGTAAACCGTTAGGGAGTACCAACAACAAAATACATAGAGAATTTCATTTTTGAATTCTGATATGAATCTACTGGTTGAATATCATATGCTTGGCTATAATTGGAATTGGAGTAATGGGAAATTGAACTTCTGTTTGGAAAAAAAACAAAAAAAAAAATCTGTCTCATTAGGTAAGATGTGGTACGCCATGGCTAATTATGTTCATTCTTTTTTTTTTGACTTTTGACTCTTTCATTCCCGTAGCAGTATTTTTGACATATTTCATACTTCAGAGAAAAATAGTATAAGAAAAGAAATTTTACAAAAAAAACCAAGCCTTAATTAGTCTCCAAATCTTAGAGTTAACAATGGATGACAATAAAGTAACTAGGGTCAGGCGCATGTATTCTTTTTCACTATTCTAATATATATGAAGTAATTGACATGTCATGTTAGAAGATGCTTAAAATATCCGCCAAAAAAAAAAAAAAAAAAAACTCATATCTTCATAATTGGTGGCTTTTCTCAAAAATTGCTTTTGTCCACTTCTTACCCTTTGCTGGGATTGGGATTGGGATTGGAAATTCTGTTCATATGACTTGACCATTATCTGTGTTTCTGTGTGTAATGTTACGAGATATGAAATGTGTCTCCATAGCAGTTCTCTAACTTAAATATTCTCTTTGTCAACGTTTCAAAAACTCCCAACGTGAAGGTCATTGTGCAAATCCTATTTAGTCATGACGGTTTGCAGCCAATGTTTGAAATTCAAAGTGATGAAGACGCAATCGAACAACTGCTGGAACATATTGGATCTAATCCTATATTGTTAATCCTGGATGATGTCTGGCTTGGGTCAAAATCCCTTCCTGAAAAGTTTGGGTTTAAGATTCCAAATCACAAGATTATGGTTAGTTCAAGAACTGCATTTCCAAGATTTAAATTTACATATAACTTAAACCCACTAAATGACAAAGATGCAATGACTCTTTTTCGTCACTCAGCATCCCTGCAAGATGGGTGGTCGAACATTCCTGAAGAAAGATATCAAAAAGGTACTTTGTCAATATTACACAAAACATGCTTTCAAATTTCTGGATAATTAGTGTGGTTTAGATAATTAAAGCCTTGGCCAATATTACCCCTATAACCTCCAAATTATAACTGAGTTTATTTGGTTCCTTGAATTGCAGATAGTAAAAGGCTGTGGGGGGCTCCCACTGGCTCTTAAAGTGATTGGAAGCTCACTGTGTGGGCGGTCTGAAGAGGAATGGCACTGTAGACTAACGAAATGGTCTGGTGGTCAATTTTTTTGCAGCTCTGATACTGAGCTGCTTGGTCAACTTCAAAAAGCCTAGAATTTCAAGATGACAAGGTCATCAAAGACTGTTTCATGGACCTAGGTTCATTTCCTGAAGACCAAAGGATTTATGCTGCTGCCCTCATAGATATGTGGGCAGAATTATAAGACTTGACCAAGATGGCATCCATGCCATTGCCAATTTGCAAGAACTCACTACTAGGAATTTGGCTAATCTTGTCATGGCAAGGTATGCTGGCTTTTTATTTCAATAATATGATTTAATTGTTGTGTGATTACTTCAGATAATTACTGCTAGTTGCTGGTTGTATAATGCCACAACTCTATACCTGGCCTAAGGCACAAAATATTTTATCATGTCGATGGCAACTGATAATATGTTATTATAGGTTATTTGACATGTCGATGGCATATTTATGATTTTTCATACCATAGATATGACAGGTGATTACTAAAGAAGCTATAAAGAAGGAAACTTATACCAATCTAGAAACAATCAGGTGTTCCAACTACTCTACCTCAGACAAGAGGGGGATTTCAACTTTTATTAGTCTATACCTTTTTGCTGCTTGGCTAGCAAACATTTGAATTCAATTATGGTAGATAAAAACTAATGGTGTTGTTTCCCTTAGTTGTGTCATTATATTCTTAATTTTGTTGGAAAATAATGGAGCATATATTTTTCATATGTGAAGACTGAAAAACTTGACTATATTCTAAACTTCAAATTTTGTCCATTCACCAGAAAAGATGCAAGTGAGGTCAAAAGCTATTACAATGAAGACTTCGTCACGCAGCATGATACTCTTAGAGAGCTTGCTATGCATGAGAGCAGTCAGGAACCTATAGAACAAAGGGCAAGGTTGATTATGAACATAAGTGAAAACAAACTACCAAAGTGGTGGATGGAATAGAAACAACAACTCATTAATGCTCGCTTTTTATCTATATCAACTGGTTGGCACATTTTTTCTCTATCAAAGACACAAACATATAAAATATGTAACCTACATAATATTGATGGTCTGTCACACCGTATACCATTTTTTTTGCAGGTGAATTGTTCTCGTCGAGTTGGTGCAACATTCAAGCACCCAAAGTCGAGGTTCTAGTTCTGAATTTTCAAACAAAGAATTACACCTTACCTGAATTTGTGGAGAAAATGGATGAAATCAAGGTTTTGATAGTCACTAATTATGGTTTCTTTCATGCCGAAATAAGCAATTTTCAACTGCTTAGGTCTCTTCTCAATTTAAAGAGAATAAGATTAGAGAAGGTTTCAATTTCTTCCCTCTGCAAGACCCATGTACCATTGGAGAGTTTGAAGAAAATATCCTTTTTTATGTTTGACATTGATAAGGCTTTTGAGAACTGTACTATCTAGGTTTCAAATGCATTGCCAAATCTAACAGAGATAAGCACTGTTGCAATGATTTGGTGGAATTACCTGTTGGGCTGTGTGATATTTTCCACCAAAGAAAACTCAACATCACCAATTATCATAAGTTGGCAGCACTACCTGAAGGAACTGGAAAGCTAGTGAATTTAGAAGTGCTAAGACTTAGGTCTTGTATTGAATTGTCAAACTTGCCAGAGTCGATCAGAGGCCTCATTAAATTACGCATTCTTGACATATCAGACTGCCTAAGCATTAGCAAATTGCCAAAACACATTGGTGAGTTGTGTAATTTAAAAGTTCTCAGTATGAAAGGTTGCTTGAGTTTGTGTAATCCATTGCCAGAATCAACAATAGATCTTGAGCAGTTAATGCTTGTGGTATGTGACAAAGAGAGGGCCAAGTTATGGGAGCCGGTCAAGGAATTCCTCTCCGAGCTTCAAGTGGAGGTGGCTGAAATAGATATCAACTTGAACTGGCTTCCCAAATAATGGTTTCTGAGAATTGTTAAAAACAGTAGCTGCTAGTCAAGATAGTCTCAGCAGAAGCAATGGTTGTTCTTCGTGGAGAAGATATCACTTAGAACAGCAAGGAGAACGTGGCTGGTTGTTGCCAGGGTGTTAATAATGATTTTTTATTTTTTTTTATTTTTTTTTGCACACGGATCAAAACAGAGAGAGAAACAAACCATAGCACATGAAAAGAAAGGGCTGGACAAACTGTCAAGCTGGATAGGATGATGGGAACAGAGTGATGTTCTCACAACTATTGCTGTGGTTGGAGCAATGGCAAACAGTTGCCATGGCCTAAGTTTTTATAGGAGGACTAGGCTTAAATATGCTCTGTATACCCTGGTCTTTTTGTATAAATATTGTAGCAGTGGCAATAGCTTTCCAAGTTTGTTAGTGGGTCTATATAACCTGGTTTATAGAAGGATGTGATAACATGTATAATATAATCTTCTGAACCGCGTATGTGTATGGAACAAAATTATAGGTATATGTTCTGCATAGCAGATGGGATGAATTACTATAAGTTTTTGCAATTTGTTTCTTTCCTTTCTTGTGGTTGATTCTTCTCAACGAATTTGATGTTTCGATACACTAGTGACTGGTTATCTTAATTTGTTTAGTTGCTTGCTTAATGTAGCAATGGAATTTCGAAGTAGGTGCTTGTTAGATGTATCTACTATAAACTTGTGTTGAATTTTTAATTTGATTGGGTGTAAGTGGAGTACAAATGTTCAGATGCGTTAGGTAAGAATACTCTGTTCAGTCACAGTTTTGGTGGGAGTTTGTAGGCAAACTTTGTCTTTACCAGTGTACATACTTTTCCATGGAAAAAGTTTTTAACTACAACTCCTCCAAACCGCTAGGTGGCAATCTACTGGTCATTTGAGATGACTCAAAACTCAAATTGAGTTTAACACCACCATTTACGTTATCTCCATAGTCCATACTCTTTCCTCTCTCTTCAAAATATGTTCTCTCTCAAATGGAAGGGTACAGTAATCAAATAAAAGAAAGTTTCATCGGTTATATATTTAATTTTTTTCAAAAGCTTTTTTTGTTTTTATTTTCAATTTTTTTTTTGGTTTATTTGAAAGATTGAAAGAATGGAAAAGAAGAAGAAGAAGAAGAAGGAAAGATAAAATTAGAATAAAAATCTTTTGTGTCCCTTTAAATTCCATTTTATGTTTCACCAATAACAACATTTCGTACTTTTTTTTTTACAAGTAACCAAAATTTAAAATAAAAAATTAGACAATATACGTTAATTGATGAGTATAATAAAATGTAATGATTTTATTATTATTATTTTATACAAGATAGAAACTCTATTCTAACTTAATCTAAATGTATATGTGTGTGAAGCTCTTTCCTAAAAACTTGAACTCCGGTCCTTATCCCTTACACCTCACAAACACTTATACTTGTGGAGTGACTATCGCATCAAGGGTGTGTAGTGGATTTTTATTTGTAAATTGGCTAAAGTATGTAAAACTTTTTTTTCTATCCAACTTGTATATTTGGCTTATAGTTTGACAACCGGACGTGAAAACCATAAAAATAACAATAGCACAAATAAAGCTACAACTTGATGGTCGCTTTTATCCAAATAGAAAGTGACTAATAATCGGAAATGATGAATGAAAATCCATGTAGAGAAGGTTTATATATCATAGTAACAGGAATAAGGTGGACTGAATAGGACTGAATGGACTGAATAAGAACTAATGGATTGAATAGGACCGATGTGGACATATTGGACCGAAGTAGACCGAATAGAACCGAAATGGATAGATTGGATCAATTAGGAGCAATGTGGACAGAATGAGACTGAAGTGGATAGAATGGACTAAATAGAACAAAAGTGAACAAAATGGACCAAATAGGGCCAATGTGGACCGAATGGCTCAAATAGGACTGAAGTAAATCAAAGTGGACAAGATGCACTGAATAGGACTAATATGGACCAAATAGGTCCAATGTGGACTGAATAAGACCGAGTGGGGACCAAATTGGATCGTATAAAACTTTAGTGGACCGAATATACTAAATAGGACCAAATTGGACCTAAGAGGATAAATGGACCGAATAGAACCAATTTGGGCCAAATAAGAACAAATGGACCGAAGTGGACAGACTGGATCGATTAGGAGCAATATGGACTGAATAGGACCGAAGTGGACATAATGGACTGAATAGAACCAAAGTGAACGAAATGGATCGAATAGGACCAATGTGGACCGAATGGCTCAAATAGGACTGAAGTAAATCAAAGTGAACAAAATGCTTCGAATAGGACCAATGTGGACCGAATAGGTCCAATGTGGATTGAATAAGATCGAGTGGACCAAATTAGACCGAATAAAACTTTAATGGACTGAATAGAACCAATGTGGACTGAATAAGACTTTTGAATATTTATCATTTTTATTGCATTTTAGGGCTCATATTTCTAATTTCTAATGTCTACTTCAGTATTTTTTAACTCAAGCAGCCCGTTGAGGGCATTTAATGTGCTACTCGTTGGGCATGCACAGTGATTGTTGCAACCCATAAGTCCTCCCATTAGTTGGCTTATAAAACCCTTTATTGCCTTCTTTGTTTTTTTTTGTTTTTTGTTTTTTGTTTTTTTTTTGTTTTTTTTTTTTTTTTTTTTGTTTTGTTTTGTTTTTGTTTTTGTTTTTCCAGCTGCACGGCCGCCTCTCCCCCTCTGTTTTGCTTTGTTTTTCTGCTCATCTCCATTGAAAATTTTAGCATCAATTTTTAGTTTTAAGGAAATGCAAATTAAGGTTGTTCTTAGTTCTTCTTGCTTGAGTGTGTGATCAACTTAAAGAAATCACTAGTCTAATCTTGGGGAGTTGTTTGGCCAAGAGAGCCATTTACACCAAGTTCTACTCCGGGTGGCACGAATCAACCTTTAAAGACAACGCATTTTGCGTGATTCTATAGGTTGCGAGATCTTTCTAACTCTATCTATTTACTTTTTGGAATTGCTAATTTTGAGGGTTTGTATTGTTGAATCAAAACTTGTTTATTTAGCCTTATTTTCCTACAATTTTAAAGGTTGATTAGGGTGTTTTAAAAATGAAGAAACAAGTTGTTGATTCTCTTAAGGTCATTTTGGAAATTACAAAGCTTGTGGCTTTTGATGGAAATAATTTTAAACGTTGGAAAGAAAGGGTTTTGCCCATCTTGGAATTTACCGAAATTAACCGGGTTCTTTATGAGCCTAAACCTAAAGATGATCCTAAAAATATAGCAAAGTGGGAAAAAACAAATAAATTATGTGTTCATACTATTAAGTGTGGTTTATCTAACAAGTTATTCGATAATTATTGTCATTTTACTTGTGCTAAAGATTTATGGGATGAACTTAATGGTCTTTATGGGTTTGAGGATGAGGGTGCTAAAAAGTTTGCTACGGCTAAATTTATGTCTTTTCAAATGGTTGAGGAAAAAAATGTTTCTAGCCAAATCGAAGGTTTCCAAAAATTAGTATCCGACCTAGCTAAAGAGGGTGATGTTTTACCCCAGAGGTTTGTGGCTCATGACCTTGTATTTAAGTTGCCGAACTCTTGGAAATAGTATAAACACCAGTATAGCCACCGTAGAACCTATTTGAATCTTCAACAAACTATTGTTGATATTCAAATTGAAGAAACAAATAGGATGTCGGAAAAGGTTTCTAGAGCTAAGGAATTTACTTCCAAGGCTAATGTTGTAGAGGGAGGACCCTCTAGACCTCCACAACATAATAAGAAACATGATTTCAATGGAAAAGGAAAATTTCATAATAAAAATGGCCCAAATCCTCAAATCCAAAAGAAAAAAGGGTAATTGTTTTATTTGTGGCAAAGTAGGTCATTATGCGGCAACATGTAAGGCAAGAGGCAACTTCAACAACAATAACAACAACAAAGGCTCTACATCAAAAAAGGCAAATGTGGTGCAAACTGAAGAGATCATTGCAGCGGTGGTGTGTGAGGCACACTTGGTGACAAAAGTGAAGGGATGGGTAGTTGACTCGGCTTGCACAAGACACATTGGTGCATTCAAAGAGGAGTTTAGTTCCTACACTTCTATGGCGGAAGGAACCAAATGTGTCTATGTTGGGGACAATAGGTCCATACCGGTGAGTGGTAAAGGGAAGGTACTCTTGAAGCTAACTTTTGGTAAAACTCTTTCACTCAATAATGTCCTTCATGTACCTCACTTTTGACACAATCTCATTTCGGTACATTTGCTTGGTTAGGCCGATATTAAAGTTTTATTTGATGGTGGCATAGTTACTTTAACCAAGAATGAAGTCTTTTTTGGTAAGGGCTATGATGATGAAGATCTCTTTGTACTTAATGTTGATCAAGTTATTAATGAAAAAAGTTCATCTTCTTGTGCTTACTTAGTTGATTCCATTGATGTTTGGCATGGTAGACTTGGACATGTTAATCTTTGCTATATAAAGAAAATGAAAGAATGTGGAATTATTAACTCACTAAGTGAAGCTAAAATGGACAAATTTGAAATTTTTGCCAAAACTAAAATCACCAAGAAACCTTGTAAATCCATAACAAGAGAAACCGAGCTTCTTGGATTGGTACATATTGACTTGGGAGATTTAAAACACACAATGACTAGAGGTGGTAAAAGATTTTATGTGATCTTTGTTGATGACCACTCTAGATTCACTAAACTTTATTTACTAAGAACCAAGGATGAAGCTTTGGAGATGTTTATAAAGTATAAAAGTGAAGTTGAGAACCAAAAGAATAAAATGATTAAAAGACTTAGAACCGATAGAGGTGGTGAATATGAGTCTAATCCTTTAAAGGAATTTTGTGAACAAAATGGCATAATACATGAGGTAACTCCACCTTATTCACTGGAATCTAATGGAATAGCCGAAAGGAAAAATAGAACTCTTAAAGAGATGATGAATGCTATGCTTATTAGTTCTGGGCTATCTTCCAACATGTGGGGGGAAGCCATTCTTTCGGCTTGCCATATTCAAAATAAGGTACCTCATAAGAAAACTGGCAAAACTCCTTATGAACTTTGGGAAGGGCGTAAACCTAACTTGGAATATCTCAAGGTGTGGGGATGCTTGGCTAAGGTCATGCTACCCAAACCTAAAAGGAGAAAGCTTGGTTCTAGAACATGTGATTGTGTGTTTATTGGCTATGCTTGTAATTGTTCATGCTATAGATTTCTTGTCATCAAAAATGATATATTAGAATCAAACACTAATATTGAATCTGAAAATGCCATATTCTTTGAGCATGTGTTTCCTTTGAAAAATAAGGAAAAAGAATTGCATGATTCTATTGCAATTTCTAATGACTTTGTTGATGATGTGCAAGAAATAAGAAGGAGAAAGCGAGCTAGGAAGGAAAATGATTATGGTAACAATTTTCTTGCCTATGTTGTTGAAGATGAACCTGTAAGTTACTATGATGCAAATAAATCCGTAGGTGCACCTTTTTGGTTGGAAGCAATTAATAATGAATTAGAATCTATTATGTCTAATCATATTTGGGAATTAGTTGAGCTTCCACCCAAGGTTAAACCTATTGGTTGCAAATGGGTGTTTAAAAGGAAGTTAAAACTGGATGGTACAATTGATAAGTTTAAAGCTCGCTTAGTAGCCAAGGGCTATAAGCAAAAACATAATGTGGATTATTTTAACACTTATTCTCCGGTTACTAGAATTGCATCTATTAGAATTTTATTTGCCATTACTTCTATTCACAAACTTGTAGTACATCAAATGAATGTTAAAACTGCTTTTCTAAATGGTGATTTAGAAGAAGAGATTTATATGGAGCAACCCGAGGGTTATGTAGTTCTTGGACAAGAATATAAAGTTTGTAAGTTGGTTAAATCTTTGAATGGTTTAAAACATGCACCTAAACAATGGCATGAAAAATTTGATAATGTTATGCTTACACATGGGTATGTGATCAATGGTGCTAATAAATGCATATATAGCAAGTTTATTAATAATGAAGGTGTTATTTTATGTTTATATGTTGATGACTTGCTTATATTTGGAACTAGCCTTGATGTTGTGCATGATACTAAATGCTTTCTTGTCTCTAATTTTGATATGAAAGATTTGGGTGAGGCAAATATAATCTTGGGCATCAAGATCATTAGGGATAATGATTGCATTACACTATCACAATCTCACTAGATAGAGAAAATTCTTAAAAAGTTTGAACACTTTGATATGTCACCTATGTGACCATGTCTACTCCTTTTGACTCAAAGGTGCACTTGTTTAAAAATTGTGGTGATAGTGTTTCACAAGATAAATATGCACAAATCATTGGTAGTTTAATGTTTTTAACAAACTGTACTTGCCCTGATATTGCATACGCTGTTGGTAGATTGAGTAGATATACTCATCATCCTAAAATTGAACATTAGGATGCAATATCAAGATTGTTAAGATATTTAAAGGGTACTTTTGATTATGGTTTGTTATATTGTGATTATCCTACTATATTAAAAGGATATTGTGATGCTAATTGGATCTTTGATACAGATGAGGTAAGCCCACTAGTGGATATGTGTTCACACTAGTTGGAGGGGCTGTCTCTTAGAAATCATCCAAGTAGACTTGCATAGCAAGATCCACCATGGAATCAGAATTAGTAGCCTTAGAGAAGGTTGGGCTTGAAGCTGAGTGGCTTAGGAGTTTGGTAATTGATATACCATTGTATAGTAACTCTATTGCCTCTATTTGCATACATTGTGATTACCAGGTTGCCATAGCATGTGCTAAGAGCAAAATTTATAATGGGAAAAGTTGACATATCTGATTGAGGCACAATATTGTGAGGTAGCTTATTGATAATGGTGTAATGTCCTTGGACTTTGTGAGGTCAGAAAGGAATTTGGCCTATCCTTTGACCAAGCCACTAGCAAGAAGGCTGGTGAGTGAGACATCGAGGGAGATAGGACTGATACCAAAATTTTGACGCTATGGCCAATGCCCAACCTCTATGATGGGTGATTCCACACAAGGGTTAAATGGGTAGAGGTCATTGTAGTCCATATGGGCATTGTCAATTATTATGTATTCCGCTATCTCATTGAGGAGATTAGTGATGAGTCTATCCCTATGGTGTGAGACAGTGCTAAGTTGTAGATTATTGGATGTTGAGCTCTAGCTCTTAATGGATCCATAGTCCCTACTTGTTGGGATGGGGTGTACTACACACACTCTTGTGGATGCCACCTATATGGGAGTGGAAGTTATGCTGCTTCCTATGAGACTTGGGTAGATCTCTAGAGCTCTCATGAAACCCAATGTTGCATGGCCTATATATGGCACCAACCCGCTTATGGAACAACCTTGGTAAAGAAAGGTATGTGGGTGGTAAGTTTGGTTATCTAATAGTTTGGTTAAAAGAGTCTAACTCTACCATTGTCTAGTAGTTCCTACTTATTTATCCTAAATATGGTTAAAACCTTCTTGAGTTTATTACCTTTCCTAGTTTAGTGTTTGTAACATGTGGGAGATTGTTGGAGTATGTGTGTTTCAAACACTTAAACTGTGCTTGTGTCCCACATTGTTTAGAGATGAGTTTTCATGTGTGTTTATAAACCATAGCACAACTTAAGTGATAGCTTGGAAGATAATGGGCTAAGGGTTAGAGTTGGGCTTGGTTTTGATTTAGGCTTGTCTTTATCTCTCTTGGGCTATACCCTTTTTCCATTCTTTTCCCTTTTAGCCCAATTCAGTTCAGCCCGTTGGGCACTAACTAAGCAGCCCATTGAGGGCATTTAATGTGCTGCTTGTTGGGCAGGCACAGTGATCGTTGCAGCCATAAGTCCTCTCATTAGTTGGCTTATAAAACCCTCTATTCCCCTCTTTATTCTCTTCAATTTTTTTCAGCTGCACAGCTGCCCCTCCCCCTCTGTTTTGCTATGTTTTTTTGCTCATCTCCATTGAAAATTTCAGCATCAATTTTTAGTTTTAAGGAAAGGCAAATTAAGGCTCTTAGTTCTTCTTGCTTAAGTGTGTGATCAACTTGAAGAAATCACTATAGTCTAATCTTGGGGAGTTGTTCAGCCAAGAGAGCCATTCACACCGAGTTCTACACTGGGTGGCACGAATCAACCTTTAAAGACAACGCATTTTGCGTGATTCTATAGTTTGTGAGATCTTGCTAGCTCCATCTATTTACTTTTTGGCATTGCTAATTTTTAGGGTTTGTATTGTTGAATCAAAACTTGTTTATTTATCCTTATTTTCCTACACTTTCTAGCCTCTTTAAGCTTTCCCACATTTGCATAGCCAAATATCATTGTGTTTCAAGAACAAATCTTGGTTCAGGTTCAACCATTTTATCAAACATGTTCTAGGTATCCGCAATACCTGTTGTTCCTAAGAACAATAATTGATAAATATTGAATTTCATTACATTTAACATATCATATAAATGATTAAAATTCACATAAATTTGATTTACCATAAAATTAGAGAATAGCGGAGAGATGTTACCTTGATGATACTTTAAAGTAATCTCATAACAAGAAGCAATTTACCATCAATTCATATATGTTTTTAGATGGTGGGTTTGAGATGTGGACCATGTCACTGTTTTGAGACGACACACGCATCTACGATGTTTCCAGTGTAGTAGACTAAAACATTGTGCGTGCCACCTTTGGAATACAACAACCCAGCCACTTTCGCTAATAATCCTTACAAGCCTACATCACTTGTAGGATAGGAAACTCTTAATAGTACTTTTCTTTTACCCATAAATATAGTATATACGAAGGGAGTTTTCTTTTTACATGAAAATGGTGCCCATTAGAAAATTGATTTTCTTATATTAAATTCAGAAATGTTGGCTGCCAATATATATATATATACATACATATATATATATATATAGACTAAATAAGTCATTCCCATTGAATTTGTCTTTAATGACATTTTAATGTCAGTTTGACTTTCTTGCAAAATCAAATAGTAAATAGTTATGGGTCATGTTAATGAGTGCCCTTAGGGCAATGATTAACAATCCATTGTAGAAAAGTTTTTTCGCCACTTTTATGGGAAATGAAAAAAGTTGTCAAAACATTATTTTTTTTTTTTCATAATATTTTTTTTTTTTTTTGTAAATGAATTGTTAACTATTACTCTAAGAGAATTTGTTAGCATTTCCCAATAAGTATTTATACCAACAACTCCCATATTAAAACATCATTAGAGCATATGAAAAGAAAACGTTTTATAAGGAAATGTATTTGACAAGGATTATTGCTATATACATTAAACCATTAAGATTCATTTAGTTAGTACTTATATCAGCCAACTCATCATAGGTAGGGGTGTCAATGTTCAACCCAACCCGTGAACACGATACGAACACAACACAGATTTTTTTGGGTTAGGGTTGGGGTTTAATGGGTTTGGGTCATAAACAGGTCAACCCGAAAGCAACACTATAAGAAACGGGTCATAAACTGGTCAACCCGCGCAACCCACAATAGACACGTTTGACACGCCAATTTATTTGTATCAACCCGAAATGACCCACTTAACATAACCCGTTTAACTCGTATAACAAATAAATATTTATTTTATTTTATATTTGTCAAATACCTTTTATATCCAACATATATTTTAAATTTAAAAAGAAAAGTAAGTAATTACAAAAATTTACAAGGGATATAATTGGAAATTGAAACTTTACAGACCCTAGAATTACTAATACTTTTTGTTTTTTTGGCATAGAACTTACAAAAATGAAATTGGATGAGCTTGTGGAAGATGTTATGAATTTGGACATCAACAAAAAATCTATGGATGATAATCGTGGTCATAGTCAGGATTAGTCTACTGTTTGCTCAAATTCTTTCAATATTGATAGTTAGCATTTGGCGAGTTTCAAGAATATTATTTTTTTGTTAAACTATGTTATTTTATTTTTGTTAAACTTTGTTATTTTGAATTTGAGTTGAAATGTATGCACTTCTTTTAGAGTGTAAAGAACTTATTTTTAGATGAATGTTATATTTTTGTTGAACTATATTATTTTGAATATGGGTTGAAAACTTGAAGTATATGCACTGTTTTTTGGGATAAAAAAAAAATTATTTCTAGATGGATGTTATATTTAATATTATGCAGGTTGAAATGGGTTGTGTTACATTCGTGTCAACCCAACACGACTCGTTTATTAAGCGTGTCAAATGGGTTGGGTCAGCTCAACCCGCCGCCTTATTAACAGGTCAGGTTAGGGTTGAAGGATCATGACACGATTATTAAATGAGTCAGGTTAGGGTTGAGCCATTTAGTCGAATACCCCTACCTCGACATGACACGAACCCGACACGCTAATCCGAATTGACACCCCTAATCATAGGCAAGTTATGAAATTATATAAATATATATATATATATATATATATAAAATAAAAAAAATATAAAAATTAAATCAGCAATTAATCAATATTAAAAAAACTTATTTTATATAAAATCCAACAATACCCTCACGACATAGACATTAGGGAAATGATTATAAATGAAAACCCTGGACACTTTTACATGAACATAAACTCCCAAACAAAGGAATGGAAAGCCATTAGAACTTCTAAACAAGGGAATGGACTTTCCATTCCTTCCATTAAAGAGCTCCATGCTAGCTGGGGAAGTAAAGTAATATTAAAGCAGAGGAGAGGGTCGGTGAATTTGGTTAAGCAAGCGAATTGGCAGTCGAAAATTGAAAATGGGTTTTGAGTAAAGAGTGGCCTAACCAAAAACACTAACCCGCTTTCTCGTCAAAGAGGGGATAGTTTATTTAATTAATGTTTTTTCTAAAATTAAAAAATAAATATAAAAAAATAAATCTAATATTGATCTATAATGAAAAAGCAACAAATTTGGTACCATGGCAAAACTTTAATTATCCAACTGATACAGCTCTTCCAAACGTGAAACTTGAGCTAAAAAGAACGCTGGTCTGAATCAAATCCTTACATCTGATGACGAGGGTGGATTAATTTTTTTTAATTAACGTTTTTTCTAAAATTTAAAAATAAATAAAATTTTAAATATTGAAAAAAAAATTTAACAGTAGAAACTAACAAACTTAATTAGGAAGGAATGAAACTTAAAGGATTAAAATGAAAATTAGTGAAAATTAGAAAATTAAAACTTAGAGAATTGAAATGAAAAATAGTTAAAGTTAGAGGGTGAATTTTAACTTTTGGAAGTTGTAACACGCTATTCCTATTTCATGACTAAGAAAAAAGAACACGGTCTGTGAGTATGTTTCCTTTGAATGCCATGCAAAGGAGTTTCCAGAGTCTACGGTGTCAGTCAATCTGCGATAAGACTTGGAAACTTCCTTCCTGGTTCGCGAGAGACATTAATTGCTTTATTTTAATTTATTTTTTTCTTTTGCTGCCTTTTAGTGCAAAGAAACATATGGAAAGTATTGATTATCAAAAAAAAAAAAAAAAAAAAGGCATAAAGAAAGTACTGAGAAGAAATTGCAGGGTTTACTTTAACTTTGTATTTTCTGTTTCGTTTCCTTATCAGCTCAGAGAAACTGAGATTCACTTTGTATATTCTGTCGGATTTCCTTATGAGCGCAAAGAAACTGAGAGGAAATTGAAGGGTTGCGTTTAAATTCACTTTGTATATTCTATTTCGTTTCTTTACGTTCGAGTACAAAGAAACTGAGAAGAAATTTAAGGGTTTACTTTCACTTTGTATTTTCTGTTCCTTTTCCTTATCAGTACCATGTTTATAATTTTTGTAGTATATAAGTGTTGAATTTAGCGTTGTAATTTTCAGGTTGCACTGCTAGTTTAGTTTACTTGTACTTAATTTGTTGCATTCTTTCATTTGTTTGAATAAAATTCTCATTCACCCTGAAACAAAAAAACCAAACAAACAAAGCAAAGCAAAGCTATGCCTTTGGACTATGCAGGCGCTGCTCTTGGGGCAGCATTCGGAGAGGGCTTCGCGGATTTCCGTGTCGTAGTTAAGTATGTGGTAGAAAGAGCCCGTATGTTCAAACCCATTCTTAAACATCTCGAATCAACGTTAGATCGTCTGGCGCCAACGGTCATCGAAATAGGACGATTAAGCGAACAACTTGCACTCCCAGAAGTGGAAACAAAGAGCTTGATTGAACATATGAAAAAGGGAGAGAACCTGGTTCGCAAGTGCTCGAAAATCCCTTGGTGGAACTACCTTTTCAAAGCATATTACTCCCCAAAGCTTAAAGAGTTGGAAGATGAAATCGTCAGGTTCTGTCAGGTTGATTTGCAAGTACATAACACAAGGAATGGGTTGAGGACTTTAGAAACGGTGATCAGTATTAGCAAGAGAATGGGTCCGTTCAGGGTCGTGGAGACACCAACGGGGTCGAGCCACGGGGTTGCTGGACGCCAAGATTTAAAAGTTGGGTTGGATATGCCAATAAAGGAGTTGAAGACGCTGCTGTTGAAGAAGGAGGTGCAGCTGCTTCTATTGACTGCTCCTGGAGGATGTGGGAAAACCACATTGGTGAAAATGCTTTGTCAGGATGAAGAAATTAAGGGTACTTCCATTTCTTTTATTTTCTTTTCTTTTGTGTGTATGTGTGTGTGTAATTTTACTTGGCTAGTGTTATAAAAAATGTTGCTAATTTGCATGTTGTTGAAGTTATTTATTTGGAGAAATTATTGGGTTCACTAGGAAGACTGCTGAAGTGGTCCTCTTAACCAATCTCTCAACCAATGAAATAATATCATTTCAGATTTCTAATCAACACAAGAATAAAAAATAATAACCAACTAGATGATGTCACATTTGCATAAATGACAATGTTAATTTTATTAGTTAAAAGACTAGGATGATCATTTCAGCAATCCTCCTTGTAGATCTAATAATATTTCTAACTACATGGCAGGTTTCTAACTACATTGTGTTTGGTTGGCTAGGCACATTTAAGGAAAATATTCTCTTCGTCACTGTTTCAAAAACTCCCAACGTGAAGCTCATTGTACAAAACCTATTTAATTATAAGAGTTTGTGGCTTGGGTTTCAATTTCAAAGTGATGAAGATGCAATTGACAGTCTGCCACAATTGCTGAATCATATTAGACCTGATCCTATATTATTGATCCTGGATGATGTCTGGCTTGGATTAGAATCCCTTCTTGAGAAGTTTAAGTTTGATATTCCAGATTACAAGATTTTGGTTACTTCAAGAACTGCATTTCCAAGATTTGAATTTACATATCACTTAAAACCGCTAAATGATGGAGATGCGATGACTCTTTTTCGTCACTCAGCATCCCTGAAAGAGGGGAGCTCTTATATTCCACCAGAAGAAGATATCAAAAAGGTACTTTGTCTTACATAATACCTTATGTACTAGTCAAATTTATGTTGTCATACCTACACGGCTACACGTACATTTAAGCCTTGCTTGTTTGTTTTCCAATAACCCAGCTGTCTCCAAAACTAGACTAACAAGAACGGGAAAAAAATTTGTCAACAAAAAATGTTTTCAAATTTCCAAACAATTAGGGTGGTTTAGATTATTAAAATCTTTGCAAAAATTACCCTGTAACCTCCAAACAATAACTAAATTTGCTTAGTTCCTTTAACTGCAGATAGTAAGAGGTTGTGCGGGGTTCCCACTGGTCCTAAAAGTGATTGGTGGCTCACTGTGTAGGCAGAAGGCAGAAGTATGGCACAATAGACTAATGAATTGGTCTGATGGTCAATTTTTTTTCAATTCTGATACTGTGCTGCTTGATAAGCTTCAAAATAGTATAGAATTTCCAGATGACAAGGTCATCTTCAAAAACTGTTTCATGGACCTTGGTTCATTTCCTGAAGACCAAAGGATCCCTGCTGCTGCCTTCATTGATATGTGGGCAGAATTATATGAACTAGATGAAGATGGCATCCAAGCCATTGCCAATTTGCAAGAACTCACCAATCGGAATTTGGCTAGCCTTGTGATTTCAAGGTATGCTAGCTTATTATTTCGAAAATATGATTTTCTTGTAGCGTGATCTCTTCATATGATTGCTGCTAGTAGTAATAAGTTTTAACTCTATACCCAACCATAGGCCCAAATATTTTATCATGTCTTATGGTTTAATTAACTAATGATGGCAATTAATATTATGTTATTATGGTTTTAGTTTATTTTACATGTCTGGTCAATTTAGGAATTTTTTTTTTTTACCATTGAAACTGGATTGCTACAAAGAGCTAGAAAGAAGGAAAGTGATGCCAAACTAGAGATTACAACTACTCTACCCAGGAAAAGAAGGGGGTTTCAACTTTTATTAGTCTATACCCTCTTGCTGCTTGTCAGGCAGACATTTGAATTCATTTATTGTAGATTGAAACTGATAGTGTAGATTTCCCTTGGTTGTGTCAATAAATTCTTGGTTTTGTTGGATGATAATGGAATATATATTATTTATATGTGAAGATTGAAGAATTTTAATATGTTCTAAGCTTTTAATTTTGCCCCTTAATCAGGAAAGATGCAAGTGAAGTCGATAACTATTACAATGAAGACTTTGTCACACAACATGATATTCTTAGAGAGCTTGCTATGTATCAGAGCAGCCAGGGGCTTAGAGAACAAAGGCAAAGATTGATTATCAACATAAGTAAAAACAATCTACCAAAGTGGTGGACGGAACAAAAACAGAAACTCTTTAATGCTCGCTTACTATCTATCTCAACTGGTAGGCACATTTTCTCTCTACCAAAGGCACACACATACACAATAGGTAACCTACATAATATTGATAGCTTGTCACACCGTATACCATTCTTTTTGCAGATGAATTCTTCTTGTCAAATTGGTGCAACATTCAAGCACCCAAAGTTGAGGTTCTAGTTCTAAATTTTCAGTCACAGAATTATACCTTACCTGAGTTTATGGAGAAAATGGATGAACTCAAGGTTTTGATAATCAATAATTATGGTTTCTTTCATTCTGAAATAAGCAATTTTCAACTGCTTGGGTCTTTACCAAATTTAAAGAGAATTAGATTAGAGAAGGTTTCAATTTCTTCCCTTCGCAAGACCTATGTACCATTGAAGACTATGAAAAAAATATCCTTGTTTATGTGCAATATTGGCAAGGCTTTTGAGAATTGTACTATCCAAGTTTCAGATGAATTGCCAAATTTGACGGAGATAAATATTGATTATTGCAATGATCTGGAAGAATTGCCTGTTGGGCTATGTGATATTGTCCCCCTCAAAAAACTTAGCATCACCAATTGTCATAAGTTGTTTGCATTGCCAGAAGAAATTGGAAAGTTGGTGAATTTAGAAGTGTTAAGGCTTAGGTCATGTACTGATTTGTCAGAGCTGCCAGATTCAATCAGAAGCCTCCATAAATTAAGCATTCTAGACATATCTGACTGCCTAAGCATTATGAAATTGCCAAAACACATTGGTGAGATGTGTAATTTAAAAGAGCTCAACATGAAAGGGTGCTTGAGATTGTGTACTCAGTTTCCAGAATCAATAATGAATCTTGAGCAATTAAAGCTTGTGGTATGTGATGAAGAGAGGGCTAGGTTATGGGATCCTATCAAGGAATTCCTCTCTGATCTTGAAGTATTGGTGGCTGAAAAAGATATCAACTTGAATTGGCTTCCCAAATGATGAATTCTGTGAATTGTTTCCTTTTGGAAAATGTTATGTCAAATGGAAATATGGAAAATCATTGTCACTGCCATTGCCAACAGTAGCTGCTAGTCAAAATAGTTCTCAGCAGAAGCAATGACTATTTTTCGACAAAGAACTAAGTGTGCACAGATTATCATGGTGTTGGAGTATACGAGTCACCACTAAATAATTATTCTCAATGGCATTAAAAGGATACCGGAGTATGTTGCCATTGGCCTTTGTTTTATGCCTTAGCTTATACTTGATCATTGTTTTGGCATATTCCTTGGGTCATTTCAATTTTTATTACTGTAATATATGTCTTCATGAACTCTGACTTTACCTGTATATGTGTGTGTAAGTTATTGTCTTTGGTTTTTCATTTTTTACCCTATAAAGAGTGTAAAAGTGGCAAGTCCCCCCCCCCCCCCTCTCAAAAAAAAACTAAAAAAAAAAAAAAAAACAAAAAGCAAAGTTGGGGATTTGCATTATAAATATCATGTACCAGGATAATTTAATGGCACAAAAGAATAGAAGCAGATTAATCGAGAAGATCCTTGAGAGTTGAGATATTATGTGGTAAACTTCACAAGCATTCTAACACTTACTACGGAACTCGAGTTTCAATTATTTTTTAATTTCTGAGCACCAGTTGAATCTCATTCCCTAAAATGGCAAAGTCACTCTTATTGGGTTTTCTGTGTGTGTGTGTATATATATATATAAATTCAAAGAAAAAAAAAATGATAGCCTCTTATAGCATTGATTCAACTCATCGAAAATAATATACCGGCAGTTGATCAATGATTATGCTTCATGAACATTGATTAAATTTCCACCATATACGCTAAAGATCCAATAGTCATGCACCATAAGAGATTGGATTCAATTCATCGGAAATAATATACTGGCGGTTGGTTGACGATTATGCTTCATGAACAATGATTAGATTTCCACTATATATGCCAAAGATCCAATAGTAACGCTATCATAAGAGATCAAGTGGTCAACTACTAAGACACTCTCTTGCATGATTTCTAGTATAAAGTTATCTAGACTTCAGAATTACAATCCAATGTTAAGACCCCAATTCAGCTTAGTCATCAATGGGGCTGTGTTCGTTGTAAGTTAGTTACTGTGTCTCAGTTACTAGAGTAGTTAGTTGGTTAAGAAGTTGTTAGGGTACTAATTAACTGTAATTACCAGTTGCGTACCTGAGCAAACTATTAAAGAGAAATTGTAACATGTACAGAATTATGGAGGTAATAAAATGTTCTTAGCTCTTTCTTTTCCCTCATCTCTTTCTGTCTCTATCTCCATCTCTGTCTCTAAGGAGGATGGCTCCCTCGAAGTAGCCAGTAACCATAACTATCCCAATTCTGCCTACAACCAGAAAACCTTTAACATCCAATGTATTCAGTAGTCTGTTAAATCTGTTTAAATTTCTTACTTTGAATTTCATGTGACGGTCTAAACTTAGCCTACATTTGGTTCCTTGCTTCCATGTGTTTCGATTTGAGTTCTATTATCAGCTTTATATCTGGCACGTGAGTCTTTTAATTGTTGAAAGACATAGAAAAAAGAAAGTCTTTCGGTGGTTCTTCATATATTTTTATGTGTTAAAAAAAAGGGAAAGCTTTTCTCACATTTGCTCTGAATGAGGATCATCCCATTTTGAACAGAAGCTTCCTAATGGGGATGTGAAGAAAAGCAAGAAGAAGCTCCGAGAAAATATCACTTAGAACAGTAAGGAAAATGTGTCTGGCTGTTGCCAGGGTGTTAATAATGACTTTTTTGTTGCAGAGATGGATCAAAACAGAGTGAGCAAGAGACCATAGCACATGAAAAGAAAGGGCTGGACAAACTGTCAAGCTGGTAGGATGATGGTTACAAAGTGATGTTCTCACAACTGTTGCTGTGGTTGGAGCAATGGCAAAGAGTTGCTCTGAACTTTAGTTTTTATAGGAGGTCTAGGCTGAAATATGCTCAGTATGCCCTGGTCTTTTTGTAGAAATATTGGAGCAATGGCTATAGCTGTTCAAGTTTGTTAGTGGGTCTATATACCCTGTTTTATAGAAGGATGTGATAACATGTATAATATAATCTTCTGAACCGCGTATGTCTTTATAACAAAAATTATAGGTATATGTTCTGCAGAAGGGATGAATTACTAAGTTTTTGCAATTTGTACCTTTCCTTTCTTATGGTTGATTCTTCTCAACTGAATTTGATGTTTCGATACAATTGTGACTGGTTATCTTAATTTATTTAGTTGCTTCCTTAATGTAGCAATGGAATTTCGAAGTAGGTGCTTGTTAGATGTATCTACTATAAACTTATTGAATCTTTAATTTGATTGGATAATCCCTATCTTAATTCAGTCACAGTTTTGAATTGGGTGTAGTGGAGTACAAATGTTCAAATGCAGCAAGTATGAATATCTATTACCAGTATACATACTTTTCCATGGAAGAAGTCTAGCAACAACTCCCTATTAAGTATTACCAGTATACGTGCTTTTTCCATGGAAAAAGTTTAGCAACAACTCCTCCAAATCACTAGAAGGTACATGGATGTTTCTGGCATATGGAGAAATTTTACAATTCTCATTATGGACTACATCACTTATTCATCATTTCATTAAAAGACTTGTACCTCTTTAAAATTGCTGAGTCAACTTATGATATAAAAAATTAGTTAAATTGACGTGTCTAACATAATTACCTTATAATTTTCAATGTTATGAGTGTCTTCCATGTTATGAGTGTCTAGCTTGCTTAGTAGTTAGTTGACAACATTATAAATTGGCACCTCATTTAAGATTACTTAAAACTCAAATTGACTAAGTTTAACGTCTCCATTTACGTTATCTCCCTCCTCTTTCCAGTTTCCTCTCGCTGTCACCCACTAACCCCCATCCTATAGCCCGTGCTGCCTCTCTCATAAATAATTAAATACACTTTTTGCAGCGGACTCTTCAAAATACTTTTTTTTTTTTTTTCTCAAATGGAAGAGTACAGTAATCAAGAAAATGACAAGTTCATATGCGCTTTTAATATATATATATATATATATAAAAGTTTTGTTTTTAATTCAAATTTTCTCTTTTAGTGTATTTGAAAGATTTAAAAAAGAAGAAGGTAAAATTAGAATAAAAATTTTACGTTCTACTTTAATTGTTCCACTTCATGCTTTACCAATAACAATATTCCATACTTTATGTAACGCCTCAAAATCATAAGCAATAAAAGTCTATTTAATTTGAATAATCCATAAAAATATTAAATAAAAGAAACCAGCAACCTTGAATCTCATCAAACAAAAGTCAGAGCTCTAATTCACCAAATTCAAAACATTCTCAAAATAATTCTCCAATACAATTTTTAATGCCATAAAATAATAATAAAATCCTCAGTTTCACAAAATAGTTCATAACAGCTGTCTCCCAAGAATCTCTACTCCAAAAATCCCTCTAATGTATTTGTAATGGGAAATAAAGGGAGAGAGGGGGGGGGGGGGTGAGATAACTCAATAAGTGGAATTCATTAACATTGGAGTGTGGGAACAAACCTTTCAAATAAATAATTCTTTCAACAAATTCATAACTTGAAACTCATCAATATTTTTTCCTCAAATATTTCACATAAAAATAATAATATTGTGAGCCATCATAATATATATACCATCATATAAAAAATTTTCTAGGCTTTTCTCGTGATCAACGTTTATGCCCCGTTGACAGGGTTGTGTTGTCCCCTTTTAGGACTAGAACCTCATTTCCATCCCTTTTTCTTAAGGAAGGCTCATTTGGAACCTAAAGGTGCACTCCCTTGCTAAGGGGCTTCCTTTTTGGATCCTCAATAGTATACTCCCTTGTTAAGGAGCTATCAAAAGTGCATTGTCCCATTTTCTGGGACCGTCCCTTACTAAGGACTGGCTGTAGTATGAGGGATTGTTTGGCTTCATTTTTTTTATCACTCAATTTCCATCACTCATCACTCAATTTTTCACACCCGTTTGGCATCATCACCCAATTTCCATCACTCAATATTTTTCACACTATTTGTGGGCCCATACCTGTCAGCTGGTGCAGCTTTTTTTTTTTTTTTTTTTTTTCTAGTACCCAAACTCATCGAAGCTATTAAAAAATTATAAAAAAAAAAAAAAAAAACCAGAATTGAAGACCGAACAGTGAAAAAAAAAAAAAAAAAAAAAAAAAAAAAAAAACAATGAACAGCCAACCCAGGAAAAAGAAAAAGAAGAAAAAAAAAAAACGAACAACCAACCCAGGAAAAAGAAAAAGAAAAAAAAAACAAATAGCCAACCCAGAAAAAAGAAAAAAAAAAAAAAAAAAAACAACAACGAACAGCCAACCCAGGAAAAAAAAAAGTCAAAAGTGGTCAAAAGTTGCAGCTGGTACTGTTTGTGGGTCCCTTATGTGTGTTTAATTACAAAAATGCCATTGAGTTATGAGTTATGGAAACTGAAAACAATTGTTTTTAGTTTCCATAACTCATAACTCAAAAATCAGAGAATTGAGTGATAGAAATAGAGTTATGGAAACAAAGTTATCGTTTGCCAAACAACCTTTTTGCTATGAGTTCCACAATTTTTGAGTTATGAGTTATGGAAACAGAGAATTGAGTTATCAAAAAAGGCAATCCAAACGGCCCCTGATTGTCCCTTGCTAAGGACTAAATACCATACTGAGCTTTTAATCACGATTTGCCATAGGTTTTCAAAACATATTCAATATGCTCAAAAAATAATCCATTCATAATTCTCAAAATATAAAGACATATTTACACGTACAAGTTTAAATAAATTTAGGTTGTCCCACAAGTTTTTCATAAAACGAATAGTCAATGTGCATATCAAACATTTATAAAATATCAATTTATATATAGAATATCAACATATTTCTTGATATGAGAAATAGTTTGATAATTAACACTATTTTGGAAAAACCCTCAAAATTAGTAAACACCACTTACCTTTTAGTTGCAAAAAAAAATAAAAGAAATCAACCTCCCTTAAATCACAACAATTCAGTAGAATTAGAACCTAGCCATACCAAAAATAAGTTCATCAATACACAATTTCTCACTTAAAAATCTATTTTCACACTTAAACGGTTTTATCCTAAACAATATTGATATATCCAAAATTCTCCATTTATTCACCTAACTATCCAATTTACTTTCAGCTTTGATCAGATTTCTGGACTTATAAATATTGCTGCCTAATCATATTTTTATATTAACGTAATCATAGATATTCATGAAACTTCAATATAGCTAAAAGTAGCTAGTGCAATAATATAGTTCTGCCAAATCAATTTTAGAGCCAATAGAGGTCCATATGACTATACATATTATTCATACATAATCAAATTTCAAAGCCTGGACCATACGGCTATATAAACAATTCTTATTATAATATTGTAATTATCAACCCAAAGACCCAAAATCTAGTACACAGCTGGACTAGTGTGAATGCATAATAACCGGTCAACAATTGAGGTTTAGTGTGAATGCATATTAACCAGTCAACAATTGAGGCTTAGTGTGAAAGCATATTAACCACAAACACTCTTTTCCCTTTAACATGGTGACAAAGTTCAAGCCTATTACTCTATTTGGTTCAACTCAAAGTCTTCCTAACATACAACCATATTACCATTCTTAATCAAATATAATAACAATTCTAGGAGCCCTTCTTTTTTCTATTAGTATAATGATAGTCTAGGTTCATGACAATTGCTAGCTATTGACTATTCAAACTTCTAAAATTTAGAGCAAGAAAAACCATACCTGAACTACTTGTGCAATAGCCATAGAGAAGAAAAGAAACAGCTCCCTAGTCTGTTGCAGTTGAAAACAAAAAGGATACATGTGTAACTTAAAAGGTAAAAGGCTAGGGTTATCAAGGCTCATATATATATATATATATATATTTTTTTTTTTTTTACTTATGCCACCTCACTTGGGCTTCATATCCCATAGCATTTATCTTATTTTTATATCTTAGGCCCAATCAATTTAATCCATTTAATTGTAGGCCTCCTTTATAATTATATAATTGGTATCAAAATTATGGGGTGTTACACTTTAATAATGAGTTTTTTGTTGCAGAGATGGATCAAAACAGAGAGAGAAAGAAACCAAAGCACATGAAAAGAAAGGCCTGGACAAACTGTCAAGTTGGATAGGATGATGGGAACAAAGTGATGTTCTCACAATTGTTGCTGTGGATGGAGCAATGGCAAACAGTTGCTATGGCCTATAGTTTTTATAGGAGGTCTAGGCTAAAATATGCTCTGTATACCTTGGTCTTTTTGTAGACATATTGGAGAAATGGCAATAGCTGTTCAAGTTTGTTAGTGGGTCTACATACCCTAGTTTATAGAAGGATGTGATAACATGTATAATATAATCTTCTGAACCGTGTATGTGTATGTAACAAAAATTATAGGTATATGTTCTGCATAGCAGATGGGATGAATTACTAATTATGCCTAATTTTTGGCCAACTCTACTCTACTCCCCCTCCCTCCCCTCTCAATTCAAACAAAGTATTAAGTTTTTGCAATTTGTATCTTTCTGTTAGGACATATATGTCATTTAGAATTGGCTTATTCTTTGACAAAACGCATTTTACTTGTAATTGGGTAGATCTAGGATGGTTTAAGTCTTCAAGAAACATGTTGTTCAAGTCAAGAGTTAAAGTCATGCAAATTTGTCCAAGAAACAAGTGAAAAAGTGCTATATTTTAAAGTTCGACAACTATCTCGACAGCTACTGGACAAATACCCTATCTATTGAGATTTACGAAAATCAGTTTTTCAGATATGATTTTACACATATCCATGTGTACGTGTTTAGGCTTTCTTTTCTCACAATCCTAAGCATATATAAAGATTATTTTAAGGCCCTTCATAAGGTTGATGCAACTTGATGCAAAGGTTTTATTCAATCATATTGTGACCAGAGACATATGCCCTAGTTCATCTTTCTCTTGAAGAAGCTGCTGCGTTTGTATGCCGTAGGGTTTTGTAACCAATGAGCTTTTTGATCTTCATTGTGTGGATGAACTGAAGAACTTTGCAGCCAACATCCTTCTCAAGTTGGTGTGTTAGTCATGTACTTGGATCTATGCATCAATTGGTTAGTCATGTATTGGGAGTCGTGCATTGAAAATGAGAGATTGTCACTACAGAACAAGTCCAATTCTGTATTGGGGTAAGGGTTTAACTGTAGGTTAGTATAAGGTACTGGGATTTCTTTACTTATAACCGTTTGTTGTGATAATAGTGTGTTAGGACATATGTGAGTCACTTGTTAGGAACATATGTCACTACTTTACGTAATTGGCTAATCCTTTGACAAAACGCATTTTACTTGTAATTGGGTAAATCTAGGATGTATTTAATAATTCAAGAAACCTTGTTTCAAGTCCAAGTGTTAAAGCCATGCAAGTCTGTCCAAGATTCAAGCTAAGAAAGTCCCTGTCATTAAAACTCGACAGCTAGCATCTATCGAGCTTTAATAGTTGTTCCAGCCCTATGGCTCGACAGCAGCTTGATAGATAGCTATCTGTCGAGGTTTATGAAAAACAAAGTTTCAGTTCTGTTTTAACTCCAATCCGTGATTATGTGTTTGGAATTTCTTTTCTCACAACACTAGACATATAAAATGATTATTTTAAGAGCCGTCAAAGGTGACATAAGTTGCACAAGTGTTGAGCCAAGTTTGCTCAAGCAAATTGTGATCGGAGACAGAATTTGCCCTAGTTCATCTCTCTTGTGAAAAAGTTGCTGTGTTTGTACACCATAGGGTTTTGCGACTAAGCATCTTCTCGATCTTCATCGTTTGGATGAATTGAAGAACTTTGCAGCCAACAACCTCCTCTAGTTGGTGATTGAAGTCGCGTACTAAGATCTGTGCAATTGGTTAGTCACGTACTGGGAGCCATGCATTAAAAGGAGAGATTGTCACTACAAGACAAGTCCAATTGGGTATTGGGGTAAGGGTTCAACTATAAGTTGGTATAAGGTACTGGGATTCATTTACTTATAACCGTTTGTTTTGATAATAGTGGATTCTCGAGAGTAGTGACCTTAAAATCACCCGATGGGGTTTTTGCCATGTAGGTTTTCCCTATTCGTAAACAAATTACCGTGTCAATTTATTTTCCACTGCACTTAGTTTAATTGGTGATTTGTTTGTGCTACCATACATTTGCATGTTAATTTGATTAATTAATAAACCTGCATTCATATCTGTGTTTTTCCCTTCTTGAAAAACTGTTTTTAAGCAATTTCGACACCTCTTGACACTTGGCTCATCTATCGAGATCTTCAGCTATTTTTTATTGCAATCTTGACACCTTTCAACAGCTAGGTGGATCGATCGACAAACTTTCTGTGTCCTCAATAACTCCTTGACAGCTAGGTGGATCGATCGAGATTCTTTATAAACTTGTCTGTTGAATTGTTCCTCGACAAAACCTCGATGGATGGCTCGATAGTTGGACACGCGTTTAAACCTCAACACATCTCGATCGATTGAGCTTTATGAGGTTCCTATTTAAGCATTGTTCGTGATTTCTTTCTCACTATAACTCTATCACAGAGCCTCATGCTTGATTTTTGTTGTCCCTTCTTGAGCATCTTACTATAGATTTTCCTTTTCACTCTATTCTTTCTATCATACATGTTTATAGGGATACAGTGTCCCGTGGTAAGCTCATCTTCCCTTCTGCTATCACAAGCATCTTACGCCACTTTTATGTTCCCTTTCCAACGTCCGATCACTTTACCTACATGCGTGTCATAGACGCTGCTGCCGTTAAACAGAGCGAGGTGCAGTTTAGCTCGAGGCAGTTTGGGTCAGCAGCTCCTCCCACCCATTCGGCTCCATCCCGATCTACTCCATCCACATCTGCTCCCTCCTCTTCTTCGAGCGATGTGATTTTTAGGGACATCATGACGTAGCTTCAGCGCATGGATGCTTGCCTTGATACACTCTCTACTTGATACACTATTTACTGAGCTGTATCAAGTGAACGTTCGTGTCAGTCGTATTGCACAACGGCAGGTAGTCATGGGTGGCTTCGTTTTTTAGACTTCTCCTCCACCTACTCTAGAGGCTTTTGAGACTAAGGATAAGGATGATGATGATGATGATGCTATTGCTTCCGAGGATGATGATGATGCTATTGCTTCCGAGGATGATGATGATGGAGATGCTAGCTCTTTTGGTATAGATGAGATGTCTACTTGACACTCTTACCCTTTGTCACTCGTAACAAAAAGGGGAAGTAGTTTTGGATATGAGAGTAGTCATACTTAGGGGGAGAGTTAGTATAGGACCATTTTGTTAGGAGGAGTGTTGATATTTGAGGGATGTAGTGAAGATTACTTTTATCTTTTTCTTTTCTCCTTTTTAGATACATTTATTCTTGTACATGGGTCTTGTGACCATTATTGACATACATTGTACTTATTTTCTTTATATGTTGATGTATGTTTCTTTCACCTACCCTTACATATGTTGTTTCTTTTCTCTCTTTATGCACATGCTTCTTATTACTTGTATGCAATCTATTATTTCTGTTTCACACAAAGATACCTTAATTAGTTTTGTTTAAAGTATTTCAGAAATACAGGTTGTCAAAGTCTACTTGCCATAAACTCTCTTTTTGCAAAGTTTTTCAAGAGTTTGTGTTAGGATAGATTTTATTGTATTCAACAAATGAATATGAGTTGAGTGACTTATGACTTCTCTCATATCTTCATTTGTTTGTTGTGGTTTTGTCATGGATTTCCAAAGAGGGAGATTGTTAGGACATATATGAGTCACTTATTAGGAACATATGTCACTACTTTATGTAATTGGCTAATCCTTTGACAAAATGCACTTTACTTGTAATTTGATAGATCTAGGATGTGTTTAATGCTTCAAGAGGGAGATTGTGGTTTTGTCATGGATTGCCAAAGAGAGAGATTGTTAGGACATATGTGAGTCACTTGTTAGGAACATATGTCACTACTTTATGTAATTGGCTAATCCTTTGACAAAACGCACTTTACTTGTAATTTGGTAGATCTAGGATGTGTTTAATGCTTCAAGAAACCTTGTTTCAAGTCCAAGTGTTAAAGCCATGCAAGTTTGTCTAAGATTCGAGCTAAGAAAGTGCCTGTCACTAAAGCTCGACAGCTAGCATCCATCGAGCTTTAACAGCTGTTCCAGACCCGTGGCTCAACAGCAACTCGACAGATAGCTATCTGTTGAGGTTTATGAAAAACAGAGTTTTAGTTCTATTTTGACTCCAATCCGTGATTATGTGTTTGGGCTTCCTTTTCCCACAACCTTAGATATATAAAAGGATTATTTGAAGGGCCTTCAAAGGTGACACGAGTTGCACAAGTGTTGAGCAAAGTTTATTTAAGCAAATTGTAACCGGAGACAGAATTTGCCCTAGTTCATCTCTCCTGTGAAGAAGTTGCTATGTTTGTACACCGTAAGGTTTTGTGACCAAGCATCTTTTCGATCTTCATTGTCTGGATGAACTAAAGAACTTTGCAGCCAACAACATTCTTTAATTGGTGATTGAAGTTGCGTACTGGGATCCGCGCAATTAGTTAGTCACGTATTGGGAGTCGTGCATCAAAAGGAGAGATTGTCACTACAGAACAAGTCCAATTAAGGTATTGGGATTCCTTTACTTGTAACCGCTTGTTTTGATAATAGTGGATTCTCGGGAGTGGTGACCTTAAAATCACCTGGTGGGGTTTTTGCTGTGTAGGTTTTCCCTATTCGTAAACAAATCATCGTGTCAATTTATTTTCCGCTGCACTTAGTTTAATTGGTGATTTGTTTGTGCTACCACACATTTGCATGTTAATTTGATTAATTAATAAAATTGGCTAATTAATCAATTAATTCATCATAAGGGGTCAATTCATTTTTGGCCTATCATAGTGGATTCTCGGGAGTAGTGACCTTAAATTCACTTGGTGGGGTTTTTGCCTTGGAGATTTTCCCCATTCCTAAACAAATCACCGTGTCAACTTTATTTTCTGCTGCATTTAACTTAGTTGGTGATTTGTTTGTGCTACCATGCGTATTGCATGTTAATTAACTTAATTAATTCACTTGGCTAATTAATTGGTAAATTTATCACAAGGGGTCAATACATTCTTGGCCTATCACTTTCCTTTCCCGTGGTTGATTCTTCTCAATTGAATTTGATGTTTTGATACAATTGTGATTAATTTGTTTAGCTGCTTCCTTAATGTAGCCATGGAATTTAGAAGTAGGTGCTTCTTAGATGTATTTACTATAAACTTGTTGAATCTTTAATTAGATTGGATAATCCTTATATTAATTTAGTCACAGTTTTGAATTGGGTGTAGTGGAGTACAAATGTTTAGATGCAGCCGCTAAGAGTACTTTGTCTATTACCAATATACATACTTTTCCATGGAAAAAGTTTAGCAACAACTCCTCCAAATCACGAGAAGGTATATTGATGTTTTTGGTAAGTTGCAGAGAAATTATAAAAATTCTCATGGTAACGTGGCACACCATTTCAATAAGAGACTCCTATATATTAATTCAGTTACAATTTTGAATTGGTTTTAATGGAGTACAAATGTTCAAATGCAACAGGTAAGAATACTCTGTCTATTACCATATACATACTTTTCCATGGAAAAAGTTAAGTAACAACTCCTCCAAATCGCTAGAAGGTATACAAATAGTTCTAGCAAGTTGCAGAGAAATTATACAATTCTCATGGTGATGTGGTATACCATTTCATTAAAAGACTCCTATCTATTAATTCAGTCACAATTTTGAATTGTGTGTAGTGGAGTACAAATGTTCAGATGCAACAGGTAAGAATACTCTGTCTATTACCAATAAACATACTTTTCCATGGAAAAAGTTTCGCAACAACTCCTCCAAATCGTGAGAAGGTATACCAATGTTTTTGGCAAGTTGTGGATAAATTATACAATTCTCATGGTGACATGGTCCACCATTTCAATAAAAGACTCCTATCTATTAATTCTATCACAGTTCTGAATTGGGTGCAATGGAGTACAAATGTTCAAATATAGTAGGTAAGAATACTCTATCTATTACCAATATACATACTTTTCCATGGAAAAAGTTTAGCTAAAACTCCTCCAAATGTGAGAAGTTATACCAATGTTTCTGGCAAGTTGTAGAGAAATGATAAAATTCTCATGGTGACATAGTCCACCATTTCATTAAAAGACTCCTATTTATTAATTCAGTCATAGTTTTGAATTTGGTGTAGTGGAGTACAAATGTTCAAATGCAGTAGGTAAGAATACTCTGACTATTACCAATATCCATACATTTTCATGGAAAAAGTTTAGCAACAGCTCCTCCAAATCGCAAGAAGGTATATTGATGTTATTGGTAAGTTGTGGAGAAATTATGCAATTCTCATGGTGACGTGGTCCACTATTTTATTAAAAAACTCTTATCTATTTAAAATTAAAAAAAAAAAAAAAGAAAAAAGAAGAAGAAGAAGAAGAAGTTAAACTAACAATGTTCCACCATAAGGACCTTGTAATTTTTCCATACTATATGAGGCTAGTTTCATACAACTGAATAGTTAGGTGACAGCAATATAAATTGACACGTCATTTAAGATTACTTAAAACTCAAATAGACCAAGTTTAACACCACCATTTACGTTATCTCCCCATCCTGTGACCTATTCTGTCTATCTCATAAATAGTTTTTTTTTTTTTTTTTTTGAAAAAGACATGCCCTCCTCTTATTTGCTCTCCTCTGACTTGCTCCCCCTTAGCCGCAACTCTTATTTCTCCTTTACTCCAAATCTATGTACTCATCTTTTACCCCGTCCATTTGGATGTGTGTGCCATCCCTTCCTGATCGTGCGCATGGCCTGTGCCGCCTGCTCGCCGAAGGCAGTTATGTTGAACCCTCGGACATTTGAGGGAACAAAGAAAAGCGCCACAATAGCTAATATTAGAAAATAGCTAATAAATTTGTTGGTTCGAGGAGTCTCATAAATAGTTAAATACACTTTTTAACTGTAGAATGAATATGCAATGGCAGCAGACTCTTCAAAAAATATATATTTTTCTCAAATGGAAGAGTACAGTAATCAAGAAAAAAACAGTTTCATGTGCGCTTTTAATATTATTTATTTTTTATGTAAAAGTTTTGTTCTAAATAACTTTTTTTTTCTCTCTTTTTAGTGTATTTGAAAGATTTAAAGAAGAAGAAGAAGATAAAATTAGAATAAAAATTTCATGTTCCACTTTAATTGTTCCATTTCATGTTTTACCAATAACAATATTTCATACATTTTTTTTTCAAGTAACCAAAATTAGAAAAAAAAAAAATAAGACATAATTCATATGTTGATTGATTGATGAGTATACAGTGAGTGGTATTTATTACACACCACTTAATGCACACAAAGCACACACAGATTATCTTTTGCACTAAAATTGTGATTTCAAATCATTTTAGTTCAAAATTTTTTGATTTCAAATTGTGATTTGGAGTCATGATTTCTGATGGGGCTCAAGTCTAACGAGATTTGTCCATAGTAGTCGTCCAAACAATCAAATCACAGCCATAGCCTGATTGCATCTAGAAAACCTTAAAAGGAGAAAAGCCCAACAGTAGTATCATGTATATGACCTATACTCGTCCACAAGATAAAAAGACCATTTAATGACGGTCGTCTAGGATTGACACAAGGGCATGGACGATTAGGAAATACTTGGCGAATTCTAGAAGAAAACTTCTCATAAGGCTCCATGTAATCAGGCCACAATGCATTTACTAATAAAACGTGGAGAGAATTCCCCATAATCTGCCCCACGTTCCCCATTTCATCCATTAACCACCCACACCACCCATGATTGTGGTGGATCCGAACAATTTGACCCACTTCTAATTCTTTATAAAAGGAACAAGCCCTATTCACCCAAGGTAAGTTCTACCATTCACTATTTTTCCATCCTATGTTCTAGAAAGAAAACTAACTTAACAGTCGAAGGGTCCTTGGCCAGGTTACACCAATCACCTTTGACAATTCTTTCTTTCTTTTTAGGACTTACAGCCATTATTGTAGCCTGAAGTATTTCAGCCTAATGATTTTCATGTATCATCAATTTTATTATAAAAGGTGATTTCATTGTGTGCTTTAAGTGAATGTATAATAGTTATTTCCTAAAGTATAATTGTAAGGGTCATATTTTTATGTATTGGCATATATGAGATCAAAATACACTTTATATGTAATTGAGTCTTAGTTTCAAGTGTTTTTAAGAACATATTGTTCGTTAACAAGTGGTATTATTGAAAATACAAGACTACTCAAGAAAAGATGTTGTGCAAGTCTTGATACTTATCGACTAAAAATGAATCTCGATACTTGTTCGACATATGGAGATACGGGAAAACTGAACTACAAATTTTGTTTTCAACCTATGATGACTTGCCTTTCTAGGAATTCTTGCACTAGTCTAGAGCATATAAAATATATAATTTATAGTCATCATCATAGAGAAAGAGAGATACACAAATAATAGAGAGTTTCAATGACGTTGAGTGTCTAGGGTTGTGTATCAAGCTATCGGTTCATCCAAGCTTGGATTGAAGAACTCTGCAAAGATACAACAATCAAAATGGTTGCTGTGGAATTAGTCATGGATAGAGATTTATGCGAATGATGAGAAGACTTTTACAAGATCTAGTCCAATTAGGGATTAGAGCGAGCTTTCTAATAGATCAATAGATTCTACTATAAGTAGGTACTTCAGAATTGGGTAAAATTCATTGTATTTGTAATCCTATCTTGTGTAAATGGATTATTCAAAATTGGTGACCTAAAATTTACTTGATGAGGTTTTTCCTATAAGGTTATCCTCATTTTGATCAAATCGTCATGTCAAACTTATTTTCCATTGCACTCTATTTAGTTTAGTGATTTGATTGTGCCATAATTAAATTTGCATGTAATTTGGACTAATTAATCAATTTGCACGTAATTCTCACATGCCCTTACAACCCCATTAGAGAGTACACAGTCAAGTCGAGGTACCAGCTTTTGCAGTTGGAGTTTCAAAATGGCTAACTAGGTCAATCCGATACTGCACAGCTAAAACCTTTGTGGCAAGCAATTTGGAGTTTAACCATTCCATGTAAGGTAAAAAATCTAGTTTTAAAAGCAACCAAAAATTCTTTACCTACAAAGAAGAATCTAGTTAAGAGAGAGATTATCACTAGAGACAGTTGTGAACTTTACCATGATCATCAAGAAGATGTGAAGTATGCACTATACCTCTGTTCGAAACTGTATGAGCTTTGGAATAAAGTCCCCATATGGAATCATAGAAGTTTAAAGCAAGTTTCAACCTTTGTTGATCTATTGGGGTGTATTTTTGCAAAAAAAAAAGACCCGGCTTTGTTCTCAATGGTGATTTGGGCACTGTGGAACCATCAGAATAATCTCAGGCTTGGAAAATTTACTGGTACGCTAGATCAATTATTAAGTCAAGTAAGAGATAGATTGTGTGAGTTTGCACTCCACAACACCTCCATGATTGCACTAATTGTGCTACAACCTCAAGCTAGCAACCTCTAGAAAACTTAGTACAAAATTAACTTCGACAACACTCTTTTTCAGTTAGAAATTTGTGTTGGTATTGGGGTGATAATTAGGAATGAGTTTGGTCAGGTTATGGTCTCTCTATCCCAACGCATCCCCCTACCTTTTAAAGCTATCAAAGTCAAAACTTTGGCGGCCCGATGAGCTCTTAAAATGGCTACGAAAACAGGTTTTGACCCGGTTATCTCGGAAGGTGAGTCACAGATCCTTATCACAGCACTCAAGGATGACTCTTACTCATTATTGCACTTCAGCCATTGCAAAAGATATACAGTACATTGCCTTTTATTTTTCAATGTTAAATTATTCTTGTGTACATAGGCACTGTAACACTATGGCTCACTCACTTGCGAGACGAGCAATTTCCACCCCAAATTCTAAGTCTGGATGGAAGAAATACCATTAAACGTCACTACTATTTTACACGCTGATTTTAACGGCCTCTTTGAATGAAATTTGATGTCTTTCTTCTCAAAAAAAAAAAAAAAAAAAAAATCTAGAGTCATGGCGTCAATTTATAACTCTAACAATAATAATTTTTTATTTGTAGTTAGCTAAGGTTTGCAAGTCTTTTTTTTTTTTTTTTTGTTAATCCAACTTGCGTATTGGGCTATAGAGTTTGAAAACCGGATGTGAAAGCCACGGCATGAATCCTGATTTCTGCTCCTTTGCCAGAGGTAAAGTCCAAGCCGTGCCTAATAATAATAATAATAATAAAAGTCCGTGTCGTGCTTTACAAAGTATGGAAAATGCCTGTAACACAACTTCTATACCATTCTTCTTCACGACTTATTACAACTTTTATAAAAGTATGGTCCGAAACTACCAGGTCATGATAAAGTCATAGAGATGCGCAATTGACGGGAACAATGTTTGTCGTGTTTTACCCTCCTTTGTTTCTTTATTTGTTTTTTTTCTTTGTCGCGAAAGAATCCTATTCTTTCCTCTCTTCTCGTTTTCTCTGCTTTGTTTCTTTCAGTTCCGTTTCCTTAATGGCACAAAGAAACTAAGAAGAAATTGAAGGGTGGCCCTGTTTACAAGTTTCGTAGTTGTATATAAGTGTTACTTCAGCTTCGTAATTTTCAGGTATCATTGTTAATTTCAGTCGTACTGTGTTGCAGTTTTTCATTCATTTGAAAGCAGATCTACAACATATCCTCAAACAAAACTATAATAAAGTTTCGATTTTTTGGGCGTTGTTGGGTAGAGGGAAGTCTATTTTAGTTTGTTTCTAAAATGGGTCTCAAAATACTATATTGAATTTACAATCTTTGAAGATTTGGGTTTATTAGGCGAGCGAAGCCAAAGTTTTTAAGAGTTATGGCAGTATCAATGGTTATTAGAGGGGCTACTCTAGGGGAAGCATTTGCAGAGCTCTTTGCGGTGTTATATGACACAGTTAAGAAGGTGAGAAACAAAGACTGCTCCTTCAAACTCCATATTAAAAACCTCGAACCCACGCTAGATCGTTTATTGCCTATAGTCAAAGATAAACAGCGATCAATCAACCAAATTGATCTCTCAGAAAAGAAAAGAAAGAGTTTGATCGAAGAAATGAAGATGGGCGAGACGCCAATTCGCAAGTGCTCGAAAAAACGGTGGTGGAACTGCTGTTTCAAATTCTGTTGCCCCACCGAACTTTGCGAGTTGAACGAGGACATCGCAAGGTTCTGTGAGGATGACTTGGAAGCAGATAGCACAAGGAATGATGAGACGGAGATATCGATGAACTTGAATATTACTACTCTAGAAAAAGAGGATTCTTCGAACTTGGATAGGCCAAGGGCATTTTGTGCGGTTCGTAGACCCCCTAATTTTACAGTGGGATTTGATATGCCAATGATGGAGTTGAAGACACTGCTGTTGAAGGAGGAGGTGAAGCAGCTTCTATTGACCGCTCCTGCAGGATGCGGGAAGACCACATTAGTCCAAATGCTTTGCCAGGATAACCAAATCAAAGGTACGTCTTACAGACAGCTAATCTCACACAAGTGTGAGTCTGTGTGGCAAAAAGTGTGTGTAATAATCATCACCCTTAAAAGGCGCCTTTTAATATTTAAAATCAATTATAATTATTTTATTTGATATTTATTCTTCTTGCTTTTTGCTATGTAGCAATATTATTAGTCTTTATATTTATGTTTTGCCAGTAGCTACTTCTCAATTTATAATATCGCTAATCCAAGATTTTCTTGTCAAGTAATCTGTTTTAAGTAGGATTTTATCAATTTGAATTTTGAACATTTTATTTTTCTTGTAAACAACTATAACATGTTTTGTTAGTAAAATTCTATAAGTGATAAACTTATCTAGAAAGAATTTAGTCTTTTGGACAAAGTTTAGCTACAAAATTAATTGTAACTTAAGGCTACAACCTTACTTAATATTATTTTATTACATCTTTTTCTTATAACCTCCATACTTGCAAAATTTCTAGAAAGTTAAAGATCAATAGCTATGTCATCAATAAATTGTTTAAATTGCAAGTTTTTATAGTTTAAAATTATGCATAAAATATAAGCTTATATATTATATAATAAATAATATCTTATTGACACAAAACTTATCATGTGTATTAAGAGAGTAAAGAACATAAAATTCAACAGTTAGATTGTCAAAATATGTAGAAAATTTTATTTTATTGAGTAAGTTTGTAACTAAACTTTGTCCTAATCTTTTTATATAATCAAAATTGTTATAGAACATATAAAGACAAAGTTTAACTTCAAAATTGGCTATAACCTTACTCAATATCTTTTTATTGAATGTAAAATTTGACAAATCCACCTTATATCTTTCATGCTTGTAAAATTTCTAGAAAATTAAAGATTAATAATCATGTCATCAATAAATTGTTTAAATTGCAAGATTTTGTAATTTAAAATTATGCATAAAATATAAGTTTATAGATCATGTAGGGTCACGATTTCTAAGCTCAAGCCCAAATAGTATTGGATCTTGGCCCAATTAATCTCAATCAATAAATTTGTAGATGATGGATTGAAGAACTGAGTTTCAGTAAGTTTAATAACGGCTATTATTACGTTTAACAGTGTTTTTCAAGAAAATAATAAACAAGATAACCGATAAATCCTTGATCTGAGGAGAATTTTCTTCTCTTTAGTTTCTTAATCCTTTTCTTATCATATCCAAAAATCCGCCTTTTTCCCGATCCCTTTCTTATGGAAGATATTTCCCATTATATAGTCCCCTTGAACCATCCCCCTTACACTTGTTCATCATCCAAGCCACCACTTGAGTATTTGTCCTATCAAACTCCTTCTTCAGAAAATACTATTCAGAGGTCTACTCCACATAAATGTGGCCATAAAAGTAGGTACAATGCATTTAATATGGTGGTAGTAGCTTTTCTCTAGATATTTTGGAGTCTTCCCTTTTCCTCGTGTGTCCGTGAGGTGTCTCTGTGTGGTGGGAACTTTATGGAGAATTATTATAATGGATCAAGTAAACAATGGAATTGCGTTCAATAGATTCAAGGAGGAATATCTCCTCGAAAAGCTTCCCGGTTATTTCCCACACCCAAGATCTTAGTGGGTAAATCTTAGTAGTCTTTAATTTCGTATTCATACCTCCTCGGTAATTTAGGATCTCGGATAAGGATTAGGATCCAATACTTATTAATTTGGACTCTTGTAAGCTCAAGGCCCAGTACATATGAATTTTGGACCTTCGCCCCTATAATATCCCTTCAAAACTTTGGTTTTTCCCTTTCGTCGGAGGAGAAAAAATAGGGTTTTGACTTTCATGACATAAGATCACACGATTCTTCAATTCACACATATGGGTGGATAATTCACACGTCTTAGACTTGCTACTGACATTTCAAGGTTCGCAAAGCATTGTTAAATGCTCCAGGCGACGCGCTGTCTCGCACATCCAACGGTGAATCGCACATCCAACGGATGGGCTTTTTCCTGAAACTTTTGAGCGGGATAATTCCCACTCACTTCAACTTTCTATATAAAGCGAACGGAGACATCATTTCTCCATTTTCACAAGTCTTCAGATTTTCAGAGATATCACACACTCAAACTCCCCATAGTTTCTTCGAGATACAAAATATTCTAACTCTTTTTCTTTCCTGAGATATTTTCGAAACATCTTCTCTAAGGTATCATAGATTATCATATATATTAGTTTCTGCAAACTTACATTTTCTCAAACATATTCTTTTCTCCTTGGCTGCTCTCCTTGGATGATTCCCTTTCCGATGAAGCCGAAGCTTTTGATTGCTATAGGAGCTTTCTGGCAAAGGCCGAGGGCGTAGCCTCAGGTTTATGCAAGATGACCGCCACCATGCATTGTCTAGCAACAGATTGACTTCCCAAAATCTCTTTAACTAGGCCTTCCGATGGGTATTTCACCTTCTGATGCAAGGTAGAGGAGACAGCCCCTAGGGCATGAAGCTAATGCCTAGCCATAATGGCTGTATAAGGGGAATAAGAATCTACTACAATGAAATCCACCTCCACTACTTCTGAATCGGTTTGTATGGGTAGCCTGATCTGGCCTTTGGGAATGACAGTCTTTTCTTCAAAACTTACTAGGGGAGATTCATAGGTCGTTAAATCCTCGGGTTTCAAATTCAGCCCATTGTATAGATTAGGGTACATAATTTTGACAGCACTACCCTTATCTACCAACACTCGCCTCACGTCATACCCCCCTATCCTAAGCGTAACTACCAAAGCATTGTCATGGGGTTGGATGATTCTGGCTTTATCCTCGTCTGATAAGCCCAAAGTCGGTTGAGTTAGTATTCTAGCCCTCTTCGGCTCTGAACCATCCTCATCGGCTGACAATTGAGCCACTGACATCACTCTGGAGGGGTAGGATCTAGTCTTTCTAGGAGTGGCGAAGATGACATTAATTATTCCCAAATGAGGCCTAGAAGGAGTATTTTTTTGGGAGTCTGAACTCGTATGGTTCCCTTGGCAACTAGAATGATGCAGGAGTGATTTTAGTTTTCTTTCTCAGACCAGCTAGTCCAAATGATCCCATAAATTCCTATAGTCTTCCGTGGTATGTCCCTGCTCCTGATGGTAATGGCAGTAAAGGCTTTGGTTGCGCTTTGTAGGGTCTCCAGCCATTTTATTTTGCCATTTGAAGAATTGTTCATTCTTAATTTTCTCTAGAACTTGCTGGACCGGCTCTCGAAACACTACATTAACCATTTGGGTATTGGTAGACCCTGATTGTCCTGCATAAGCCCTTCTCAGATGGTTATTATTGTTTCGGTCCGATTTGAAATCCCTCATTTCCTGAGGGATAACCTTAGCCTTCCCTTTTCCTTGTTGTTGGTCGTCTTCGATCCTCTTGTATTTATCAACTCGGTCCATGAGCTAGCATAAACTGGTCACAAGTTTATCTATCAGAGACTTCCTTAAACCGTGCTCGGATGGAAGTCCAACCTTGAAAGTTTTAATGGCAACATCATCAAAATCACCATCAATCTCGTTAAACATTTCCCAATATCCGTCTGAATACGCCTTTACGGATTCTCCCTCCCTCATTGACATGGACAATAAAGAGTCCAAAGGTTGAGGAACCCTACTGCATATGATAAATCGGGAACAAAATGCTTGGGTGAGCTTTTTAAAGGAATTAATAGAATTTGTCCTTAGCCCGTTGAACCATCTCATCGCCATTGGTCTTAAGCTAGATGGAAATACCCTACATATCAAGGCCTCGTCCTGAGCATGGACAGTCATCTTCTATTTGAACTGACTTACGTGTTCTACAGGATCTGTTCGGCCATTATACATGATGAACGTAGGCTGGTGGAATCGTTTAGGAAGTTTTGCATTTTCTATCCCCTGTGTGAAGGGTGACTTAGCAATTTGACTCAATGCCTTTTTCATAACATCAATTCCCACTCCTTTACGAGAAGGGCTTCTACGTTTTCTTCGGTGGAGGCGCTCTTCATCATAGGAGAAGGATTCACTTGGTGGAGTTCTTGACCTCTATCTGTAAATAGTGTCCTCTTCATCATTGGAAGAGACACCGGAGCTGGAAGGGGATCGCTTCCGTTGTGCTCGATGGAGTTGCTTCTTCAATTCATCAATCTCTCGTTGCATGGCCTTATTATCATCTCGCCCGCGGGAGATGTGGCTTCTCCTTCGAAAACGACTTCCACTTGTATGGGTTGTATGTACACTACCTTCTTGATAGTTTTCTCAATCTCTTTCACGTTCAAGATTGAGGAAATCATCTTGTTAATGAACGTTCGCAGATTCCGTCTGATGCAAACTTGTTTGATGTGGACTTGATCCTGCCATATTTAACCGATATACTTTACTAATGCCCAAGTTCTTCCCACAGACGACGCTAATTGTAGGGTCACGATTTCTAAGCTCAAGCCCAAATAGTATTGGATCTTGGCCCAATGAATCCCAATCAATAAATCTGTAGACGATGGATTGAAGAATTGGGCTTCAGTAAGTTTAATAACGGCTATTATTATGTTTAACAGTGTTTTTCAAGAAAATAATAAACAAGATAACCAATAAATCCTTGACCCGAGGAGAATTTTCTTCTCTTTAGTTTCTTAATCCTTTTCTTATCATACCCAAAAATCCCCATTTTTCCCGATCCCTTTCTCATGGAAGATATTTCCTATTATATAGTCCCCTTGAACCATCCTACCCATACACTTGTTCATCATCTAAGCCACCACTTAAGTATTTGTCCCATCAAACTCCTTCTTCAGCTTTTTCTGAGTTGTGATCTCCTAGGAAACACTGTTCAGAGGTCTACTCCCACATAAATGCGGCCATAAAAGTAGGTACAATGCATTAAATGTGGTGGTAGCAGCTTTTCTCTAGATATTTTGGAGTCTTCCTTTTTCCTCGTGTGTCCATGAGGCGTCTCTGCATGGTGGGAACTTTATGGAGAATTATTATAATGGTTCAAGTAAACAATGGAACTGCGTTCAATAGATCCGAGGAGGAATATCTCCTCGGAAAGCTTTCCGGTTATTTCCTACACCCAATATCTTAATGGGTAAATCTTAGTAGTCTTCAATTTCGTATTCATACCTCCTCGGCAATTCAGGATCTTGGATAAGGATTAGGATCCAATATTTATCAATTTGGACTCTTGTAAACCCAAGGCCCAGTACGTATGAATTTTGGACCTTCGTCCCTACAGATCATATAGTAAATAGTATCCAACTAACCCAAAATTTGATATATATAGTAAGAGCATAAAAAACACGCAATTTAACGGTTAGATTTTTAAAATATACAGTAATGTTTATTTTATTGAATAAAGTTGTAATTTTAGGCTACAATTAGTTTTATAGCTAAACTTTGTCCAAACATATAATAACATCTAAGGGTGGAACTATGTTGAAGCTTGGGGTGGGGGGGACTTCTCAAATATTAGTTTTTTACTCTTACATTTACTTAAAGTTTTCAAAAAATTATAAGGTTGGCCACTCCAAACTTCCTAAATATTAGATTTTTACCCTTAAATTTACTTAAAGTTTTCAAAAGATGTGAAGTTGGCCATCAAAACTCTTCTTATTTCTTGTATGACACTTCTAAATTGGTTCAATATTTATATTTACTATTATTTTGGCCCCCCAATCTCAAAATTCTAGTTCTGCCCATCCATGAGTCAAGTCACTAGTGAAGAAACAAGAAGGAACTCAACTAGTACAAAAAATGCACAAGCTCTTGTTACATAGAACATGGGTTGAAGCAAGGGTAGCGAATGTAAGGGTAATGGCAAATCCATGGGAAGATCTCAGATTAAAGGGAAATCTGATGAGAAAGGAAAATGATTTCATTGTGGTAAAGAATACCATACGAAAGTGAATTATTGTGCATGGAAAAGATAACAAAAAGAGGCAAATGATCAAAAGAAAGATTATGACAAGAATATAATGGCTACTTGCTCAGGTAAATAAGTAATGGTTCTCTCTTGGGGGAAGGACGAGTGCTTGCATGTTGGGGAGGAAATTGAGTGGGTTGTTCTGCTTCCATCCATTGTACTCCTAACAAGGAGTTCTTTATTTAGATGGTTGGAGACTTTGGTTTTGTGAAGATGAGCAACAGAAGTTATTCAAAGATTGTGAGAATTGGTGATATTTGCATCTAAAGTAATGTCGGTTGTAGACTGACTTTGAAGGTTGTGCAACATGTTCCTGAACTGTGTCTTCATCTTATTTCCATAACCACATTGGATAAGCAGGGCTATGACAATTACTTTAGTAATGGAAAATGTAAACTTAACCAGGGGTCATTTATGGTGGCTAAAGGCAAGCTTTGTCGCACTTTCTACAAGACACTTTGAAAGTGTGTAGAGATGTATTATATGTTGTGAAAGATGAATCATCAAACTTGAGGTACAAAAGGTTGACTCATATAAGCAATAAAGGGTTTCAAATTTTAGCAAAGAAGTCTCTTATTCCCTTTTCTAAGGGTAAAACACTAAACCCTGGTTATCATTGTCTTTTCGGTAAACAACATAAAGTTTCTTTTGCTATATCCTCACAAAAGAAATCTAATCATTTGGAATTAGACTACTTTGATGTTTGAGGTCCCATTGAGGTGGAGTATTTGGGTGCCAATAGGTATTTTGTCACATCTATTGATGATGCATCAAGGAAGATGTGGGGAATTTGTTGAAGAGAAAAGACCTAGTGTTCAGCCATTTCAACAATTTCAAGCTATGGTTAATTAGAGAGACATAGAAACTATTGAAGTGTCTCTGTACTAAAAATGAGTGAAAGTACACACACACAAGCACTCAAAGGCCGTTGTTTAGAGCATAGAATAAGGCATGCAAAGACAGTTCATGGCATGATTTTCAAATCTAGACCGTTCAAAGAATTGGAAAATAGAGAAATTCAAGGTTCTTAAGGTCAACCAAGGTTCAATAACTAAGCCTTATTGCCAAATTTTGGTGGTTGGCTATGAATTGTCAAAAAGCTAACTATGATTGACCACTTGTATTCTTTTCCATCATTTTATTTTATCCAAAGTCATATTCTCTATCACCACCTTAATTAACATGTCATTTTAAGAGATGATTAAAAAAAAAAAAAAAGCAATTCTCATATCTTTATAATTGTGTTGATTCTCACAAATTAATTTTTTGCTCACTTCTCACCCTTTCCTATGATTGGGATTGGGAATTTTGTTCATGACTTGGCCATTATGTAGGGACGGACCTAGGTGAGGGCCCGGGCCCCCCTTGGTAAAAAATTTAAAATTTTTTTAGTTATTATATTTTTTATTTTTTGTAATTGGGCCCTCCTTCCAAAACCTCAGGCCTCCTTCTCCCCAATCAGCCTAGCTAACCTAATTCAAATAACAACCATCCAACCTAAAAACTTAACAAAAACAATAAAAACATTCACAATGGTGATTGTATTTTATCCCCCCACCCCCCCCCCCCCCCCCCCCCCCCCCCCAAAAAAAAACTATTTTGCCACCAAAGAATTAAAAAATCATGTGTTATTGGAGAAACTAAAGTTAAATATCATGCAACTACAATAAACTGGTATAGATACTAGTTGATTGTAGCAAGTTGTTAAAAATAAAATAAAATAAAATATTTTATTAAGATTATACCTCTTCCTTCAATTAAAAAACTCAAATTCTCTCTTATTTTATTATTTTAATGAGTTGTTTATATTATTTTAAATGAAGTGATAAAAAAATAGAACATTTGATATTGGGTGTATTATAAAGTGAAGTGCTAAAATAGATAAAGTAGCTATTTGAGATATTAAAAGCTAAAACTTTTAACACTACTACTGTGAATGCTTTAACTTCAATTAAATAAAAAATAATAAAAAAAAACCTAGCAAGCCTAGTATTAAAATAAAAAAACATTATTTTGCTTTTTTTTTTTTGGTAGATGATTGCTTATTAATGTATTTAGAAACAACGATTTTGTGTATTTATAATTTTTTAATACTATGTGGATGCCTATTTGGAGTTTTTTTTTTTTTTTTTCTTTTTCCTTTTCTTTATACTTTGGCTCCCACTAACTTAAAATCCTGGGTTCGTACCTGCCATTATGTGAGTTTTTTTGTGTAATGCTATGAGACATGAAATGTGCCTCTAAGGCTGTTTTCTAACTACATTGTTTTTGGATATATAGGCATGTTTACAGACAATATTCTCTTTGTCAACGTTTCTAAAACTCCCAACGTGAAGGTCATTGTACAGAACCTATTTAGTTATAAGGGTATTCAGCCTAAGTATCAAATTCAAAGTGATGAAGAAGCAATCTACCTGCTACCACAAATGTTGAAACATATTGGTCCTAATCCTATATTGTTGATCCTGGATGATGTCTGGCTTGGATCAGAATTCCTTCTTGAAAAGTTTATGTTTAATATTCCAAATTACAAGATTTTGGTTACTTCAAGAACTGCATTTCCAAGATTTAAACATACATATAACTTGAAACAACTAAATGAAGTGGATGCAATGACTCTTTTTTGTCGTTCAGCATTCCTACAAGATGAAAGCTCTTACATTCCAGAAGAAGATATCAAAACGGTACTTGGTAAATCTGATATATATATATATATCACAAGATATACATTTTTTTTATGGGTACATAGATAATACCAAATGCACTTCGCCAAAATCATTATTCCTACTTATACATACTTTTAAGCTTGCTTTGTTTTGTTTCCAATAACCCAACTTTCCAAAACGAGACTGCAAAGAAGGGGGAAAATTTTGTCACACAAACTTTGTTTTCATATTTCTGAACAGTTAATGTCGTTTAGATAATTTAAATCTTGGAAAAAAATTACCCTTGTTGAACTTTGAGCAATAATTGAGTTTATTTGGTTCCTTGAATTGCAGATAGTAAAAGGTTGTGGGGGGTGCCCATTGGCCCTTAAAATGATTGGTGGCTCACTGTGTGGACAACATGCAGTGGTATGGCACAGTAGACTCTTGAAATGGTCTGATGGTCATTTTTTTTTCAATTCTGATACTGAGTTGCTTCCTCATCTTCAAAAAAGCCTAGAATTTCCAGATGACAAGATCATTATCAAAGAGTGCTTCTTGGACCTATGTTCATTTTGGGCAGGACAAAGGATCTCTGCTACTACCCTTATTGATATGTGGGCAGAATTATACGAACTAGATGACATCCACGCGATTGCCTATTTGCAAGAACTCACCATTCGAAATCTGGCTAAACTTGTGATGACAAGGTATGCTAGCTTTTATGACCTTTTATGGCTTAATTAACTTTCGATGGCAATTGATAATTTGTTATTATAGTTTATTTGACCTGTCGGCGGCCAAATTTGGACTTTTTATTCCGTTGATGTAAAATGTGATTATAACAAAGATCTAGAAAGAAAGAAACTTATACCAAACTAAAAACAATAAGAGATTTCAATTACTCTGCCAGGAAAAGAGAGGGATTTCAACTTTTATTAGTCTATAACTTCGGGGAAATTTGCTATTTAACATGATTTTAGCAAAATTTTAGTTAGTTGGCATGTTTGTGAAACATTTTAGCAAACTAGAATCTCAAGCCTTGGAGGTTTGAGTTCAGTGAGGAAACTCAAGTCTTAGAGACTCGAGTTCTAAACTAATGTGGATAAATAATCCACATAGAGACTCAAGTTCCATAGAGCATGAGTAAGAAGCAAGCCAAGAAGAAGAAGAAGAAGATCTAAAGAAGAAGATTTGAAGAATCTAAAAAAGAAGATTAATGGCATCCGCTTTTGATGATAGGTCTTTGTTAAGATTTTAGACCTCCGTTGTCTTAGAGTTTATCAAATTTTAACCCAATAATTAATTAGATTAACTATGCAATAGATCTAATTTAAACAAACATCAAACAAGCATAGATCACATGAACACCAAGAATGATGACCTAGGAAAACTTTTGAAACTGTGGTTTCAAAGTAAAAAAACATAAGGAGGATTTAATTTAAACAATCCTTAAAGCAACATTTCACTAATAGAATGGAAGTTTATACAATAGACTTAACCTTAAATCTACTGCTAACTCATGTAATACTTACTCATGAGACCATACGCAGTTCCGAATCTATGGCCTCTTCTTCTATGAAATTGTTGTACACAAACGCACATGTTTGTGACTTTGAGACTCCACTCAAAGGTTTAGATCAACTATGGTTGATTTGATTTCAGCGACTTCCTTCTAAAGCCAGATCTATTGTTTGCACAAGGTCTCCAGTTGTAGCTTCAAAAGGGTTTGAAAAACTCCAGATCTGTGTACAAAACACTCCCTCTTAAACTATTTAAACGTGCTCTAGGGTTTTCATTTAAACATCCTTAAGATCCATCAAAACTCTAGATCCAATGGCTAAGAAAGAAAGTGAGATTTCAGATTTACACGAATCTCGATCAGTTGAGATGTGCATCTCAATCGGTCAAGATAAGTGAGATTGTTTCTACACTTCTCTTTTCTTCCTTAAGTCTTCAATTGTGCAGAACTTCATTTGTCTTGTTTTTGAATATTTCTAGACAAAAACTAAGTTCTAAATGTTAAAATTTGTTCATGGTTGCCAACCTAAAAATATATGTACGTTTTTAGACCCCTTAAACACAAACAGATTAACCTAGTTATTTAGTTAAGTGATTAACTTAGGTAAATTATGCAGATCTAGGTTAACACAAATAAATCATATCATTGAAACAGTGTGGAAAATAAATAACACAACGATATGATAACCCAGAAAATCCAAACCGGTAAAAAATCTGAGAAAAATTTAACCTAGCTATCCTTAAGGTAAAATAGATCCACTATGAAAGAATTGAAGTTTACACAATAATGACTTAGATCACTAACATCCTATTGCTACCTTAAGTAGGAAACTTACTACCACGACCACGTAACAACTCCGAGTCCACGAACTACTTCTTTCTTGGATTCATAGCAACCACAAGTACTCCCATTTGTGTTTTTCTTTAAGCTCTTTATGCGACAACTGAATTGATCATCAAGCTCTCAACATGAATCTCAATCTTGATAACCCTAAGTATGTATGAAGGCAAACACCTCTAGATCTCACAAGAGATTCATACACATAGCATAAACAGCAGCAGTAAAACGTGGCTAGGGTTTTTCCTTTTATATTTAAGGCAAAACATAAAATCCTACACATCATACGAGCTTGGGCTGAGTTGGAAATTCTATAGAAAAAAAAATTTGCACGAGATTCGATCGATTGAGCCTTGTAGAAAGTCAATAGTAATAGTAATTTTTTGCAATTACTCGATTCCAACTTTACATACAAATACTTTGAGCAAGTCTAAAACAAGACTAAACGTTTTGATCATGGTTTGCCAACATTACATAATAAAGTTCTTATACATTTAAACCTAAAGTCTTAGAACCTAACAATATAGACTTTACAATCTCCCCCTTTGGCAATTCATGACAAAATCAACATACAATTAAGACTCAAAACAATTAGCCATTGTTAAATATTAGCATTGATACACCATGTTGAATATGCTAGTATGGATGCGGAAGCGAAAACATAAAGTTATAGAACACAATAACACATGAAGGTTATATGGTTTAGCCTAATGGCCTACATCCATGGAGGAAACCTTAAAGGGCTACATCAATAATATATTAGAATGTAGTACAAATCTTGTGTTATAATGAATCATAACATGTGTATATATAGTAGACTAAATCCTAGACTAATAGACTTCTAGTACAAGTAAGAGACTTGGCTTGCACACAAAGTAGATTTAACAGCCATAAACAAACAAATCTACAAACTTAACATACTTCTAGAAAGCTGCAAGAAGAAAAGCGTATGTCTTGAATATAGTGTATCTGTCTTTCTTGAAGCACTAAACAAGCATATAAATGCATGTGTGTTTAAAAATATAGACAGATAAAAAATATAATCACAATGCTAAAAAGAAACTACAAATAGTTTGAACAAAAGCATTATTGTAGCATACTTAGCCTAATACCAAATGTTGAAGTAAACATAACCAAGGCTAAATAAATAGGTACAAAACCATAAACATGTTCTTCCCCTTAACAAAATATCTCCCCCTCAAAATAACATCTCCCACAAAATATCTCCCCCTAAGTACAAAACTATAAACATGTTCTCCCCCTCAACAAAACATCTCCCCCTCAAAAAGAACATCTCCCCCTTTTTGTAATGATAGACAAAGGGACCACTCATCATCATCACTATGGTTAGGAGCAATAGCACCACCAAGACCAAAACAAGAAGCACCACCAAAAGGTCTAACCACCCTCCTTAAATCATCAATATTATCAACCATGAAAGGTAAGGTGCAAGAGCCAAACAAAATGAATGAATGCATGAATGGTCTTAAACATGGAGTCAAAGAGGAGTGAGACAAGAATAAATAAGGTCCAAAAATTTCGACGGCAGATTTTATACCTGAGGGTTGATCAATTGAGTTGGTGTCGAGTGGGCAAAGACTTCGGGATCACTTTCTAGGCATCTTTCAATTAGTCAAAGTTGTCGAGCTCAGCTATCAAAAATCTCAATTGGTCGAGGTAGGTGTTGAGAGCACAAAGACCAGAAGATGATTAAAGAAGTTAGTTTTCATGAGAAATGAGCAAAAGTGCAAAGGAAAAGATGAAAAAGTGCAAAAAAAATGCAAAAAAAGAAAAAAGAAAAAAAAGAATAAAGAATATGATATGCTACAACATGCATAGAAACACTTAGAAAGAAGTTCACACAATCTCAACTCAGAAAGCACTTAATTTTGCATATACTCAAAAATAATGAACTCAAGGGTTAAGAAATCAAAATGAGTACTCAATTTAGCAAGGAATATGCTTGAGTGTGTGAATTACTAGTCAATGTACAAGATTTGTCAATTACTCAATAAACAACTGCAAACATACAATTTAATTAAATGAATAATATCACATCTTCTTAATAGGGACCATTACCTTTAAGGTGCATCATATGACTCACATCTCCTAAATGAATGCTTGCAATCAAAGACGTGCAAAAAAAAAAAAAAAAAAAAAAAATTGAGCTTTATACTACTAGCACAGTCAGGGGTGTAGACAAAGTTGCAATCGGCACTGGAAGCCACTGCTTTGGAGATAGACGACATGTCGTACCAGCACGATGGGCATGCCGTCATCAGAGCCAACATTGCAGAAGGCCAAAGTGAGACTCACACCAACGTGGATTTTTTCTTCCACATCAGATTGCTACCACTTGCAACTCTAGACTTAGAGACTTAAGTTCCTTCACTAAAATCAAGTTTCAGAGCTTCGAGATGCTAGTTTGCAAAATAATTTTGCAAACTTGAAAACTAATTAAATTGTTCCAAAAATAATGTTAAATGGAAAATTTTCCCTATAACTTCCTGTTATTATATTCTTAATTTTGTTGGATATTAATAAATTGATAAATAAATATGTGTGTGTGTGCGCACGCGTGTGAAACTAAATTTTTTAAAATATTTTCTAAGCTTTTAATTTGCCCATTCACCAGGAAAGATGCAAGTGAGGTCAATAGCTATTACAATGAAGACTTTGTCACACAACATCATATTTTTAGAGAGCTTGCTTTGCATCAAAGTAGCCAGGAGCCTATGGGACAACGGCTAAGACTGATTATAAACATAAGTGGAAACAATCTACCAAAGTGGTGGATGGAAAAGAAACAACAACTCATCAATGCACGCTTATTATCTATCTCAACTGGTTAGCACATTTTCTCTCTCTCAAATACACACACATACACATACACATTATGTAACCTACATAATATTGAGTGCTAATCACATCATATACAATTAGGGGTAGACGAAGGGGGGGGGGGTTAGTGGGGGCCATGAGCCCATTGAATTTTCAAAAATCCATCCTCCTCCTTATATTTTCGGTAAAAAAATTTATCTTTACATATAAATTAAATAATGGTCCCCCTTAGATTTTTACCGAAAACATGTAACACATTTATTTAGATGACTAATACATCATTTTTTTAAAAAAAATACAAGATAGAAATTATACTTTAGCCTAATCTAAGTGTATATGTGTGTAAAGCTCCCTCCTGGGGACTTAAGCTCAGCCTTTGCCCCTTACACCCCAAAAGCACTAATACATCATTTTTGTTTCGTCTAATTACTCTTATGCCATGAATAACTCATTAATTCAAAATGTATTTAATGAATTTCATAAAAATAGAAAAAGTTTATATATTATTAATGCTATTTATTTTCTCTAATTACTTTTATACCATAATAGTATATCCAAGAAATATATAAGTAAATCTTTTTACTAAAAACTTCTTTATTATTACAATTTTTCATTTAGAAAATGACAAAGTTTAGCTACAAAATAGATTGTAGCCTAAAATTGATTTTAGCCTAAGGTTACAACCTTACTCAATAAAATTAGAAATATGAAGGTTTTTATTTATTTATTTATTTATTTTTTTTAGAATTAAACAACAAATGTTGATTTCATGGATAGGAGTTAAAAATCTTTAGTTTTTATTAATGTTAGATACATACTTTGTTATATGTAAGAAAATAGCATTTGTTAAATAATATTACAAACATTTTTGGTGTGTGTAGGTTATTCTTTGGATTTTTTTATTTTCTAATTTATATTTAGCTTGGCCCCCCTAAAGAAGATTTCTGGTGTATACAATGTTTTTTTTGCAGATGAATCATTCTTGTGGAGTTGGTGCAACATTGAAGCACCTAAAGTTGAGGTTTTAATTCTAAATTTCCAAACAAAGAATTACACTTTACCTGACTTTGTGGAGAAAACAAATGAACTCAAAGTTTTGATAGTCAATAATTATGGTTTCTTTCCTGTTGAAATAAAAAATTTTCAACTACTCTGGTCTCTACCCAATTTAAAGAGAATTAGGTTGGAGAAGGTTTCAATTTCTTCCCTTTGCATGACCCTTGTACCAGTGAAGAGTTTAAGAAAAATATCATTATTTATGTGCAATATTGGTAAGGCTTTTGAGAATTGTACTAACAAGGTTTCATATGCATTGCCAAATCTAGAAGAGATAAACATTGACTATTGCAATGATCTGGTAGAACTACCTGTTGGGCTATGTGATATTGTCCACCTAAAGAAACTCTACATCACCAATTGTCATAAGTTGTCTATACTACCTAAAGGAACTGGAAAGCTAGTGAATTTAGAAGACCTAAGGCTTAGGTCTTGTACTGATTTGTCAGAGTTGCCAGAGTCAATTAGAAGCCTCCATAAGTTAAGCATTCTTGACATATCTGATTGCCTAAGCATTAGCAAGTTGCCAAAACACATTGGTGAGTTATGTAATTTAAAAGTGCTGAACATTAAAGGGTGCTTGAGGTTACGTAATCCATTGCCAAAATCAACAATGGATCTTAAGCAACTAAAGATTGTGGTATGTGACGAAGAGAGGGCCAAGTTATGGGAGCCTATCAAGGAATTCCTCACCAAGCTTAAGATTGAGATGGCTAAGAAAGATATGAACTTGAATTGGCTTCTCAAGTAAGATTTTGAGAACTGTTTCTTTTTAGAAAGTGTTGTGTTGTGGGTTTAATATGGTCATTGTCATATTTGTTGTCTTTCCTATTTCTTTGTTGTGCATGTTGTAAGCAAACCCCTTTTTTTTTTTGCTTGGTTCTTATTTTTCAGAATAATTGACTTTTGTGTTGTAAGCAAAACTTAAATAAGGGAAAGTTAATAAGAAACTTATGTTATTTTGTTAGTTTTATATGTATAGATGAGTTTGAACTTTGGAGGCCGATCTCCCCCAAGAAACTCATAAAATATCATTTTCACTCTCTGTTTTTTCTTAAGAAATCCAAAATAGGGAATTAAAGTGTGTTGTATATACGAAAGCATCCCAAAGAAATGAATCCAAAAATATGTGGAGAACTCATAGATAATAGGAACTGAAGAGTCCAGAAAAATCAATTGGTCGTCCACCAAAATGAACGACATTAAGTCACCAGTAAGCCATCAAAGAAAGATAAGTAACCGTTCAAGCACATTCAATATATTCAATGACCATCATTACTCAAAGGTCTTAAACTCCCATCAAGATAATAACCATAACACTTAAGGTAATAATCACCAACAATTATGTCCAACAACTACTTAAGTCACCTATAAAAGGAACAATCTGCCCCACTTGCTAAAGAATGTTAAAAAAAACTACAAAATACCATCTATATACAAAATATTTAGGCTGATACTGACTTAAGCATCGGAGGCTCCCCCACTGGGCACAACCCAGTGGTTTCTTCGATAAACTCTATCTCTTTTTGCAGATCTCAAAAGCTCGTCAAAAGCTATGGATTGGATGAGTGACTCAATTGACAATTTTTTGTTTCATCAATTTGGGGCTATTTGTGGGGAGCGACAAGTCATTGTTCTCTTCCCATGACAAAATATTACCAATGGTCTCTTTATTCATAACAGGTATGTGTTTAATGAAACATTGTGCAAGTATATGTATAAATATGCTCCTCTAGATAAATTGCAGAATGGTAGATTTTTAGACCATTAATCATAACAGTTAAGTGAAGGGCCTGAGAAGAATACAAAACAAAGTTAGCCAACTAGGCCATTGTTTCAAAGAGGCAAAAGCGAACGGCCATTTCATTGGTCATCGCCAAGCAACAAGGTAGCAACAACAAAAGCACCCATGATGACCTCGTCCCTAAAGGGAAGGAATACAACCTCGAAGGGACTTGAACGGATCACAACAATGTGGCCTAGATCTTGTACCCTCAAAAGAATGAAGCAAAATAGATCTAGCTCATAGACATGAGATATCATGTTAAACTTAACCAAAGAAATCCTAAAAGAGAAGAGCTTGTCAAGAAAACTTTAGCAATGAAAAGACCAAGGTATGTGGCAAAATAATATCATGATCCAAGGTATCAAGGTAACTTATTTACTTTTTGCTTTTTAATATTCATGTACATCTAATTAGCCTCTCAAAAAAAAAAAAAAAAAAAATAGCCATGAGAAATATTATTTTATTTGAACTAAAGGCATGCCAAGATTGCGAAATTATTTACAAATTTGTATATATCTATATATTATTAAAAGCTGAAGCGTAATGTTTAATATTGTTGTGCTCACGTTGCGCCATGTCAGCATCCATGTCATTCCAATCTTTTTTTTTTTTTTATAATTTTTCTTACAACTTGAAAATAGTTTTTACAAATTTCAAAATAATAGTAACTCTGCATAATAAATCCCAGCCCTAAAATAAATCTGTATAATAAATCCCAACCCACTTCTTATCTATCTACTTCCACTATTAAACCCAACCCAAGGCCTTTTCGGCTTAAAGGAAAAACAAAAAAATTAGAAACTGTGGAAGGTGGAACCCTGAAGGGTTTTGCGTGAGAAAAGAGAGAGTTTGAAAAATATAACGTGGAGCGTTGAAGGGTTTTGCGTGAGAAAACAAAGAGTTTGAAAAATATAACATCATATTGGCATGCTGCTCAACACAAAGAGTCTAAAATTGTGAAGGCCAGGATAATCTAATACCATTTGAAACCATTGAAATCTCCCCACCTTCCTGCTCTACGGTTTCACAGTAATGGCTGCCTATCTGAGTTCTTTGCTTCTTGTCTTTCTCTCCTCACAGTGTATAAATGCTGACAGAACATGGCTGCTTTGGTTGAGGTATCTCTAAATCTCAATTCTTTTTGTGCTCCATTCTTTTGCTTGATTTTTTTGTTTCCCTTTTTACATTTTGTATATGGATTTGTAGTAATGGTTTACTACTCAGTTTTGAACACACAACTCAGTTTTTGAGATTTTAAGGAAGACAAACACACATTCAAAATTGAATCTTTATTATTGGTTTAAGATTTTGGGTCTTTGACAAAGATATAATTGATTAATTGAGAGAGAGAGAGAGAGAGAGAGAGAGAGAGAGAGAGAGAGAGAAGCCCAGGAAAATTGATATGGATATGGACTCTTTAAGTCTTATCTATATCTCTGCGTTGTTCTTGTAATTCACAGGTTTAATGGAGTGTGCTTGGGCGAATCAGAGAATTGTGGGTCAACTTTCATCCAAAACATTGTATCTTGCCACAAGTTGTTCGGTTTTACTTCTAAAATATAATGTAAAAGTCAATTTTTTACAAAGCCATAGTACTTTTCCTAGGTTCTTTTATTCCTATACTTTCATTCTTACTGTTTTTCTTTTCTATGCATTATTTTTATGCTTAAGGGAGGTTTTAATTTATGAAATAAGGTATAGGTGGGACTTCTGGCTTAGGCAAGCATGCTCATTGACTGATTGGAAATAACTTGGAATGTAAATGTTCAAAGCCCTGTTGTTTTGCAACTTATCTTTTGGAATCCAAATATGACAGGCAGACGTTGCAAAAAAACCGCCAATATTATCATCACATGCTATATTTTAAACCTAAACCATAGTGTCATGTTTTGTCACCAATTGCTTTTTTTTTTTTAGCATATTCATTTCTTATTATGCTTTGTTTTTTTGTTTCTTCAATTAGAAAAAAAAAAAAAAGAAAAAAAAAAAAGAATTGCTTTGTTGGGAAATTCCATTGTTGTGAATCTATTCAGCTTTACTTGGAAATAATATAGTTGTTGACGAGGTCCTATGCCGTGTAATTTTCCAGATAGTTGTCTACAAACCTTTTTTAAGGTTGCTTTGAATGTTGTGTAAAGAAGAAAATACAAATTGATCTTACTTTATTTACTTATTGTATTTTTTGGTTTGTGAGAAATTAAAAGTTATGCATAAGTAAGCTGAAATAATATGTGAACCCAATAACTTGAATATTTGTTACAAAAACTTTAAAATATAAAGAAACAAAAGCAAAATCAAAAAGAGAAAAAAAGGGGGGGGGGGGGGGGGGGGGGCATGTAGATCATGTAGGTGAGAATTTGGGGTAGAGCTCAAATTCAATTAGAAATAAAAATGAACAAAAGCAACAGTCGATTGCATTGCTAAAGCTTATATATATATATATATATATTTAAAAAGATGCAAATGATATGGGAATTTTATATTTTTTTGCCTTTATGATCAGCAAATGATGAGTGTATCAAATAAATTAAGCCACAACCTTGCTTTTTTGTTCTTTAAAGCAATTTACAAGTTTATTCTTTTTATTTTTATTTTTTTTACTGTAGTTTCATTTCTCAATCTATCAGTAAAATATATATAAAACTTTTAATTGTATTGAATATATAACTTTTAACTTTATACAATGAAGTTGTGCACAGTTGTAGCGTCATTATTTTATATATATATATATATATATTTTTTTTTTTTTTTAAACTCAGACTTCTTGGCTTCTGCAGCAATTTCCTCAGCTGGCAAATCGCCTATGATAGCAGCTATCGGTCAATTATTCTTCACCTTTAATAGAAATGATTAGACTTATTTAAATTTGATAAAGATTTAAATTTTAGGTTCAAATGTATAGTTAAATCTACCCCCAACCACACTGTATTCTTTACTATGTTGTTAATTTAATATGCAATAACATATTTGGTGATCAACTTCTTCAATTACATCATTACAGTCCAATATTTCATGTGCTCAATGCACTTTGTGGTCACATGCTGTATTTTAAATCCACAACCATAGTGTCATGTTTTGTCACCAGTTGCTTTTTTTTTTTTTTTTAGCACATTCATTTCTTATTATGGTTTGTGTTTTTGTCTCTTCAATTAGAAGTAAAAATGAATTGCTTTATGGGAAATTCCATTGTTGTGAATCTATTCAGCTTTACTTGGAAATAACATAACAATTGATGAGATCCTATGCCATGTAATTTTAATCTCTAAGAATATGTGAAAGGAGTGTTAGGGGATTTTTTTTCTTTAGATAGTTGTTTGCAAACCATTTTTAGGTTGCTTTGAATGTCGTGTAAAGAAGAAAATACAGATCTTACTTACTTTATTTACTTATTGTGTTTTTGGTTTGTGAGAAATTAAAAGTTATGCATAAGTAAGTTGAAATAATGTGTGAACCCAATGACTTGAATATTTGTTACAAAAACTTTAAAATATAAAGAAGCAAAAGAATTTGGGGTAGAGCTAAAATGGGCAGTGGAAGCTTCGAACACAAAGTGAGTGTATGTGTATTAAAAGCAAAAACAGAGGTAGTAAGAAAAACAATACACCCCAAAACATAAAACATTAGATCTTTTTTAGTGTATGTGTATTTGCACATGAGTGTTTAGGTTCATTTTACAATTACAGTAGGCTTTGGTTCTAGATTTAAATTCAGAAATTAGGGCTTAGAAAATAGGATTCTGATATGCGACAATTTTTATTAAATATTTTCGTTAATAATTTTTTTAAATTTGTCTCTTTTGGATTTAAATCATTCAGTTTCTTTGCAGAGATAAAGTGGAATTTTTCACAATGTAGAGACTCTAATTTCATCAAAGCAAAGGTATTAATTTCTTTTTCTAATATTCTCTTCAATTATGGTTTGTTTTAGTTTGAGGTTGCTGGGGTTTTTAATATCGTCTTTTATCTGAATTTGTTTTAATTTAGGCATAGGTTTGGGCATGCGATTTTTTGAAAGAAAAACTATTTCTGTTAACAGATAATGTTCATAATTTATGATTGTTTAAGGTCCTCGGATATTGTCAATAACTATTTTTCTTTTTTGTTTCTCTAATACTACACAGTAAACTAAAATATGCATTTTCCTTTATAGAAACAGTCCTATAGATAGTGAGATTGACATGTCCTTCCATTTGATTTTTGAATTTGATTGTGATTGTCAATTTTTCATATATTTACTGATATATTTATTGTTTCTATGTCTTATTGTGGTACAAATCGAATACTTTAGTGGGGCTTTTCAAACTTGGGCTTCTTCCTCTAGAGGTTGAAGATTCTTCTTTTTTTTTTTTTCTTTGGTTTTGGGTTATTGGTTTTGAATTTGCATTACTTTGTTGTAATTATTATTTTCAAACACAGTATGTTTGTTTGGAGTATGCTTGTTCCTTTCATGAATTGCCCTTTTAAATTGGTAGATTTTGGATCACATTGAATTGTGTAGTGTCCTTTCTTCAAAATTTCAAGCCTTTAAAAAACACACATTGAGACAAAAAATCAACCAATGAGTACTACCATGTTGCAAATATCAAAACATATAAGAATAGTGAACTCTCTTCTAACACGTTCAAATAATGCAGTAACATGATACTTACATTTATATTGCTAAAATAACTCTCTTTTTTACCAATTTTTTAGTTAAACCTTTATTTTGCACTAAATTATTTATTTTCCTTCATTTTTAACTCAATTTTATTTAACTATCTCGTGCATCGCACGGGTTAGCAACTAGTATAAAATAAAAAAATAAATAAAAACACAAGCATTTTCTAGGACTATGTACATGCACCCACTTCCATTATTATGCCTTGTATATTGAAAATATTGCCATGAAAATTTTCAAAAAACCCCCCCATCAAATGCATAAAGCACGACAATTGTGATGAATGTTAGGTCTCAATATATAAGATTATCAATATTCTTGGAACAAGAGCAAGCTTAGCAAGAGCTCAAAAAAAAAAAAAAAAAAGACAAAAAGCCCACTTTTGAATGAATTACAGGGGAAAGAATAAGAGAAAACATATTTCACTATGCTAAATATTCTCTTGATAATGTTTATGTACAATGATCAATAAATGTGTAACTCAACTCCTACCCCCTAGCAAATTACAACTATTCACATGAAATATTATCGTCACAAAAATTATTTTTGTAGATGCTATAAAACTTACACCTAGTGATTTTTCATACAAAAATGTATGTTCTGGTAGATGAATTACAAAAGAGGCAAAGTTTTAGGATTACAAGAAAATAATTAGTCCAATCAGAATATTAGCCCAATAAGAAAAAGGCCCAACTAGGCCATTGATAGTTTATTATTTATTTATATACTATTCTAAAATTCTTGTTTAACCTAATGTTGGTGAGCACATGTGCTACTTAATGCAGATAACAACACGGCCTCAAAAAGGTCCAAAACTACATAGAGTCAAGGAATCTTTCTTGCAATAAATGATACAAATTCCCTAATTGTGAGTATAAATCATACGACAATCAAAATGATTCAAATTCCCCAAGTGGGAGTATAAATCATGTGACAAGCAAAATGATTCAAATTCTCCAAGTGAGATTATAAATCATACGATGAGCAAAATGATACGAATTCCTCAAGTGGGAATATAGATCATACGGCAAGCAAAATGATACAAATTCTCCCAACAAGAATATAAATCATATGATGAGTAAAAGTCCTTCCACAAAATGCAATCACTTGACGAACAACAACGGAAAAACAAGTCTTCCCCAAAAGCTCCATCGTCAAAACAACAAATGGCACGGCCAGGGTAAAATAAAAACTTTATAATAATTATTATTTTTTTTGTAAAAAAGTGAAATTAATATTTTGCAATACATTCTTCATGAACGAATAAAATCATCCAATCAACGAAAGATAAAAATTCTTCACACAAGAATATAAATCATGGAAGAATAAGATTGTCCAAATATCAAAATTCTTCAAGCAACAAAAGAATAATGAAAGCATCCAAAGAGGCCATTAAACCACACCCAAGTTGTCCGAAGAAATTAGCTTACTCACAAGATCAAGCTATGATCCCTTGAACATCCAAAAGGACCTTTAAAAAGCAGACGCTAAGAAGTTGTCACAGATAAACCACCAATCCAGAAGAAGAAAGTAGTTGAATATAAAGAAGTTTGAATCTAAACAAGTCAAGAACATTCTCTAAGCCTGACTAGCACAAAGAAAGATCAGACTCGAGAATGGGGGGCAACTGATGAGTCCAAAAAAATTAATTGGTCGTCCACTATAATGTATGACATTAAGTCACCAGCAAGCCATCAAAGAAAGATAAGTAACCACTCAAGCACATTTAATATATTCAATGATGGTCAATACTCAATAGTCTTAAACTCCCATCAAGATAATAACTGTTACACTCAGGGTAAAAATCACCTAAAATTATGTCTAATAGCTACTTAAGTCACCTATAAAAAGGGACAATCCGCCTCACATGCAATGGTACGTCAAAAAAGACTACAAAACACCTTATATATACAAAATTTAAGTTGATACTGACTTAAGCATCGCAAGCTCCCCCACCGGGCACAACCCGGTGGTCTCTTCGATCAATTCTATTTCTTCTTGCAGGTCTTAAAAGCTCATCAAAACCTATGGATTGAACGAGTGACTCAACAAACGATTTTTGGTTTCATTGAAAACATTATTACCATTTGTCTAACATCATGTAGAAATAAGCAATGGCTCTCAAGCTGGCTTGAAGTGCTAACAGTCTCCACATGAACAACTCCCATGGTCAAAAGAATGTAATTGATTTAAATCCCTTTCTATTACTTTTTTTTTTAACAATATTTTGTTAGGTTCTAAAGATTTAGGTTTAATGTTTAGAATCATATTTTGAATGTGTTGGCAAACCGAGAACAAAACATGTCTAGTCTATGTGTTAGGCAATGCTTAAAGGTGTTGGTTTCAAGCTTCAAGTCCAGCTGACTGCAGAAAAAGGAAAACAGTTTCTGCCTTACTCAATCGATCGAGAATTAGGCTCGATTGATCGAAAATCACAAGAAAAGAAATTCTACAGATTTTCAAATCAGGCCCAAGCCTGCGAAAACGTTTAGGTTTTCATTCCAACTTGTCTACATATAAAAGGGAAACCCTAGCTACGTTTTTCAAACTTTTGGAAGACTTGTGTGATCTGAGAGGTTTTGTACCTTATAACTACACAAGAATCTACCGGAGTAAGATCTACAATCAAGTATTGGTAGAACATAGTTGCTGCATCAAGATCATTACTAATAATGATCTGAAACTTTTGAGCGAGATCTCAAAGTCACAAGCAAGGGCACTAGTGTTGGTGTAAATCCAAGAAGAGGAGTTCGCGACTTCAAAGCTTGTACGTGGTCGTGTCAGTAAGTTACTACATGAGGTAGCAATAGATTTAGGGTTAAATTTGATTGTAAAAATTTCAATTCTCTTATAGTGGATTTACTTTACCTTGAGAATAGCTAGTTCAAATCCTCCCTAATTTTTACCTCATTACAGTTTATTTCATTGGTTTTCCTAGGTCATTATATCGTGGTGTTATTTATTTTCCACAACTTTGCATGATATGATTTATTATTGTTTAACCTTGATTTGAAAAATTAATCTAAGTAATCACTTGGTTAATATATTAGGTTAAACAATCTACTTTAAGGGGTCTAAACGAACAAACATCTTAGAAATAAATTTAATGGCAATGTAGCAATTTATACAAGTTCTTAAATGGTTAAAAAGCACGTTATCATTCCTAGTGGAGTTTAAATGATTCCAACTGCAATTGCGAGCTTCTCAGTCGGGTAGGAAAGATTTTTCTATTTATGCTCCTTAATTAAGCTTCATAGGCGCTTTATTAATCCCCATATGATACAAACATAATGATTTGTTATATGCGTTAAGCCATCTTTTCCTTTATCAAGTAGAAATATTCGAGTCCTTTATCAACTAATCCAGCATGAATACAAGCAGAAAGAACCCCAACAAACGTAACGTGGTCAGGCTGCGTACTTCGTTTGAGAAGCAACTCAGAGAACTAAAGAGCCTCATTCGATTGACCATTTTAAGCATTTCTAACAATTGGGGAAGTCCATGAAACTAAATCTAATCGAAGAATCCGTTTAAATCCTTTGTTGCATTCTCAATAATCCCATACCTTGAATCCATACGAACAATATCACTTGCTGTAAATGATAAGGGATCATGCCTTATCCGTGTTATGTAGCCATAAACTTGCTTGCCCAGGGCCTCTACAACATGACTAGCACAAGCATTTAAAATCCCCGCAAACTTGGATCATTATGTCTAATCCGTCATCTCAAAATCTCATCAATGCTAAGAACATAGAAAATCAGTCTTCGCATCTTCCCTATACATTACTAATCTATCAATCATTGTTGTCCAAGAAACAACATCCTTGTCCACCATCATGTCAAAAATGCGCCTAGCCTCCTTTGTACTACTGCATTTCCCATACATATTTGATAAGACACTCCAAATCAACTCATCAGAATCCAATCCAATCCACATTATATATCCATGAACCTCCCTGCCAGTATGTGAATTTGGAATTGTAGTTGAGGCAGCAAGAGCACTAGATTATGTGACTGTGCAGAGGGGATGCAGATGAGCAGGCCTAAAAGCTCAAGAGAGTCCAACAAGTTAATGATAAAAGGAGAGGCCCAAACCAGGCATTATCGGCCTAAATAAAAGGAAGTCGGCCTGGGCAAGGCTCATCTTAGCCACGTTCAAGAACCAAAGCTAGATAAGCCAATAAGGGTCGCCATGACAGATTCCAAGAAGATCTATCCGAGGAAGACCTATTACTCGGACCTTGTCTGATCAGGAGCAAGCAGAGCTCAGATACATATTTAGAGCTAGGTAAATCTACAAGTTATCAATGAACAACCACCTCGTTAAAGGAATAGTTGACCCAAGATAAAGGAGAAAGAAGCTTCAGGAGGAAGCAATCATCTCCTCCACATTAAATGCATTTTACCAACCAATAACGCTGCATTTATAGCTGAATGACACCCATTGACAGTGTTTCAGCAACTTGTTGCACACTAATCTCAGTCTTAAAAGGAGAGGAAGTAGAAGATGGGACAAGTATCCCCCCACCACACATATCCGCCCTACAGGTGGATGGTAAAGATGGATCCAACCTCAATATAAATAGAAGAAGACCCCCATGTACGTGAGATCCATAAAAATTTAGTCTAGGGAAATTGTAAAAGCATTATAAAAGCTCCATTGTAAACTGTGATATCAAAGAAGCTTTATTTTCCTTAGATTGACCGAGGAAGTTTGACAAGAACAAAACACCTTCTCTTTCACTCTATATTATCCAGCCTTGTTATCGATTCATTTGAGTGTTTCCTAAATATCTTAGAGTTTAGCTTCTCTACAAATTAATTATTTTAGTTTAAACCTCAAACCTCAGAGTTGCTCGGTTTTTACCCCATACAATGACCTTATTCAATTTTGAAGTTGAATAATTTGTAGGGACACGGAATTTAGTCCCCGTACTATACTTCACAGAATTTTGCTATAATCACCCACACAATCAAGATACAAATAAATAACAGGGAATAAACACTCTACAATGAGAAACACAAACAGTGAATTTCTTTGACCATTAATATGTTTCAAAATACAATTACAGATACTCAGATGACTATAGGAAGCTATTCTTTTTGTTCCCGTGGTGTCACCCTTAGTGTTTCATTCTTTTCACTCTCCTTTTCTTCTCAAAAAAGGTTTCAACTTCCCCTTTTTTGGTCCCCCTACCTTTTGCCTCCCCCCTTCACCTCCCCCCCTTTTTTATAGCTTCAATCCTTGTTTCTATCATTACAGCTGTATTGTACCCATCTAGAGTCTTAGCAATATTTTTCCCTTACTTTATTGGTTTCCTCCCCTTCTTATCTTGAAATACTGACTGCCAAGGGTTGCGTGTACTATTCAAGCTGTCTTATGCACTTTTAATGCAGCAGAGGTTAGGTGAGAACCCCCTCATTAATGTGAAGGTAAAAATCTTCTTTCTTCTTGTGCATTCCAACATCTTTTAGAGGTCATATGTGAATTATTCGTGAGCCATGCCCCGGGCAAGTCAGCACCTTACCCTTTCCATGGGAACAGATTTCCCGTGGTCCTCATCTTTGCCCATAACACCTAGGATGATCCAACTTCCTTTCTTTCATGATTCATTATCCTTTGAGCCCTTTTTTTCTTTTTAATGCTCAGACCAGGCCCAATTCATTTCCCGTGGCCCAATAACTTTTTGGGGCTTAAGGCCTGAATGGAGACTGTTCCACTCCCCACAAATATATTATACCTAAGGTAATGTAACTACATTTTTCCTTTACACGTGAACCCACAAAAACACTAGTAGTGTAGTACCATTCCCAGTGATGAAATATTCTGTAGTACATACTCTTTTTTTTTTTTTTTTTAATGTAAGATATTCATTTAATTTTAATCATTGATTTAATATATTTTATTATACTGAAGCTTAAGATTTGGTGACCCCAACTATTTTTTTAAGTAAACACTATTCAATCTAATATTTTTTATTTGATCACAAGAAATATCATTCTTATTTTTTTAAACAATATTTTATCGATTAAACTAATTAAAATTCACTATCCCCACTACAAGAATTAACACTGCATGTATGTAACATAGGTCATATTTATTACTTAATTGGTATTTGTTGAGAAAATTCCTAGGTATTCTTGAAGCACAGATGAATGGTGCTCTCTCCTCTCACATTCATGATAGACCTCACTATGAATTTAATAAGTGAACCCTACCATGAATGTGAGAAAATGGTGCACCATTTTCCATATTGTAGAAGTACTTAAGAATTACACAATTTCTAGTACAACAGGTTAAGGACTTCTTTTTATTTGGCTCACTTGATATAAATAAATTGCAAACCATTAAAAATTCATAATTAAGTATTTATTATTATTTAACATGTGCTCCTAGGGCACTTGTGAACAAGACCCTAATAATAATAAATTAAATTTTGAAATTATAAAAAATATCAAATTAAAGTTACAATAAGAGAAGAAAATTTGAACCATGAATGCCATGTCATATACACACTAAGAAGTGCCAACTACTTGAGCTAGCATAGTTCTAATCTATAGCTATATGATTTAATTTACTAATTTTAGATAGGATTCTGTTTGAATGACATGGTCCAAGGATTCATTAGTTAGGATCGAAACCTTGTAAAACATCATGGCCTCGACCTTCAACAGACAATGACAGTAGTCAAAACTGTAATATATATATATATATATAAAGAAAAGATTAAGAGAAAATCCAATTAAATCTTAAATAGGAGTATAATTTTATGTCATGTGTCTCATCCAATTTTCTTAATTTTAGTACAACTATTTATTACATTGCAGAGTCCAATCAGCAACTTTTGCACCTCCAAGACCCAGAGATTCTATCCTAAACAAACTCAATCACTAGGGAAAGTGAAGATGGAGGAGGAGCAAACTGAGATGGAGTAAAGCAAACATAGAGAAAATGACTTTTTAAAGTGAATTTATACAGCAATGGCTTTTACCAATCTCTCATAGAGGTCTGAAGTGGGAGGCATCAAGAGCCAATAATCTTCAATGGTTGAAGGTATTTCGTGCACCTTCCTCCTATAGAAGGCCAGGTCCAACATGTGTATTTTTTTAGTTGTGACCAAGGTTTTGAAACCCGGACCATTCATTGAACTGTAAAAGAGAGAGGTTCAAGATTTTTGAAGTCGAATCGAGGTTGAATCAGGGTCGAAACATAATGATGCCATAATTAATTTAATAATTATTTTAAATATATTAAATTAATATAAATAAAAAATTTGACTAAAATAATCCCTAAATAAATATAAAATTTTATATTTCAAATGTATTTTTTATATCATAACTTTCATAAGATAAATAAAAAAAATTAAATTCAAAGCAAACGTAATAAATAAACAAATATATAATTAAATGCATAACTATGTCAAGGTTGATTTGCTGATTATAAAAAAACGTAGTTGATAATTTTAAATCACTAACCAAACCAAATAGTAAACCATTGTTATCAATTTTAAATCTAATATAAAATATTATTAAAATATTAAAGAGGATAGTTGATGAAGCTTAAGCTAATAAATATATCAATATTTATGTGATCTGACGTTTGTGGTACACGATGGGTGAGAAAGTCAGGGCGTGTTTTATTAATTATAGGTGATTATTGGTTGAAATTTGAACCTACTATTAATATTACTTTTTTACTTCAATAATAACAATCAGTAACAACCTATCACTTAAAATTTCTTATAAAAATGTTATGAAAATACTGTAGACGTCTTATTTCTCTTTAAAAATTTTTATACTTTTCAAAGAGAAATGATATGTTCACAATATTTTTATAACAAATCCTAAGTGACAAGTTATTACTGGTTGTTATTGTTAGGTTAAAAAAGTAATCTCAGTGCTAAATTTAAATTTGAACCAATAACAACTAATCACCTATAATTTGTTGTGAAAATATTATAAAAATGTTGGAGATGTAACACTTTTTAAAATGTGTAAGAACAACCCATTTTTCCTTTTTCTGTTTCTTTTATTTTTTCTTCCTTTTTTCTCCACCGTTTGATTGATTGATTTATCTCCTCCACCGTTTATAATTCTACATCTTCATCTTTCTTTCATTTTTTTTCTTTTTTTTACTAGTATCTTAAATTTTTCTCATCCACCCATTTCAAAATTTTATCTTCCCAATGCCTCTTACTTTCCCAATGCCTAGTTGCCTACACATTTCTTCAGGGAACTCTTTCTCCTTTTTCAATGAACACTCTTCTCTCTTTCTTCTTCACAAATCTCCTCAATCCTCAAAACTTTTTATCTGCTCCTTCTCAATCTCACTCACGGAAACAACCATGGTTTGTTTTTTTTTTTTTTTGGTCAAAAACTCTTGCAGAGCATTGCATTGTCACCGTGCAGTGGCTGCTCCTTTCTTCTTCTTTTTTTGTCAAAAAAATTTTCACAGAAGCACTCATTGGCGAAAAGAAATTTTCGCCTAAAACTATGTAGAACATTGATGCGATTTCAACTTCAACGTTTGACAGAATGTTATGGTTGAAGCTTCAACAATGGTGATTTGATGCTGTGAGTCTGTAATGTTTTTATTTTTTAAATAAAAATAGCCTTGACTTGAACTGTGAAAACCGTAATTGTGACAACACTGCGTGACACTCTTCAGAAGGTTTTTTTTTATAAAATAGGTTGGTTGTGAAAGTTTTTATTTGAAAATCATGAGTTTTAAAAGGTGTCAGCTGGCACCACTTATTTTATATTTTTTTAAAAGGAAACTAAAATAAAAAATAAATATTCTTTTTATTTGATTGCCTCAATGGATTAGAAAGATGGTCTAACCTACGAATGATGAGTTTGGGGGCCAGGTCTAATTACGTCATGAGAATGTGTGAGAACTTAAGCACGTCTAATATATTTATATAAGAAAATAACCATAAGAAAGTAGACTTGGTAAAGAAGAAAGAGATCAGCAGCATTGAAATCTTCTTTTTAATTTTTATTTAACTTATTTTATATAATTGTTATCAATAAAAAATGATAATACTCATTAAACTTCTTAATAAATTTACTTTAGAAAAAATTGCAGTCATTATCTAAAGACTAATAATTACAAATTTAGAAATAAAATAAAAACTCGTGTCAGCAATTAGTTTCTCTAATATTGTGATATTTCTGACTTTGCTTCTACTTCTAGTTCCAAAAGAGCGATAGTTCCAGTTTAAAAGGGAGGTAATTGCACTTTGCACCCGGTTCACACAGGATCCAAATCCAACTAAAGATACGCAATTGCCTAGAAAACTGTAAATTTGAATTCTTCATTTTTTGTCTTTTACTCCCATTTCACTTTCTCTTCCACAAAATTCAAGAAGCTGTTGACTGACACTTGACACTACTCTTTCGTGACTCGGTTCTCAATCGCTTTATTACTTTCCGATCGATTTCCTTATCGGCACACAGAAACTGAGAAGTATTCGATGTTTATAGTTATACTAGTATGTAGTCCCGTGCTACCACACGAGAATGGATATATTATTAATCATGAGTTTATTCATGTTTAAAAGACTCAGTTAAGTTTAAATTCATATTATTAATCAGAAAATTTCATTAACAAAACTTAGCAGTATATATATTTTACACAGAAAGATGAACTTTGGTGACAATGTTTATCCAAAAGATCCATTCACGCTTTTGAATCTTCAATCTCTATTGGTGATTAAAATTTTCGCAGCTTAAAAAAATTTTAATTAAAAAAAAAAAACCCCTCAAAGTTGTACTCATTTTGTAGTTTTACAATTGGTCATTTTGTAACATGATGGGCATTTGTGTGAAGAAAAAACCTCTAAAGTTCCATGACTGATAAAAGAAATTCTCTCCAATATCTTTTTATAGAGAGATGGGTTTATGCGTGTTTTTATACATCCTTCATAACTGTATTATCACAAAGCAAGTCCAATGGATTTAGATTGGTACCGCTGATTCCCAAAGTATGAGTGTTTAATGTGTTATTAATTTCATTTCATTGGCTTCTGCATATGACAGCAAAATTAAAAATAATTAGATTGTACACGTGTATAGTAAAATTGGACTCCAATTTTAGATTCTAATTGAACAATTGGAATGATAATATATGATAGTAACAACAATAGGAAAATTCAAATACAATTTTGGATTAAATTGTAACAATCTGAATAAAAAATTCCAGTAGAAAGACAGGGTGGAGTGATCCACTCCAAGAAGGCGACCAAACTTGCATAAATATAGAATAATAAATTTCTGTCCGGAAAATTTACATCGTTCATAACCTTTACCTTCACTGAAATTTTAAAAACATAGTGACTCACATCTACCATCCAGACATCTACAATCGGGTCCTCTCCAATTCGCGTGAGATTCCATTGATCACTAAGTTCCTTTGCAACCTGCAAAAAGTATCATCCATCGATCCACAGCAGTGCTTTCTTCATTGTTATAGATGCCAAACCTGAACAAAACGTCAAATATAAGGATAGTGAATTTTAGGCATAATGTGCATCTAATCACATATTAGCAATTTATAACAAATGTAAAGATGCAAACTTTGTAAGTGAATAGTAAACAAAACTCAATGTCAGAACCAAGAAGAAAGCACTTTAATCCAAAACTCAGTGCAAATGTAAAGATGCAAACTTTGTAAGCAATTTATAACAAAGATGCAAACTCTGGCTTTGCTATCTTTTTGGAAATTATGCAATGTACCCAAACCAAGTTTTTATCACCGATATTAATCTCTTTGGTTTTCACGTTTGACTGCAAAATTAAGAAAAAACTTAATTAGCACAGTAACTCACTTGACCCGATACATAGAAGTGGTTTTAATGAGAATGAGCCCACATACATTTAGCCACGTGATGAGTTCTTATCACCGATATTAATCTCTTTGGTTTTCACGTTTGACTGCAAAATCAAGAAAAAACTTAATTAGCACAGTAACTCACTTGATCCGATACATAGAAGTGGTTTTAATGAGAATGAGCCCATATACATTTAGCCACATGATGCAAAATTCAACTTCAATTTCAGATTCTAGACACATGGCACAAAATTAGAGTCCTAATTTGGAATTCAATTTCACACTCTCTCTGCTTCACCTATTATTATATATATAGATTAGAACATTCACATTAAAGTGGTATAAATGCTAAAATGTTATTTTTAGCAATTAAAACTATAAAAATTTATTCCATCAAAGATGCTATATACTAAAAAATTTGACATCTTGCAACAATACTCTCATAAATAAGAGCACATTGTAGCAACATGTTATCATTTTTTATTAATTTCTATCTTTTTCTATCTTTCGTGCTTGTTTCTTTCTCTTCTCTCTTCTCTCTTCTCTCTCACTTCTCCCTACCACACCATCTCACCCTAGCTTCTTCCTCTCCCTCTCACCATCTCAACCAACTCTTTCACCATTTTCTTCCCTAAAAGCTCACAAGAAACACCCAAACATCCCAACAAATTACCCAAAAACTCTACGGTAAAAACCTCACAGACTCTCAAATTAAACTCTATAAATCATACCCAAAACCCAAAAAAAACCCCACTGCAATCACACAGAAGCCCAACCAAAAAACTAGAAAATCAGCATAGAAAAATACCCAAAACCTCACTGAAAATACCCAGAAAATACAAAAAAAAAAAAAAAAAAAAAACACACACACACACACACACACACACACATAGAGAAAAACAGCTTCCAAAACCTAGAAAATCAATCCTAAAACTCCCTCTATACACACTTTTGATACCCATTTTCACGACAAATTTTGTACAAACCCAATTCAACCAAGCTCGACTTCCTTGTGGGCTCAATTCATGTATTATATTATATTTTACTCTTTTAAGCATGACCCAAGCTCATGCGACTTATGGGGGAAATTGAGGAAGTGTGGTTTGGAGGGTATGGGTCGATTCCTTTTAGACTTTTTCCATAAGCCCAACACATATGTGCTACCAAGTAGGCAAGGGATACTAATAGCACCTTAAGCTCATGGAAGAGGTCTTGTACCTGAAATTTCTACTCGAAAACAGTTTTTATGCTCTGGGTAACTGTGGCCCAAAATTTCTGCCCAAACCCTTTTTTTTCCTTTAAACATAGTTGGCTCCCATTGGCCAACCCCATATGCTAGCCCTCACTTAGGTGAGCCTCCCAATGGTCTGAAATTTCTAACCAAAGGCAACCAATTAGAGCAAACCCACCTTATTTCCAAAATCATGCTAAAAGCATACCAAACTCTTCCCTAAACAAAAGCAAACCAAGCCAAAACACCAAAATAGTATCGTAGGGGATAAAAGCCTCTTCCACCCCAAACTCTATACAAAACTCTCTCTTCAGCTCATAAAGAGGGGAGCCATATTCTACCCACAAACTGGAAACTTCAAAGCAATACCCATTCAGCCAGTCAACAATCTCACTATTCCGAAGCTTGGGGGTGGAAATATGAGTACAGGGCAACCTTCCCTCTCTTCCTTATAACCTCTCTCAATTTCCTCTTCTCGGTGACTGTGGATCAAAGTTTCATACCTGTTGAACCACGTTTTCCCATAGAGCAAAAACTTGAGAGCAAAAACTCACTAAGCCAAGAAACATTCTCACAATTCTGAATCTTAGGGGTGGAAATATGGGTAAGGTTTTCAGACCCAGACCGTTCATTGAACCGTAAAAGGGAGAGGTTCAAGATTTTTGAGGTCAAACCGAAGTTGAACCGTGATGATGTCATAATTAATTTAATAATTATTTTAAATATATATAAAAACATTAAATTAATAAAAAATAGAAAAATTAACTAAAATAGTCTAATTCATTTAGAGAATTAACATTACTTTAAATATTAATCTAATACAAGAATTTATGGTATAAATATTATAAAAATATTAAGTAAAAATATCATTATGTTAATTTCTAATCTAGAATATCTACGTCTACAATATTTTTACAACAAATTATAGATTGGTTCAAATTTGAACGTATCATTGAGATTAATTTTTTGTTCTAACAATGACAACCAGTAATAACCCACCACTTAAAATTTATAGTGAAAATATAGTAGGCATAATCTTTCTCTTTCTAACCCAATACAAATTTAAAATCTTTTTCTTTTTATTCCCTCCATTCACCTGCCACTCCACAACAACACATCACGTTTGGATCAGGACATCAACTTTACCTTCTTTTTTTTTTTTGTTTTTTTTTTTCCCTAAGGCTTCCATTTCCCAAGGTTTATTCTACACCACACCTTTAAAAACAATCTCTGCACCATGTCAACCTTTAACTTCTACATATTTTTCCCTTCTTTCGTCTTCTTAGCCTTCATTTCTTCCATCACTCCAACTTCCCAGTTCATATCTTTTCTTTTTTTTACCTTTCTTTAGTTTTCTTAAACCAGTTTACACAACATCTAGATGAAGTAGAGGTAGGAAAACAAGACAAGGAAAGAAAGAGAAGAAGATTAAGAAAAAAAGTTCTGGACAGAGAACAAACGAGAGACAGAGCTAGCGAGATAGAGATGATGGGATCTCAATATTTTCAATGTTTGATAGCATCTCATAGTGGTTGAAGCTTCAACCATGGTGATAAGGTGCTGTGAGCTTCTAAATTTTTTTTTTATTTTTTTTTTAAAAAGCGTTGATCTAAATTGTGAGAACCGTTCACAATTCTCAAATCCGGGCGGTTCAACTGCAGCTCGAACAATTTCGTGCTTTTTGTGCATAGAACAGTTCTGGTGGTTAAAAGAACCGTGTTAGTGAGAGGTTCCGGTTATCTGGGTTGGACCGTTACGGTCCGGTCCGGGTCTGAAAACCTTGAATATTGGTACAGGGGAACCTTCCCTCTCTTCCTCACAACCTCTATCAATTCCCTCGTCTCAATGACTGGGGGTCAAAATTTCAGACCTGTTATGTTTTTATGCTTTTTCTGCACTTTTGTTATTAGCATTTTAATCCTCTCTTATCAAAACACCATTAGCCTTTTGTTCATTATACATTTGAAATTTTGGGCTTGATTCTTCATAATAAATGCCTCTAAAGAACCCAAGGGGAGATTTGGGCCGTTCTCGCATTTTTAACCCTTGTTGCAAAAATGTCCCCAACACACACCACCAAAAATAGCCCCAAAATCCAGCAATAAACCACTAAAAAACCCTCAAAATTTCATTGCAAATCTACTGTTGAGATCATGTGTGGTGGTTGGCGTTGACATTGGCTGGGTTCCATGGTGGAACAGGGAGGCTTTACCTCATTTGGATCGAAAGGATTGAAGTCTAGGGAGAGATAGGCTCAAACCTGGTTTGAATTCAAAGATGGAGTAGAGAATGAGGTTGTTGAGTGTTATAGTTGGAGGTGATGAGCTTGAAAAGCTCCAACAATGGAGGTTTAAAAGGAGAGCTTAGTTTTCGAGAGAGGGCTTGAAGGGATGAAAAGGGTTTTAGGTCGAGAATATGGAGAGGGTGAGACTTAGGGTCGAACCATTGTGGAGTGGTGGCATTGATGTTTAGAGATGGAAGTTGGTGGTTAGCCATGGAGCATGGGTTTGAAAGCAAAAGATCAAAGAGAGGAAGAAGGTTCTAGATCTGTTTGGTTGAGACAGAAGGAGAGTGAGACAAAATAAAAAATAATAAAAAAAGAATATTTAAATAAAATGGTAAAAAAAAAAAAATAGAAGTTTTGATGTTAAGTGTATTGTAAAGTGATGTGTTAAATACTATAAAGTTGGTTTTTTAGATGATAAATGTTAAAATTTTTAAAACCCTTGATATGAATACTCTAAGTTAATTTAGCTTTGTCAGTTTCAGGTTTCACTGCTTTTTTAGTTTACCACTGTATTGCGTTGCTAGTTTGCATTTTGCATATAGTTAGGTAGATTGAAATCTTTGTTTCTCAATCGGATTTCGAAATACCATATTGGATATATATAGAATCTTGGAGCAAAGTTATGGCAGAAACACTTGTAGGAGGGGCGGCTTTTAGGGCAACATTTGGAGAGGTCTTTGCGGTGTTACGTGACACAATTAAGGATGTGGTACACAAAGTCCGTATGTTCAAACCCATTCTTAAACGCCTTGAATCCACGTTGAATCGTTTGACGCCAATGGTTAACCAAATAAGAGAATTAGGCAAACAATTTGATCTCCCAGAAGAGGAAACAAAGAGATTGATGGAATAGATGGAAGAGGGAGAGAAGCTGGTTCGCAAATGCTTGAAAATCCAGTGGTGGAACAACTGTTTCAAAGCATCTTACTCCACCAAACTTTAAGAGTTAGACGATGAAATCGCCAGATTTTGTCAGGTTGATTTGCAAGTATATGCCATAAGGAATGGGTTGATCACTTTGGAAAAGGTAAATCATATTGTGGACGGTGTTGATTGATTCATTAATAGGGACAAAGACCGAAGGTCTAGTGAACGGTTGCCTTAACTATAACGATCCTGAGCCCCTTGCCCTACTTAAAACTCCCCCCACTTCTTCTAGTAGTTCAATATTTGCCTCACTATTCTCCTGTTTCGATTACACACGTAAGGATAGAAGTGAACCACTCAGCCCATAATCTCGTTCATCATGCCTGGATGGTTGATGACGAGGTGGTATGAATGGAGGAGGCTTTAGTTCAAATAATCCTTCATGGTTAGAATGTTGTCTTATTGTTTTTTTCTTTTGGGTAAGAGCTAGGGCATACTCTTTGATATTGCGTATTGCTTCTAGTGTGTGTACTTTATTTGTACACATAAAAATGAGTGTGTGTACTTTGTTGTGTGCAACAGTATGTGTGAAATAAACATCACTCTTTATTTTTTACTCTTTGATATTGCGTATTGCTTCTAGTGGCAAGACTTTTGTTTTAAATGAATAATTTATGATATTTCCATTAAAAGAAAAGTTTCCATTAGTAGTTAGCAAAATGTTAAATATCTTTAATTTGTTAAATACTACAATTTGTAATATATGTGTGTATGTAAAAAAAAAAAAAAATAGCTAAACTAAAAAAGGTTGAGCTTTTTTGGTTTAATTTAGTTAAGAATATGTATAACTTGGATGTGAATGCTATCCCTTTTTTGTGGAATAATATTATAGTTCTTGGTTACTCGGCAAAATAATTGACTAGTATGCACAACAAAAAAATCGTCTTGTCCTAGCGTTTTTTTCCCGGCGTTTTTACAAACCGTCGTAATAGATAAGCCTATACCAACGCTTTTTGTCGGCGCTTTACAAAGCGTTGCCATAAAAGGCCTATAGCAGCATTTTTCAAAAACGCTGGTATAGGAAACCTAAAAGCACTGGGATAGGGTTACTAATTTCCATTATGGAGAATGAGCTATCCCAGGGCTTTTAAAAGCGCTAGGACAGCTCTTTTTCATAAGGGAATGAGAATGACCTGTCCCAGCACTTTTAAAAGCGCTGGGACAGGTCTCTCCATTCCCTTATGAAAAGAGGCCTGTCCAAGCGCTTTTGAAAGCGTTGGAATAGGGTCCACCTATTCCAGCACTTCTAAAAGCGCTAGGATAGGTCTCTCCAAAACGCTGGGATAGGTCCCTCGTACCACTTAAAAATTTTCAAACTTCCCACTTATTTTTTTCACCTTCCCACCACTTTGGCCTCTCGTTTTTTGTCTCCCTCTTCTTTGCTTCAGATGTTTTCCTCTCACCCACATTTTCTCTCCCTCTCCCTCTTCCTTAACCCATTTCCCCTCCTCCTCTCTTCTTCTTTACTCAAAACCCACCATTTTTTTTTCCGAAATTTCAAACACAAAAATATTACCCAAAACCAAAAACCCTACCCAAAGCAAGGTAAGTCTCTCTAGCTCTCATTTCTATTTTGTAGCAATATTTGTATATATATTTTTTGTTAAATTTCTAGTTTTTTTTTTTTTTTTTTTTGGCTGAAGTTTGGTTTAGGTTATGTGTATATTTTTGTGTAACTGTTGGTTGATTGTATGGGTTTTAGTTTTGGTTTTGGTTAAAGTTTAGTTCATTTTGTGGATTTTTATTTTTGATTTTGGTTAAAGTTTGCTTTATTTTGGAGGAACTGTAGGTGGCAGTAGTGCTAACAAAAATTTTCTCTAAGGTTTACATCAGAAATCGTTAATCTGCCTCTGTACAAAGCAAGGTAAGTCTCTCTAGCCCTCATTTCTATTTTGTAGCAATATTTGTATATATATTTGTTGTTAAATTTCTGGTTTTTTATTTTTGATTTTTGTTAAAGTTTGGTTTGGGTTATGTGTATATTTTTGTGTAACTGTTGGTTGATTGTATGGGTTTTAGTTTTGGTTTTGGTTAAAGTTTAGTTGATTTTGTGGCTTTTTATTTTTGATTTTGGTTAAAGTTTGCTTTGTTTTGGAGGAACTATAGGTGGCAGTAGTGCTAACAAAAATTTTCTCTAAGGTTTACATTAGAAATCGTTAATCTGCCTCTGTACAAAGCAAGGTAAGTCTCTCTAGCTCTCATTTCTATTTTGTAGCAATATTTGTATATATATTTGTTGTTAAATTTCTGGTTTTTCATTTTTGATTTTGGTTGAAGTTTGGTTTGGATTATGTGTATATTTTTGTGTAATTGTTGGTTGATTGTATGGGTTTTAGTTTTGGTTTTGGTTAAAGTTTAGTTGATTTTGTGGCTTTTTATTTTTGATTTTGGTTAAAGTTTTCTCTATTTTGGAGGAACTGTAGGCGGCAGTAGTGCTAACAAAAATTTTCTCTAAGGTTTACATCAAAAATCATTAATCTGCCTCTGTACATTTTTTTTTTTTTTTAATTTCGATTCTCTGATATAAGGAAATTGGTACAACTTAAAATATTTCATCTATCTAATTATTACACTTAAAATCATGACCCTGTTGCTTGAAATCATGTAGTTGGTAGTCATTTTCCCTTGCAAATATTGTCTTGATGGTGGCTTAGGTTGCTTGGCTCTACCTTTTCTATCCTAGTGCAGATCTATTTGAGCCTTGTTTAGGGGCATTATGAGGCAGTATGACAGCTACAAATGCACTGGTGGAAACATATTATCTCTATTTAACTTATTATCCTCATTGTTTGTTAACCATCCTTTGTGTGATTATTGTTATTAATCCTCAAAAAACATATTTAATCTAGACTGGTTGATACTATGTTATAAGATTGCCATGTTAATCATTAGGAGATTTCTTTATACTGAAACACAGGGCAGGCTTTTATTTCTTACTTGGCAACTGTAGTTTATATTTGCTATGTTGTATTGTAGGCTATTTTTGTGGCTGAAAGAGTTGCTGATGAGTGTTGTGAACCTTCACTAGGTTCGGATGGTTCTTTGGTTGGTTATCAAGTCTATCTTGATAGTGCAAGGTGTTTATATGCCTGCTCCACTAATTGTTTTTTAATGGTGCTTATAATATCGTAGGCATCATCTTATATTGCTTTGATTGCATTTTGTTGTTATTTTCTCAGTATTTTATAGTTTGACACAATCCATTTCACTTATCTTAAATATTTTTCAAAGACATACAGTTTTGGAGTTCAGTTGTGATTTCAGATCCTGCCTTATGTGTCTTTTTTTATGGGTTTCTCTTTTGTTAGTAATCTGATGTTGACGTGTTTGGCTGATATGTTCTTTATAGTATATAGAATCAAGTGTTTGCTGTTTTGTTTGGTGTGGGTATATAAACTAGCAGAGAGAGTTACTGATCACCATCAGTATACTTAGGACTAAACTGAAGTAGTAATTATGTTAGCAGTGCCAATTAAAATGTACCTTTCACGTTATATATATATATATATATATGTCAACTGTATCACTTATATTTGCTTTAATTTTGTTATCTCAAGAGTGAAAAAACAAAGCTTCTTTTTTGTACCACGGGCATTCTTCTGAGAAAATTTGCGGTATGCCCTTCTGTCTAATTGGGTGATATTACTGAATCTATTGTAATCTCTTTGGTACTCATGCCGATTTTTTATTTCATATCAGATCTAAATTATGATTGTCATGTTGTTACCTATCCAAAATAAAATAAAATTATTGTTATGTTGTGGTGGTGGTTGTTTTGGTTCTAGTACTATAATTTTTCATGTCTATAAATTGTGTAGATGCTTGAAATGCTTTACTTCACGAACTCTTACCGATCTATTAATGGCAACCTAGCTATTTTAAATTATCATTCTTCTGTCTGACGTATTTCTCTCTCTCTCTTCCCCCCCCCCCCCTAATTTTAGTGGATAAATTACAAGTCACTAATCTTTCTCTTTTTCCTTCGCTTTTCTTGCTACAACCTTAAAAATCTAGTATGCTTAAGGAGTATTAAATATCATTCAAAGTGGAGTGAACATAACATTTATTTAAGATACTTCTTTGATTAAGATAAAAAGAAAAGCATATACTTGAAATGCCACTCCACTTTTTTTTTTAATGATTAAATGTCATTTAGAATATACTCTTTTCTTTCATTTTAATTAAAGGCTTATCCTAAATTAATTAATTGGTATAAGACTTAGTTGAGTTAAGTTGGTTGTGTTTCATACATTACCTTTAATGATACATAATAATTATTTCACCAAATTGTTTCAGATTAATGAATTTCTTGTGATTACAGCCATTATTAGTATAGTTTAAAGCAGTCTTTAGAAGTGATTGTAGTCACTTCTAAAGACTATAGAAAAGTGGTCTGTCATATTGAGAAATAAATAGGCAACAAATATCAATTAATCTTAGAGCAAATTACATTTTAAACCCTATACTTCAGAGGTGGTTCAAATTAAGGGGTGAAATTTTTTAGCGTGTGTGTTTGTGTGTTGTGGCCGTATCTTGTCTTTTGGATTCATTATGAGCTATTGAGGGTTCAGACTAAAGCTTCCCTCTCCCACAATGATTTAAATTTTGTTTTTATGTTTTTTAATTTGTTAAAATTGATATGCTATTCTCTTAAGATATAGATAGAGATTTAGAAAGAGAACTTGTAACCTACTAATTGTTGAATACAATAAATCATGACAGTATGAGTATCAGATTACTAGCTAGTTCTTATTAACAATTTATTTTTACCTCTAATACGTACATATATTTGATTAACTCTGCAGATTGACATTACAGCCACAGATAAAACAGTAACAGTTGTGTTGGATATTGAGAGTCTTGCACAATCCTCAGATAGAGGTTTGGGGAGCCCAAAAGTGACTGTGAGTAGCAAATCCCCTATATTGAAATCTTCACTACTCAACTTGCATGAACTATAATTCAACAACTACTCTCTCACCTCTATTGTTTTAATCACATACCTTGTGCTTTAAGATTGGTTAAATTATTTAACCAAAAAAAAGAAGATTGGTTTAATTACAAACCTTTTTTTTTAATCCATATGCTATTAACAATAATTAATAGAGGTGTGTCACATAAATGCCATGTGACTTATAAAAGTTATATACCAATAATGGCCAGCATAATACGTCTTGAATAAAGTTTAGCACTCTTGTACTATCATCATTGTGTTATTTTAGTTTTTTTTTTTTTTTTTTTTTTTTTTTTTTTTTTTTTTTTTTATAATGACAATACTTGATCCATTATATTTTCCAATTAGGAATTGTTGAAGCTTATAGTTTAAATTATTTAGGATTTATGAATGAACGCTTATACTATATGTGTTCAAAATTTCAAATTACTATATGTGTTCAAAATTTTAAATTAACTATCTCTTTAAGAATATTATTGGACTTCTTCTATTTCTATGATATTATTGGAATTATATTCACTTAAGTATTTAAAATCATTTGAACTAAACAAAACATTAAACTGTTTACTACTAAACCTAGGACTCTTTAGTCTTTGCTTATAAGTTAGACATAGAAGTCTCATTTAATGGTTTTTGTGTTATGAAATTGTATGATAAATTTCCCTTCTTCCATCACAAAATTTTGGAAAGCTTGAACTACAATTTAATTAAGGTGAAAATACATAAGTGAGTTTATGTTTATCCACATTTGTTTTTAGGATTCCCTATGAGTTTGGATTATTGGAATGACATGTGTTCATCTTAGCATCAATTATTTGATAATTATGAATTTGTGTGTTTGAAGTTCTATTAATTGTGTGTGACATATAGAAACTTTACCCTAGGTTGGGTAGGTTTTTTAATAAATTACAATTTATTTCTCTCTGTTTCTTAAAATTAGTGATTTGCTTTTATTTCTCTATTGAAATAATAGAGATTATTGGTGTTTGCTTTGTTTTGCACGTTCTGTTTCATGCCCAAAACCATGTTGTGCCTTATGGAATGTTGGAAAGGGGTGGGTTGGAAAAGGAAAGGGTAGCTTTGTTGCACAATTGTCCCACTGTGTTTGATGTGGTGCATTTGGAATGAGGGAAGTACACATGAAGTGATTTGAAGAGATGCTTAAAATTTTTGGGGGATATTGGATACTATATGTTTAAATATGCTACCATTATTTAGGTTTGAATGCATGTAGTGGAAGCATGAGAACTAAGTTTATATTTAAAGTAAGCTCATTAATACATAAAATGATCTTGTGCATTGCGCAGGTTAAAAGCTAGTTGGATTAATTTACGTCATTTAAGTTAACATAGTAGTGAGCAATGGTCATTTCTCTTTTGCAGGAGTGGCAGCTTGTTTGAAGTTTACATTCTTCTTTCCGTGGGCAAACACTGGGATTGCTAAAGGGTGAGTAAGATCTGCTTCTTAATTCCCTTAAATTGTAAAATAATGTGGTGGGTTGTTGTTTAGGAGCAAGCCGGTGGCTTGCATGGAGAGAAAAAGTGGAATATATTGGGAGTGTTGTTTGTTTTGTGAATGTTAACATATTGTTGTCCAATTTGTTGTCAATTTGTTGTATTTTGTCTAAGTAAATACATATAGTATGCTGTGGTGGGTGGTTGTTGGAGAGAAAAGGTGGAGTATTTTCTATTAGGAGTATTGTTTGTTTTGTGACTTATATTTTTGAAACTCAATGTGCAATGGTGAAATTGTACTGTAGGTGCGCCTCATAACATCCTAGACACTTGGAATGTTTTATTTTGTGTATATATAACACTCTAGACATTTGGGATGTAATTATTGATATGGTGTAATTAAATATATTTAGTTTCTTGGTTTAATGTGTTATTGTATTTGCTATTGGAAAATATGAATTGTGGTTCATTACCGTTGCTATAAAATAGGTATTGGAAAATATGTATTGTAGGTACATTACAGGTGCTAAAAAAATATTTAAAAAAAAAAAAATTTAAATGACCTATCTCGGGGCTTTGAAAACCGCTGGAATAGGGTTTGGAAATTTTTTTTTTTTTTTTAAATGACCTATCCCAGTGCTTTTGAGAGCACTGGAATAGGTACCGCCTATGCTAGCATTTTTGAAAGCGTTGGTATAGGCCTTTTAAATTTTATTCATTCATGACCTATACCAGCGCTTTCAAAAGCACTGGCACAGGTAGTAAAAACGCTGGTATAGGTTATATTCACATTTTTATAAAGGCTGTCCCAACACAAGTAAAAATGCCGGAACAGGGTCTGAAAGTGCCAGGACCTATCCCAGCGCTTTTGAAAAGCGCTAGTACAGGTCCGCATAACCCTATCCCCACATTCAAAAGCCAGCGGTTTGAAGCGCCGGGATAGGAATTTTGACCCTATCCCAATGCTTTTTAGGGCTATCCCAGCGCTTTTGAAAACGCTGGGATAGCCCCATTTTTTTGTAGTGATGACTAAAGATACAAATGAATCAATATACCTACTCATGCAAAGCGCATAATTATTTAGAATTAGATTTTATTGTGCATAAATTAAGTAGACCTAAAACCCTATACAACTGATATCATTTAGAAAAAAACAGTCAATAGTAAACACAATTCATAACTTGCATGCTAAGCATATTATTGAAATAAAAGATTTATTTCAATTTCAAGAACACAGTGTGTAAATCGATTTGAAGGAAGAGAGAGAGTATGACCTATTTTATATTTTAAAGATTATGTAGAGGATCTCTTAAATTTTTTTAGTATCTTATAAATCTTTTGATGACTGTCTGAATCATTATCATTTCATAAAATAAAATAAAGCACAATATATTATTTATATCATAACAAATTTACTCCAAAAAAAATTACATTAGGTGCAATGATAACATTATTATATGCGTACAATTTTATACATACATATATATATATATATATATAAATTGAATGATTGCATCTATCTCATGTAATCTATAATCAATTCAAAAAAATTGGACTTATTCATAAAAAGATAAAACAAAACAAAACCAAAAAAAAAAAAAAAAAAAAATCAAACTTATTATATAGAGAAAAAGACTACAAGAAGTCAGGTATAAAGTAATTGTAAATAAAGATTTTTGCGCACACACACACATATATATACAGACACAGAGGAAAACTATATCAGAATCTCTATTCCTGCTTTAAAACGATGAAGTTCACAAGGAATGGGTTGAAGACTTTACAAAAGGACAATCATATTGTGAAGAGAGTTGATTCATTAATGGTCCATTTGGATTGAGGGAGAGGGAGGGGGAGTAGAGTAGAGTAGAGTAGATTTAGCACAAAATTAGCTTATTTTTAGCCAACTCTACTCTACTCCCCCTCCTTCCTCCCTCCATCCAAACAGGTCATAAGGGAAAGGGTGAAGCCATGGGGGGCAACCAAAGCCCCAGTGAGCAGTGGCTAACTATAACATGAAAAGTATAACACGGATTATAATTTAGGATGATAACCGCGCATTCTAAAAATTTATGGTGCAAAGTGTAATTTGAGATTATAGTTTAAGATGAAAAAGTGTGATTATCCCTTCAAAAAATTCTTTGGATACAAACTAGATAGTACACAACTTGCTTTTGAAAGACATGGGGCACAAAATGCAGTGTGTACCAATAACAAAACTAAACAAATCCCTCAATATCAAATCAAGCTACATAATAGAATATTATAAGTAATCTAATAATCATCGTCTTAACCATTGCATGGGAGCTCTTTGAACCCTACATGAGCCAGGATTTTGAGCCTCAAACCATTCAGTCCTTTCTTTGCGCTCTCTCTCTCTCCCAGTCTGAAGATTTTGATTCATTCTGAGATGCATGCAGTATCTTTGCTCATGCACTCCCCAAGAAAGCTCTGTAGGTATGGACTATAAATTATGGGAGTAACCAACATTAAATATATTTTTAGCAATAATTATAATAATAACAAATTTTAAAAAGAGGGAATAGGCAGTTGCCGCAGTTCAATTTATTAACTACAGTAACTTCTTGATACTGATAATTTAGTCCTCAAGTTACATTTTCCCCCATTGCGTGAAAGAGTCATTGCAAGCCTCCTGGCCGGCCGGTGAGCCTTCTTTCATTCACAAAAAATGATACAAGAAATATAAAAACTGCACTGCCAAATTTGAGTGGAAATTGTAAGGCATTATACAGGGTATACTTCCTTGTATTTTAATCCTCTACAGCCACTTCTATAAAGCTTGAAAGATCGAATTCCTCCACAGAAATGTGAAAAGCTGCATCTATGAGCAATAATCCAAGGAGCACAACTGAGTCTAACATGATGCACGTACCTGAGGTCTCATCTATTCTAAATTTCTAATCTACCTGACACACTACCACACTCTCTTAGTTAGATCTTGACCAGCCATGTCCCCAAAGAACTAAAGTATTTTGCAGAAGCAGTCTGTTTTGAGTTCCAGATAAATTGAGATCACATATTCACAATGCAGAGTCACAATGCATAGACTACTCTTTGTCGTCTCTGTTTTTTTCTTAAGAAATCCAAAATAGGGAATGAAAGTGTGTTGCATCATGATTGTACCAAAGCACCCCCCCCCACCACCCCCCCCCCCCCCCCCCCCCCGGAAATGAATCCACAAATATTTGTGGAAAACGCATAGATCATAGAAACATTATTCCTCCATTTTTCAAACATCGTGTAGAAATGAGCCACGGATCTTAAGGCGGCTTGAAGTGCTAATAGTCTCCAAATGAACTACTCCCATTCTCAAAAGAATGGAACTGATTTAAATCCCTTTCTATTAATTTTTTTTAACAGTTTTTGAAATAAATTTAATGGCAGCAATCTATACAAGTTCTTAAATTGTTAAAAAGCTTGTTGTCATTCCTGGTGGAGATTAAATTATTCCAAATGCAACTGCAAGCTTCTCATTGTGTTAGGAAAGATTTTCCTGTTTACGCTTTTTCTTAAATCATGTAGCACAAGTATAAAGGGTGAATTCTATTGGCTACAGCCACCAAGTATGGAAGCCCAGATTACTTTATAAATCATTATTTTCATTATGTTTGTATCATAAAGGGTGAATTCTATTTGTATCATACTTTATTTTCATTTATCAAGTAGAAATATTGAAGTCCTTTATCAACTAATCCAGCATGAATACAAGCAGAAAGAACCCCAACAAACATAACGTGGTCAGGTTGCGTACTTGGTTTGAGAAGTAACTCAAACAACTTAAGAGCCTCATTCGATTGACCATTTTAAGCATTTCTAACAATTAGGGAAGTCCATGAAACTAAATCTGATCAAGGCATCCCTTTAAATACCTATTTTGCATTCTCAATATTACCACACTTTGAATGCATAGGAACAAGAGCACTTGCTGTAAATGAAAAGGCATAAATTTCTAATTTGGTTGGATTTATATATGGGTATTAGAATTAATTGGGTATGGTTGTACTTATTCTTAAATATGTAATAAGATAATGTGGCATGTTAGCATTGGAAGAGTAAAACATGAGTTTTACACCACATCCTTACAAAATTTAATCTCTTTCCTTAAACAATATTTGGTTATCATTTTTTGTCCCAAACTTTTCCTTTTAGAATTTGTTTGCGATAAGTTATTATCATTATTGTTCTCCACTAAATCTATCCAAGATAGTAAACTTTTCAAATGATAAGTACCATATAACTTAAATTTAAGTTGAGAATCCAAAACCTTACTTTTAATAAAGGATTTGGCTTACTTCCAGTACTTTTTTAACTGAAAATATCATGTTGTTTAAAATATACAATGGCAAGTGGTAATTGGTTTTAATTTCCACATTTTATTTAGTTAGTATGTGATGTGACAATTTTTCATTAAAATAAAAAGAAATTTCAATTTAAAAAGTACTGGTGATAAGCCATACACTTTAATAAGTATTATTTTTCTTTAATTTTTTTATAATTATATCTCATAATTATACAACAATGAAGATAATTAATTTATTACAATATACGTCATTGGTAGTGCAAGTATATGTGTGTGTATGGAAATATTAAAAAAAAAATACAATGAATACGTTTCTTAAAAAAACAATTATTTTGGAAATATAAATTTAACTATAGATTCCGATGCTAAAGGAAATTATTTTCTCATGTCAAATTTATTTTTGATAGTCAAAGTAGGAAAATAAAAGAAAGTAACAAATAGATATAGAAATATATGTTCTTTCATAAAATGAAATATTTTCTTATGTCAATTTTTTCTTAGACAATTTTGGTAGTCCAAGTTAAAGAAAAAAAGTCAAAATCAACATAAAAAAATGTAGCATAAAATATAACTATATATCCCATATATTTAAATGCAAAAATGTCTTCCCAAATCCCCCTTAATTTGCTAAATGGAAGAGTGTGGACATATACTAATAAGATATTACCTAAATGTTTTAAAATGTCCACTAACTTTTTGGGAAAATAGCTATAAGAAGGTGGACTTGGTCAAGAAGTTGAATCTTCTTTTTAGTTTTTATTTTAACTTGGTTCATATATGTGTGAAAATTCAAATGAAATATAAATAAAGACTTCTATTAAACAATGAAATTCATGAAATAGACATAATAGATTTATTTATATGATTGTTATAAATAATAATAATAATAATTACGTAAATAATATAGTAATTAATTATCTAAGTACTCATAATTACAAATTTAGAAATAAAATAAAAACTCTTGTGAACTGGCCAGCAATTAATTTTTCTAATATTAATATCTCTGACTTAGCTTCTAGTTCCAGAAGGACAAAAGTTCCAAGTTCATGCTAAAGACGCCAGGGCTGGCTGAACCATATAAGCAATTGATGCAATCGCCTAAGGCCCCCAAATAAAAAAAAAAAAGGCCCCCACTTGTAAAAAAAAAAAATATATATATATATATAATATATTTATCTATATATTTTAATTACCAAAAAAAAAAATTTAGATACTTTTATTGGTCAATAAAATGCATTAAAAAAGCCACATTGTATCATAAAATGCAGAATACTACACAATAACTACACACAACTTGATAGGATAAGACTGCACAGTGCACATAGCACTATGCAGTCTTATCCATAGGCCCCAACACGGCAACACATCACAAGGCCCCCACATGACCCACACTAATTAATAAGTTATCACCTTTTTTTTTATATACAAACTCTTACTTTATCAATTATTATAAATTATCACACCAATTAATTATTTGATGTATATTATATCAACTAATTTGTATTATAGTGATACTAATTTATTGAACCATGTAATAAATTAATTTTTATTTGTACAAATTTAGACTTTAAAGTTAAAAAAAAAAAATCCATTTAAAATTTTCGCCTAAGGCCCCTAAAATTGTTGAGCTGGCCTTGAAAGATGCACACTTGCCAAGAAAATTGTAGTTCCAATTTCATTTTTGTCCTTTGCTCTCATTTCACCCTCTGTTTTCCACGATTTATTTATTTATTTATTTTTTTTTTTTTGTGGAGAATCTTGTTTTCCACGAAATTAAAGAAGCATTTGACTGACACTCGATATACTTTTCTCTTTTGCGACTCGATACTCAATCGCTTTATTACTTTCCAATCTGTTTCCTTATCAGCACAATGAAACCAAGAAGAATTCGATGTTTTTAAGTATTGTAGGGTGAAATTGGCAAAATACCACATTTTTTTTGAAATTTTTAGCAAAAAAACACTGTTTCGGAAATAAATGGCGATCTACCACTTTTCAGAAACTCGAGTTCCTCATCAGTTTTGCCACTGTGGCACTGTGGCACTCGAGTTCCTCATCGAGTACCTTGTAAATTTTTTTTTTTTTTTTTGGGATTATTGACAAACAAACATAAACAAAAAATGTGTTTATTAAATTTCTAAGGTAGCTCAAGTACCATGTAAATTTTTTTTTTTTTTTTTTTTTGGATTATTGACAAATAAACATAAACAAAAAATGTGTTTATTTAATTTCTAAGGTACTCGAGCTCACCAAGCTCTAGTACCTTGTAATTTTTTTTTTTTTTGGATTATTGATAAATTAACATAAACAAAAAAATGTGTTTATTTAATTTCTAAGGTACTCAAGCTCACCAAGCTCAAGTACCTTGTAAATTTTTTTTTTTTTTTTTTTTTTTTTCGGGGGGGGGGGGGGATTATTGACAAATAAACATAAACAAAAAATGTGTTTATTTAATTTCTAAGATAATCGAGCTCACCAAGCTCGATTACCTTGTAAATTTTTTTTTTTTTTTTTGTATTATCAACAAATAAACATAAACATCAAAATAATTAGATATTTTATGTTTTTATTTATTTAAATAGAAGCATTGTAAAATATAGAAATTTTAATTTCAAAATACTTTTTTTTTTTTGGGATAATTGACAAATAAAACATAAAATATGTAGATTTTTTATGTTTTTATTTATTTAAATACTTCATTTTAAAATATAGAGATTTTAAATCTAGACCAAAGAACCACCAAAATAAAAAATTGAGCAGCATTGTTGCTGTATTTAAATAAGTTGTCACAAGCAACATAAATTGAGCGGCATTGTTACTGTATATTCGAATCTGCTTACTGCATTCATAAAATCTGTTTACTGCATTAGCTAAAACTGTTCATTGTTTTCTCATAAAAAATGTTCACTATTTTCTGCATAAACTATTTCTAGCATTCTGCATAAAATTATTTTCTGTTCAGCATTATTTAAAAAATTATTCACTCTCTTTTCTACATTAATTATTTTCTATTCACTATTTAAAAAATTGTTTACTGCTTTCTCATAAAACACCTAGTAAAATTGTGTTTTCTAAATTTAAAAGCCAAATCTGAATGTTTTTTCATGTTTGAATTTCACAATAATTGAATCTATTTTTCTGCATTGATAAAATGTGTTTCTACATTAATAAAATTTGCTCTCTGCACATCATGTTTATTGTATATTCAAATCTGCTTACTGCATTCATAAAATTTGTTTTCTACATTAATTAAAACTATTCATTGTTTTCTCATAAAAATTGTTCACTGTTTTCTGCATAAACTGTTTCTAGCATTCTGCATAAAATTATTTTTGTTAAGCATTATTTAAAAAAATTGTTCTCTCTCTTTTTTGCATAAATTATTCTCTGTTTACTGCATATATTGTTCACTATTTTCTCATAAAAACACCTAGTGAAATCATGTCCTCTAAATTTAAAAGCCAATCTGAATGTTTTTTCATGTTTAAATTTCACAATAATCGAATCTATTTTTCTGCATTGATAAAATTTATTTTGATACACACTTTGTCAAAATTATCCAACAATGATAAACTGTGATTGGTTGTTTATCCAATCGAATCTATTTTTCTGCATTGCATTGATAAAATCTGTTTCTACATTGATAAAATCTGTTTCACATTATTGTACATTACTGTATGGCTAAAAATAGATTTTGTCAATGTAGAAATAGATTTTATGAATGCAGAAAAATAGATTCGATTATTGTGAAATTCAAACATGAAGAAGCATACAGATTTGGCTTTTAAATTTAGAGAACACAATGAACAGTTTTAATTAATGCAGAAAACAGATTTTATGAACCATTAGGGAGCTCTAACTTTGTTATCCGATCAAACAAAGCCTTAGGGAGCTTTGACCATGGCCTCCAATCGCTATTGTCAACCATTTTTTTCTTCTTACTTCTAGACCCCTTGAGATTCGTGTCACTGCGCCACCCTCGCAGTGCCATGCCTACCTTCCCACAAAGAGAAAATATAGTTTAGATTGTCCATATGGTTATACACTCATCATGGCTTATTGTTTTATCCCAATTTTCCACATTACATGCTTCAAAGTTGGTCAAGAGGGAAAGTATATAACAAATCTGATATTGAAAGATTTAAAAAAAAACAAATATTTGGTCAAGAACCTGCTTCGAAGTTGTATGTGAAAACTTAAAACCCAAGCTACCACCTTTATTTGATCAGGTGGATGTAGTTTCTAGTTTTCTTTTTGGTTGGTTGGTTCGTAATTTATGTTGCTTATGACAACTTATTTAAGTACAGCTACAATGCTGCTCAAATTTTTATTTTGGCGATTCTTTAGTCTAGATTTCCTATCATTTATTTCGTGGCATAGATTTTTTGGATAAACCCAAAAATGTTTAACTTTATAGATAAACTAAATAAGGAGTAATAATAATAATAAAATGTAATAAAGGGAGATTTTCAATACATTATGATTCATTGTATTCAAATCATCTCTAATTTCTACTCATTTTGTCACACTTGTTCTATACTTCTACATGGTAGACTGTAGGTGAAGTAGAAAAAATAGTGAGTGTAGACATCAAAATTTTATGATGAATTCAAAACCGTCCAATTGTTCATGATAAAATATTTGTGGTCAAATTAATCTCTAATTGATGACATGGATGATTAGCAAATGAAATCAAGCCACGTGGCAATATCAAATGAAGAAAGCCATATGGCAACATCAGAAGAAAAGGCCTATATGGAAAGTTCTTCTTAAATGAAATACAAATTAAATTCATATATATAATTCAACTCTCAATAAATGCTAAGAGAAAATTCCAAATTAAATACCATTGAGTAGCCTATAAATAGAGGCTTCTCATATGAGAACAGGGGAGAACACTTAGAGAGAAAATACTACCAACACTCTGCCAAAATAGAGAGTCATCTCTAAAGTTCACAAGAATTCCATTGTTCATCAAGGCCTATTCCTACTTCTTCAAATCAAAGTGGGTATTCTCCTTTAACCTAGTTTGAGATCAAGCCAACGACCCTTGCATCAAATCAAGCATGTTCAACCATTCATTCAACTTGGAGACATCAAATCACGATTCAAGATCAAGCTTCATAACCCCTTCGGATCGTAACATTTCTTGGAGATTGAATCAGAGGAATTTATTGTACTCTTTCATTGTAAAGATTCATACAAAGAATTGTACTCACACACACACACACACACACACATATATATATACAAATCAAATACAATTTGATTATTTGTTACACTATTTCGTGATTGTGTGATTCTTCTTTTACAAAAATTGTGTGTACAATGAGTTTATTAGAAAGTGATAAACAACCAATCACAGTCTATCATTGTTGGATAATTTTGACAAAGTGTGTATCAAAATAGATTTTATCAATGCAAAAAAATAGATTCGATTACTGTGAAATTTAAACATGAAAAAGCATTCAGATTTGACTTTTAAATTTAGAAGACACAATTTCACTAGGTGTTTAATGAGAAAACAGTGAATAATTTATGCAGTGAACAGAGAATAATTTATGCAGGAAAGAGAGAGAACAATTTTTTTAAATAATGCTTAATAGAAATAATTTTATGCAAAATGCTAGAAACAATTTATGCAAAAAACAGTGAACAATTTTTATGAGAAAACAATGAATAGTTTTAATTAATGCAAAAAACAGATTTTATGAATGTAATAAGCAGATTTGAATATACAGTAAACATGATGTGCAGAGAGCAAATTTTATTAATGTAGAAACACATTTTATCAATGCAGAAAAATAGATTCAATTATTGTGAAATTCAAATATGAAAAAACATTCAGATTTGGCTTTTAAATTTAGAAAACACGATTTCACTAGGTGTTGTATGAGAAAGCAGTGAACAATTTATGCAGTGAACAGAGAATAATTTATGCAGAAAAGAGAGTGAACAATTTTTTAAATAATGTTGAACATAAAATAATTTTATACAAAATGCTAGAAATAGTTTATTCAGAAAACAGTAAACAATTTTTATGAGAAAACAATGAACAGTTTTAGTTAATACAAAAAACAAATTTTATGAATGCAGTAAGCAGATTCAAATATACAGTAACAATGCCACTCAAATATACATAAAATAATTTTATACAAAATGCTAGAAATAGTTTATTCAGAAAACAGTAAACAATTTTTATGAGAAAACAATGAACAGTTTTAGTTAATACAAAAAACAAATTTTATGAATGCAGTAAGCAGATTCAAATATACAGTAACAATGCCACTCAATTTATGTTGCTTGTGACAACTTATTTAAGTACAGCAACAATGCCACTCAATTTTTTATTTTGGTGGTTCTTTGGTCTAGATTTAAAATCTCTATATTTTACAATAAAGTATTTAAATAAATAAAAACATAAAAAATCTACGTACTTTATGTTTTATTTGTCAATTGTCCCAAAAAAAATGTATTTTGAAATTAAAATCTCTATATTTTACAATGCTTCTATTTAAATAAATAAAAACATTAAAAAATCTACTTATTTTTATGTTTATGTTTATTCGTCGATAATCCCCAAAAAAAAAAAAATTACATGGTACTCGAGCTTGCTGAGCTCGAGTATCTTAGAAATTAAATAAACACATTTTTTGTTTATGTTTATTTGTCAATAATCCCAAAAAAAAAAAAAAAAAACAAAAAACAAAAAAACAAAAAAAAACAAAAATTTACAAGGTACTCGAGCTTGGTGAGCTAGAGTACCTTAGAAATTAAATAAACACATTTTTTGTTTATGTTTATTTGTCAATAATCCAAAAAAAAAAAATACAATGTTCTCGAGCTTGGTGAGCTCGAGTACTTTAGAAATTTAATAAACACATTTTTTGTTTATGTCTATTTGTCAATAATCCCAAAAAAAAAAAAAAAAAAAATACAAGGTACTCAAGTTTGAAGAGCTCAAGTACCTTAGAAACTTAATAAACACATTTTTTGTTTATGTTTATTTGTGAATAATCCCAAAAAAAAAAACAAAAAAAAAAAAAATTACAAGGTACTCGAGATCACCAAGCTTGAGTACCTTAGAAATTAAATAATCTCCTATTTCCACCTCAACAGTGCCACGGTGGCAAAACTAATGAGGAACTCGAGTTTCTAAAACTTGAGTTCTAGAAAAGTGGTAGATCACTATTTATTTTCGAAACAATGGTGTTCACACAGTAAAACACTCGGTGAGAAGCAATAAACACAAAGAGAAATAGAGAGAAAATTCAGAGAGAGAGACAAAGAAAGAACAGAGATTTCTGGAGGAATGAATTCTTCACAGTTCATTACACTTGATGTAGAAGATATATATTTCATGAGAAACAGTAACTACCTAATCAGAGATCTCTGGAATCTCGAGATTGATCCATAAAATGTGGAGGGAAATTAGGAACTGGTTAACTACCAATAACCACCTAACAGACTGATCTAATGAAGCAATACAGAAGTACAAAACACAGCATATCAATGAACTAATAACAAAAGGACTAAACGCAACGTTTCATTAAATACATTTACAACCCTGCATTAAATAGAACGACATCGTTCTGTTGCATATTTGGACTAGCTGTTGAGAAACTAGTCGTTGGGCATTTGAACCTTATTCTGGTTAGACATTTAAGCAATACTCTGTTTGTCACTAGGTTTACTCTTAACAATGGCAGCAACATTCGTTGGAGGGACTGCTTTTGGGGTAGCATTTGGAGAGGTCTTTGCGGTGTTACATGACACAATTAAGGAAGTGGTAGGCAAAGTCCATAATTTCAAACCCATTCTTGAAAACCTTGAATCCACGTTGAATAATTTGGCTCCAATGGTCGACGAAATAAGACAATTAAGCGAACAACTTGATCTTCCAGAAGTGCAAACAAAGAAATTGATGAAGCATATGGAAGAATTGGTGGAACAACTGTTTCAAAGTAGGTTACTCCACCAAACTTAAAGAGTTGGATGATGAAATCCTCAAGTTCTGTCAAGTTGATTTGCAAGTACATAACACGAGGAATGATTTGAAGACTTTGGAACAGGTAAATCATATTGTTAAGAGAGTTGATTCTTTAAGGGCGAAGGATGAGCCACCAGGGACAAAGATCGAGGCCCTTGTGAACGGAAACCATAACTATAAGGGTCCCATGCCCCTTGCCCCACACAAAACTCCCCCCGCTTCTTCTAGTAGGTCGATATTTGCTACACTATTCTCTTGTTTCGGTTGCACTACTTAATGATAGAAGCGAACTAGTCATTCCATAATCTTGTTCATCACGCCGAGATGGTTGATGGCGAGGTGTGGTATAAATGGAGGAGGCTCCACCGTGTATTACTGCTATCATCCTACGCGGATGTGAAATTTCAGGTAAAGCCCAGACTTAGTCATCTGGGGCTTTAGTTCAGAATCGTTTAGATATTCCTTCATGGTTAGAAGAAGGTTGTCTTATTGTTTTTATTTTTGGGTAATAGGTAAGACTTAGGTAAATATATTTTTCAAATAAATAGCCGCATAGTTAAATCTTAAGAGATGAATTTAATAAAGGACAGCATCTAAGGTAATATACCTAAATTTTATCCTTCTTTATTACACACACTCACTTTTTTGCACAGAACTCATAACTTGAAGTAACGATTTTCAAGTACAAAAAAGTGAGTATGTGTGCAATAATGTGTGTGACATAAACACTACTCTTTACATTTCATTCTTTGGTTTGGTGATGCGCGTTTTCAGAAAAACCCATTCACTTTAAAACCTGATTTCTATTTGAAACTATTAGAAATTCATCTAAACAATAAGAAAAACATGATTGAACTTATTGAAAGCATGGAAGAACTAATACATCAAAAGAAATCTAATTGAACAATCAAATATGTTATTGATAAAATCCTAGAAAGAATCACATTGAATATTTATACCGTATAGAAGAAACATAACCCCTAGCCCTAGCATAGAGTTTAGGCTCCCATTAGAGAAAGAAAAATACAAGGTTTTCTCTGCCAAAATTCGTTCTACCCAGCCTCACTTCAAAACCCTAATGCCTAAGTGTCCAAAGAAAAATAAAACTTATACTATTTTAATTTCCGTCCAAGTTTACAGCAAAAACTTGTGAGTTAATTTTGGCCTTCAAAAATTGAGAATTTTGAAAAATTCAAAACTAGAAAGTTGTAGATATTTAAGTCACGGTTCCAACCCATCTAGCCTTGTATCAATTGGATTTTTAAGAAGAGAGATACGCCCAAAATACTAATCCATGCTCAAATCAGATTTTTCCTTTTCAGATTCTACCTCTTTGATTTCTTTCCTTATTTGAAGTTTCCAATCATGGCAGTCAATCCTAGCACTCTAGCTGCACCTCCTTAGACATTTAAGCATGGTCCTTTAGCTCCACTTTAATTCTAATTTGGCCTCCATTCTCTTACAAATTCCTATAAACTCATCTTTCCCACATAATTTCCTGAAAGTAGAAAATTACACACAATGAATAGCATCTTATTCAAGAAATTATGTAAAAATAAATAATAGGGACTAATGCAAATCATGGCTTAATTATATAAATTAAGCATGGTAATAAGGAGATAATGCCCATATAAACATATAACAAGTATACATTTTAAGGCATTATCAATGCCCGGCTGTAGAATCCACTAATTGGTCTATTCTTGGTAGAGGGAAACTGTCTTTTGGGCAAGCTTTATTTAGGTCCATGAAGTCCACACACATTCTCCATTTCCCATTTGCTTTCTTCATTAGGATGACGTTCGCAAGCCATTCTGGATAGTACACTTCATGTATGAAACTTGCTAACAGTAATTTGTTAACCTCGTCTATGATAGCTTAATTCCGTTCTAGAACAAAGACCCGTCATTTTTACTGGACAAGCTTCTTTTCGGGGTTCACCTTTAATTTATGTTCGATGACTCTCGGGGATATGCCAGGCATGTCCTTGTGACTCCATGTAAAGACATCCAGGTTCTCTTTGAGAAACTGGACGAGCCTTGTCTTCATCTTGGAACTCAACGTCGTCCCTATCCTGGTCATCTTGGTCACTTCTCCTTCAACCAGTTCAACTGTCTCCAGGGCTTCAACTTTATCTTCTTCCTTTTCTTCGATCATCCATGTATGGTTTTCGTTGGCAGCTAGCACGGCCTGGTAGCATTCTCCTTTTACCTCGCCTATGCCATTCTCTAGTCAGTACCTGATCTCCTTTTATCTTGCCCACGCCGTTCTCCGTTGGGAATATTACCTTCAAGCAATAGGTAGATGTGGCTGCTTTCCAACGGTTAAGCATTGGTCTCCCGATTATTACATTGTAAGATGATGGACAATCTACCACCAAGAAGTCCAGTTGGCGAGTCAGTTGTCTCGAGTGAGTTCCCACTGTGACCATTAATGTCACTATGCCTTTGGGATATACCCTGTCTCCACTGAAACTGAAGAGGGGAGAGTCAAATGGGCATAGCCTTCCTGGATCTAGCTTTAACTGTTGGAAAGCAGACATGTATATTATGTCTACAGAGCTGCCATTGTCCATGAGGATTCTTCTAGTATTGAAGCCTTCTACCGTGAGCATTATAACCAAGGGGTCGTTATGAGGCTGCTTCACTCCTCTAACATCTTCTTCTGAGAAAGTCATGTCTCGATCCGTCCACCTTTGCTTAAACGGGGGCATCCTGTGGACCCTGTTCACCTGTCTCTGGCATGCCTTCCTAAGAGATCCAAACGACCCACCTATGGATGGGCCACCTATGATTGTCTTTATCTCCCCGATCACACTTGGCAGGCGTCGGGATGTGTGGTCCTCATCCCTGGGTGAAGGTTCTCGCTGGTTTTTATTATCGTCCCTGAATCTACTGGATTCTCCCTTCTTCACATACTTCTATAGCTTCCCTTTTTGTATGAGTTCCTCTATCTACTCCTTTAGGTCCTTGCAATCCTTTGTATTGTGGTCGTGATCCTTGTGGAACCGGCAACACTTCTTCTTGTCACATACGTGGGGTGACGAATGTAGTGGCCTTGGCCATTTGAGGTAGTGTTCGTCTTTTATCTACGCTAAGATTTTGTCAACAGGCATAACTAGTGGAGTGAACCTTACCATTCGTGGAGCTCTTTTGTCTTTCCTTTTGCTCCCTTCATTAGTTCATTGGTCTGGGCGCTTCCTTTTTCGTCCTCTACTGTCGTCGTCCTTCTTCCCCTTGTCTCTTGTTTTCTCCACATCTTTTATGGTGGCTAAAGCATCCTCAGCATTCATATACTTCTATGCTTTAAGGAGCATCTCTGCCATTGTCTTGGGAGGATTCTTCGCAAGTGAGACCACGAACTCTTTAAACTTCAACCTAGCTTTAAAGGTCGTCGACTGCACTTTATAATCAGCTTCATCCACCTCTAGAGTTTCTCAAGTGAAGCGTTTTACATACGACCTCAGGGTCTCTTTCTCCCCTTGTTTGATGTGATCTGCAGGTCTCTTCGGGCGTTGTCCACCAATGAAGTGGCGCAGAAAGGCATTGCCCAAATGCTCGAAGTTATCGATGGACGACGTTGGCAGCTTTGTGAACCACTCTCTTGTAGCTCCTTTGAGAGTGGTGGGGAAGGAACGACATAGTATCTCGTCTGGAGGCTATTGAAGGCCCAGTGTCGTCTTGAAGGTGTTAAGGTGATCCAGAAGGTCTTTCAACCCGTCGAACAGCTCAAGCTGAGGCAATCAAAACTTCGACTGTACAAGGCATTCCAAGACTGCTGAAGTAAAAGGCGAGTCTGTTGTCCTGACCATCCTATCCAAGCTTCGATCCGTTTTCCCTTTAATGGCGTTTCTCGGTTCATCCATCTCTTTTCTCATTTCCCTGAGAAGATCTGAGTTTGTTTCATCCGGAGTAGTGGATCCCCAGCGGTCACTCCTTCTATGGCTATCTCCCCCATCCTCTAGATTGGATTTAGACCAGTTCTCTTCTTGCTGGAGCCATAATCTCATTTCTTGATTTTGACTGGTGAGCTCTTCGACAGTGGCCGCAAGAGCCTAAACTTGCTGAGCTAGAGCTGCAGAATCTTGGTTGGACTCTATTTGAATGTAAAAGTTTATTGGAAACTACGCTTTTGAACCTAAGTACGAAAATGTCGTCCCTACAGACAGCGCCAAACTGATGAAGTGTATATTCGTCAGTCGTAGTGAACACGTCCAGATGGAGCCGGATATTCGTCCGCGTCACCGTGGAAGTAGTAATCCCTCACGATGGTCACCGATGTGGTGCCTGCCACAACACCTCCGATGCCAAAGTCAATACAAGAAGCTTATAGTAAATAACAGAGTATAAAAATAACTAGGGATGCTGTTTTGGTGTCAATGTACCTTCTGTTGGAGGTGTGAGGGCTATATATATACATTCTCTTAGCTTGTAGTCGTTGTGGTTGTTATGGTGGTTTTAATGCTCCTTTGGGTAACATCTCACCCCCAATAATGTGGACTTTAATGGGCTTCCAATAGTCTGCACAGCTGGCCTTTTAACCGCACGACTCATTTATTGACTGTATTAAATGGCTTCTCTACCTTCTTCAGTGGTGTGGTTGTATCGCTGGGGATGCTTAGTTGTTTTGTCTGTCAAGGTGAATTCATCAGTATTAATGACTTCGTCCAAAGAGGTTGACTTCATCAGTCCCATCAAATACCTATTTTGCATTCTCAATACTACCACACTTCGAATGCATTTGAACAAAGAGCAGTTGCTGTAAACGAAAAGGCATTAAACCTTGTGTGTGTCATGTAGCCATGAACTTGCTGCCCAAGTCCTCTACAACATGATCAGCACAAAGCACTTGCCAAGATCATTAAGTCTCATCCCTGATCTCATCAATGCCAAGAACATAGAAAATCATTCTTCCCATCTTCCTTATACATTACTAATCTATCAATCATTGTTGTCTAAGAAACAACGTCCCTGTCCAAAATGCACCTAGCGTCCTCTATACTCTGCATTTCCCATACATATTTAGTAAACACTTCAAACCAACTCATCAGAATTCAATCCAATCCGCGTTATATATCCTTGAATCTCCCTGCCCGTATGTAAATTTGGAATTATAGTTGAGACAGCAAGAACACTAGATTATGTGACCTTATTATTTATTTTTATTTTTTTGGATGGGATTATGTGACCTTATTCAATTTTGAATTTGAATAATATATTATACTTTATACCTAAGTTATTTTACCAATATGTTTCCCTTCCACGGGAACCCACAAAGGCACTAGTACTACTCTGCTACTCCAGTGATGAAAAATACAATAGTACCTACCTTTTTTTATGTACGATATTTATTTAGTTTTAACCATTGATATAAAACATTCTCTTATTTAATATTTTTTTTTATGTCGTAAGCTTAAGATTTGGTGACCCCAACCATTTTTTTCTTTTTAAGTAGACACAATTCAAATCTCATATTTTTTTTATTTGATCACAAAAAATATCATTTTTTTAAAACAAAATTTTATCCCCTGAACTAATTAAAACTCACTATCCCCACCACAAGAAATGACACTAAGTACATATTTAACATAGGTCATATCTATTACTTAATTGGCATTTCTTGTATATATAAGTAAATTGCAAACCACAAAACTAGGTAATAATAATAACAAATGATTAATTAAATTATGAAATTATAAAAATAAAATAAAAATTATATTAAAGTTACAATGAGAGAAGAGAATTTGAACCATGAATGTCAAGTCATATGCACACCAAGAGGTGCCAACCACTTTTTTTTTTAGGAACAAACCGATCATGCTTTTTATTGAATGTGCTAGTAAATCAACTTGAAGGACATAAGCAATATCTGGTAGAACAAATTCCATCCAAACAAAAAAGGAAAAAACAAACATGCTCTCCTGGCTAAGGTATATGCAACTGCATCACCTTGCTTGTAAGTGTGTGAGAAAGAAAAACTCTAAAAAGAGTTAACTAGAGATAATGTATCTCGTGCAAGGTGACCAAACATTGAACAAAGCATATCACCCTTACGAAGAGAATTAACAACTAAGAATCACCCTAAAAAATAGAATGATTAATCCCAATTTCCTTTGCAATCAAAATAGCTCTTCTAGCTACTAGCATCTCTGGGACAATATTTTAATTTTATAAATTTTAGATAGGATTAAGTTTAAATGGCATGGTCCAACAATTAAGTAGTTAGGATCAAAACTTTATAAAACACATTGGCCTCAACCTTCCGCAGTTAATGACATTAGTCAAAATTTATATTTATATAATATCTAAAAGTTGAAACATAGCATTTATTATTGATATGCTTCTGTTGAGCCACATCAGGATAGCATTTCAATCCACTTTGGTCCATTGCAATTCATTTGTCTACTTCGGTCCATTTGGTCCACTTCGGTCCAATTTGGCCACTTCAGTCCACTTTGCTCTATTTTGATCTAATTCGACCACTTTGGTCTAGTTCGGTCTACTTCAACCACTTTGGTCTAGTTTGGTTCATTTAGTCCACGTTAGTGATGCTTTGGATTGAGAGGTTTGTTATGTTATTAAAGTCTTGTTTTTTTCTTTTCCTCCATTTGTAAGTAATACTAGAGACAAATTTCAACCATATATTACATTATTTACAATATATTTTGTCTTATGTAATAATTGAACTTAAAGTGCATTATATTTCATTTAAAAAGGAAAAAATTTTAAAATTTAAAATACTTTCAAATAACAAAATATATTAATTTAGAAAATCTAATATATTGTATCAACTATACTTTATTAGAAAATAATCATATAATTTTGAGAAGAGTTCGAGACTAACACTTGTCTCTTTTTTTTTTCTTTTTTTTCACGTATAGCACAAGTTTGCCACTAATAAGTACTAATAACTAGATGGATAGGTGAGCAAAACCAAACCATTAGTATAAGGTTCCTATTAATGGGTGACCTTAATTAGGGCAATCGTTAACATACTATTTTAGGAAAATTTGAAACCACTTTTATGAAAATCGTAAAAAAAAAAATAATTATTTTTTTCTTTTTCATAAAATTTTTAAAAAATATTTCTTAAACTAATACTTTTAGGGTTTGTTTGGCTTGATAGATTTTAAGGAGGATGAAAAAAAAAAAGGGAGAGCAAACAAATTTTGTGAATGTTTGATTGGAGGGAGGAGAGAAAGAAAACAAAATTAGTGGGACCTAAATATTTTCTCTCTGAACCCACCAAAATGCCATCTCCCCAACTTAAAGAATCCACCAAAATGCTATCTCCCTAACTTAAAGAGAAAGCCAAGTAGGCAAAAATTGCGAAATAGTCTATTTCTGGGAAAAAATTAGGCGTGTGACATGCATTCAAAGTTATTTAGGAAGCTAAACTCTTTTTGAAAGTCGAGTTTGCCAAACTCGACTTTGGGCTGGAAAACGAACACTAAAAAAACGTCACTAAAGTGTTCGTTTTCCAGCCGAAAGTCGAGTTTGCCAAAGTCAACTTTCAAATAGAGTCCACCTTATTAAATAACTTTGAACGCATGCCACGCACCTAATTTTTTTGCAAAAATAGACTGTTTCACAATTTTTGCCAAGTATAAAGAAGAATGGTTACAATCAAATTACTAAACTACCCCTCTCTGATGTATTGGTTGTTTCTTACTTTCTCTTTCTTTTTTATTTTTGTTTCTTTTTTTATTTTTCCTTTCCAGCGTGTGATAGTGATACACATACAGCTTCCTTTTCTTGTTTTTAGCTTCTTTCGGTTTGGTTTTTATTTTTTTCCTTTTTTGGGTTTTACTGGAACGTGCCTTTTTTTTTTTTTTTTTTATTTAAATAATGGGGCATCAATTTTTAATAACGGTACTTGAGTAAATTAATACAAATTCTCCTCCCCTTTTCCATCCTACTGCCCTTTCATCCTCTTAACTTTCTTTGTATCCACAAGTCGGAACCAAACAAACCTTAGTAATAGTTAACTTTTGCCACGAAGTCCATATATCCCTTGCTTCGGACGAAACTTCGTCAACTAAAGTCTAAAACTCCGATCTCGGACATTTCTGAATACGCGCTAGCGCGTAGATACTGAACTAAAGTCTAAGACTCCGACCTCGGACATTTCTGAATACGCGCTAGCGCGTAGATACTGAATGGTAAATATCTTTATTTTTGTCTTTTCTTTTCCACGAAAGAAGCCTCTCTACTTCCGATCCGTTTCCTTGTGCTGATATGAACTTGTTTGTAAATTTTCTACTATATAGGGGAACATTTAGCTTTGTAATTTTCAGGTTTCACTGATAGTTTATTTTACTTGTACTGTGTTGCAACTTTTCATTTTTTAGAATAAAATTCTAATTCGTACTAAAAAAATTTTAAAATTAAAAATAAATAAAAAAAAGTTTGTACAGTATTTTGCATAGTTGGGTATACCGAAGTCTTATTATAGTTTCTTGTTTCAAAAAAAAAAAAAAAAGTCTTATTGTTCAAAGAAAAAAAAAAGCATCAATTTCTCAATTGGGCTTCCAAAATAAAGTAATGGCAGCAGCATTTGTGGGTGGGGCTGCTCTTGGGGCAGCATTTGGAGAGGGCTTTGCAGTGTTACATGTCACTGTTAAGGATGTGGTAAGCAAAGCCCGTATGTTCAAACCCATTCTTAAACACCTCGAATCCACATTGGATCGTTTGGCGCCAACGGTCAACGAAATAACACAAACAAGCGAACAGCTTGATCTCCCAGAAGTGGAAACAAAGAGCTTGATCGAACATATGGAAGAGGGAGAGAAGCTGGTTCTCAAGTGCTTGAAAATTCGGTGGTGGAACTATTGTTTCAAACTATATTACTCCCCTAAACTTAAAGAGTTGGTGGAAGAAATCGTCAGGTTCTGTCAGCTTGATATGCAAGTGCATAGCACAAGGAATGGGTTGAGGACTTCGGTAAATGTGAATGTTAATCTGCAAAAAGTGGATTCGGTTGTGGATAGACAAAGGGTGCTGTGCACGGTTCGTGATCCCCCGGATTTTACAGTCGGGTTGGATATGCCAATGAAGGAGTTGAAGACGCTGCTGTTGAAGGAGGAGGTGCAGCTGCTTCTACTAACTGCTCCTGGAGGATGTGGGAAGACAACAGTGGTGCAAATGCTTTGCCAGGATGATCAAATTAGAGGTAATTCCTTGTCTTTTGTGTGTTAGTGTGTAATTTTACTTTCCAATTGGCTAGTGTTTTAGGAAATATAGTTTGCATATTCTTGAAGTTATTTATAGTGCTAGTATGTGGATCCTTAATATATAGTAAAGTATACCGTTAGGAAGTAGCAAAAACAAAATATATTGAACTTCCTTGTTGAATCCTAAAATGAAATAATGCAGTAAAAGAAAGAAGATGATTAAAAAAAATTAAAAGGCAATTCTCATATATTCATAATTGGTGGTGTTTTTCATAAAATTTTTTTTCTCATATCTCACCGTTTGCTGCGATTGGGATTGGGTATTCTGTTCATATGACTGGGCCATTATGGGTGTAATATTATGCGATATGAGATTTGCCTCTGTGGCAGTTTTCTAACTACATTGTGTTTGGACAGGAATGTTTGAGGACAATATTCTCTTTGTGAACGTTTCAAAAACTCCCAATGTGAAGGTCATTGTGCAGAACCTATTAAATTATAAGGATATGCAGCCTAATTTTCAAATTCAAAGTGATGAAGATGCAATCGACCAGCTGTCACAACTGCTGAATCATCTTACACCTAATCCTATATTGTTGATCCTAGATGATGTCTGGCTCGGATCAGAATCCCTTCCTGAAAAGTTTAAGTTTGATCTTCCCAATTACAAGATTTTGGTTACTTCAAGAACTGCATTTCCAAGATTGGAATTTACATACCACTTAAAACCACTAGATGATGTTGATGCAATGACTCTTTTCCATCGCTCAGCATCCCTACATGATGAGAACTCTTACATTCCAGCAGAAGAAGATGCCAAAAAGGTACTTTGTCAATCTGTGATAGATATATATAGCTTATCAATATATATATATATATATACACCTGCCAAAATTATGTTTTCATACATACACATACATTTAAGCTTTGCTTGGGCCAAAAATTACCCCTGTAACCTCCAAACAATAGCTGAGTTCATTTGTTTCCTTGAATTGCAGATAGTAAGAGGCTGTGGGGGATTCCCACTAGTCATTAAAGTGATTGGTGGCTCACTGCGTAGGCAGCATGAAGTAGTATGGCACAGTAGACTAATGAAATGGTCTGATGGCCAATTTTATTTTAGTTCTGATACGGACCTGCTTGCTCATCTTCAAAAAAGCCTAGAATTTTCCGATGACAAGGTCATCATCAAAGAGTGTTTCATGGACCTAGGTTCATTTCCCGAAGACCAAAGGATCCCTGCCGCTGCCCTCATTGATATGTGGGCAGAATTGTATAAACTGGATGAAGATGGCATCCATGCCATTGCCAATTTACAAGAACTCAACATTCGAAATCTGGCTAGTCTTGTGATGGCAAGGTATGCTGGCTTTTTATCTCTATACTACAGTTTTCTTGTTGTGCGATTTCTTCACGTGATTACTGCTAGTTGTATTATGCCGTAACTCTATAGCTGACCTAAGGCCTTTTGGCTTAATTAACTTCTGATGGCATTTGATAATATGTTATTATAGTTTATTTGACATGTCAATGGCCAATTTAGGATTTTTCATACCATTGATTTGAAAGGTGATTACTAACAAGAGCTAGAAAAAAGGAAACTTATGCCAATCTTTTTTTTTTTTTTTTTTGGAGAATGTAAAACTTATGCCAATCTAGAAACAAGATATTCCAAGTTTCCAACTAGCGTGCCCTGGCAAAGAGGGGTGTTTCAAATTTTAATAGTTAACACCTGTTTGCTTCTTGTCTGGCATACACTTGAATATAATTATTGTAGATAAAAACTGATAGTAGTATCTATTTCCCTTTGTTGTGTCATTATATTCTTAATTTTATATATTTTTCATACGTGAAGCTGAAAATTTTGAATATGTTCTAAGCTTAAATATTTCCCATTCACAGGAAAGATGCAAGTGAGGTCAAAAGTTATTATAATGAAGACTTTGTCACACAACATGATATTCTTAGAGAGCTTGCCATGCATCAGAGCAGCCAGGAGTCTATAGGACAAAGGTCAAGACTGATTATTAACATAAGTGGAAACAATCTACCAAAGTGGTGGACAGAACAAAAACAGCAACTCATTAATGCTCGCCTACTATCTATCTCAACAGGTTGGCACATTTTCTCTCTACCAAAGGCACACACAGACGTACACAATATGTAATTTACGTAATACTGATGGCTTGTCACATTGTATAAAATTATTTTTGCAGATGAATTATTCTCGTCCAGTTGGTGCAACATTCAAGGATCCAAAGTTGAGGTTTTAGTTTTGAATTTTCATACAAAGAATTATACATTACCTGAGTTTGTGGAGAAAATGGATAAACTCAAGCTTTTGATAATCACTAATTATGGTTTCTTTCATTCCAAAATAAGCAATTTTCAATTGCTTGGGTCTCTACCCAATTTAAAAAGAATCAGATTAGAGAAGGTTTCAATTCCTTCGCTTTGTGAGACCCTTGTACCATTGAAGAGTTTGAAGAAAATATCCTTGTTTATGTGTAATATTGGTAAGGCTTTTGAGAATTGTACAATTCAGGTTTCAGATGCATTTCCAAATTTGACGGAAATAAACATTGACTATTGCAATGATCTGGAGGAATTGCCTGCTGGACTGTGTGATATCGTCCACCTCAAAAAAATCAGCATCACCAACTGTCATAAGTTGTTTGCACTGCCAGAAGAAATTGGAAAGCTGGTGAATTTAGAAGTGCTAAGGCTTAGGTCATGTACTGATTTGTCAGAGCTGCCAGATTCAATCAGAAGCCTCCATAAGTTAAGCATTCTAGACATATCTGACTGCCTAAGCATTATGAAGTTGCCAAAACACATTGGTGAGTTGTGTAATTTAAATGAGCTCAACATGAAAGGGTGCTTGAGATTGCGTACTCAGTTTCCAGAGTCAATAATGGATCTTGAGCAGTTAAAGTTTGTGGTATGTGACGAAGAGAGGGCCAGGTTGTGGGAGCCTATCAAGGAATTCCTCATGGAGCTCAAGGTAGAGGTGGCTGAAAAAGATATCAACTTGAATTGGCTTCCCAAATGATTTCTAAGAACTGTTCTCCTTCAAAAATGTTGTGGGTTCAATATGTTATGTCAAATGGAAATATGCTAAATCACAGTCAATGCCAACAGTAGCTACTAATAAAATAATGGGGGGAGCTTACAAAATAAAGGATTTTTCCAATAGTCATTCATTTAATGGGTGGATAGGAATATAACCCAATGCTGTATTGATGAGCTACATATAAATTTAGAAAAAATCTTTTTAGATGCAAACCGAACAGTACACAACCTGGTTTTGGAAGATATGGCACTAAAAGCAGTGTGTACTAATCCATCTATATTTAACTTCTGCACCGTCTTAACCTTTGCCTCGGAGCTTTGGAGTTTGGACACTACATGAGCAGGGTTTTTGAGCCTCAAACCATTTTGCCTATTCTTTGCTCTTTACCGTCTAATGATTTTGATTCATTCTGAGATTCCAGTTCAATTTAGTCTATTCATTGAAAATTTTAAAAATATATTCTCAGATAAGATGGGCAGTTGCTGCAGTTCAATTTAGGCAAAAACGCATATTTGGTCTATATTTTGACCTCGTTTTCTTCAGTTCTTAAGTTTTTATAACTTTCAATTTGGTCGTTATATTTTTAAATTTGTTGTCATTTTTGTCCTTGCCAACTCGCTTATGAAAAACGCACTACTAACAGCAAGTTTAAAATCATCTGAATCTGTAATAATTGTTTTGTCATGAGATTTGGAACTCTCTCAAGATAGTTAGTCAATAATTCACCTTGACTAACTAATCCCCCCACCCCCTTTCTGTCTCCCCTAAACTGACTGCAGAGAGAATAAGAAAGAGAAACTCAACTAGTACCTTTGAATATCCAAAGACACATATCTTCAACTGAGGAGCTGGGCTTCCATCCAACAAAGTGTTTTCTAGCTTCTAGTCATGATGGCATATTTGCTTCACCAAGAAACAAAATAACAAGGAACCGAATATATAAAGTTTCCATAGCAGGGGTAGGAAAGAACAAATTTTCATAATAAAAAAGGAAAAATGCTTCGACACCATAGCATGGCAGTAGCTGACTCCAGATATAAGTTGTTGAAAAGCTTGTTGTCATTCTTGGTGGAGTTTAAATGATTCCAAATGCAACTTGATAGTTTTTAGACCCCTTAAAACCACAATTGGATTAACCTAGGTAATTAGCCAAGTTATTACTTAGTCAAATTATTCAAATCTAGGTTATCACAATCAAACAATCATATCATGTAAAGCAGCGGAAATATAAATGACACAAGATATGATCACCCAGGAAACCAAATCGGTAAAAACTTGGGGAGGATTTAACCTAGCTATCCTCAAGGTAAACTTGAATCCACTATCTTGAAAGAATCGAAGTTCATATAATAAGACTTACAAGCCCCCACGCTCGACTTCTTATTGCTACCCACTAGTAAAACTTACTGACACGACCACGTGCAAGCTCCGAATCCACAGACTCCTTCTTTCTTGGATTCACTACCAGATACAAGCACACCCGCTTGTCTTTCTTTAGGCTTCAATGACAGCAACTGAATTAATCATCAAGATGTAGAAAACTTCTTCTTCTTGAAAACCCTAAGCTTATGTGAAGGAAAGCTCCTCAAAGATCTCACAAGAGATTCACATAAACCGCAATATGAGCAACACTAAAACGTGGCTAGAATTTGCCATTTATACCTAGGGCAAATTAGAAAACCCAAAACGTTTTAATTAAAATAGGGCTGAGTTGGAATTCTGCAGAAAAAATGTTCAGACTCGATTTTCGATTGATCGAGCCTAAGCTTCGATCGATCGAAATAGGCTGAATTGGTTTTTTAATTCCTACAACAACTTATTCCAACTTTACATCAACAAATCAACTTTGAGCAAATCTAAACACGACTAAACACATTATTTTGACCATGGTTTGCCAACAATACAAATTAGAGTTCTAAATACATAAAAACTTAAGTCTTTAGAACCTAACACAACTGCAAGCTTCTCATTTTGGTTGGAAAGATTTTGCTGTTTATGCTCCTTATATCATGTAGCACAAGTATAAAGGGTGAATTCTATTGGCTACAACCACCAAGTATAGAAGCCCAGATTACTTTATCAAGCTTCTTAGGCTTTTTGTTAATCCCCATATGATACTAACATAATGATTTGTTATACTTGTTAAGCTATCTTTTCCTTTATCAAATAGAAACCTTCAAGTCCTTTATCAACTAATTCAGCATGAATACAAGCGGAAAGAGCCCCAACAGAAGTAACATGGTCAGGCTGTGTACTTGGTTGTTGGGTGTGTTTTAAAATTATTGGGTAAATTTAAAACTTAATCCCATGAACTTTGGTTGGAAAGCCCAAGCCCAAGCTTTAGAATTTTCCGATAGGCCTGTGAGTTGTTGGCAGCAAACAAAACCCCAAAATTTCCCCTCTTTCCTTATCAACAGGTCAGCCAGCACCTTCCCACCCTTTGTAGAAAATACACTAGGCATCAATGGGAAACAAAAACTCCACAAATTTCGTCTTTTTCCTTTCACCCCTTTTCCCTTGAATGCTTCCTTTTAAGAGCCTTAGAGCATTCTCATCCAACATTTTAAAAATTTTAGCATTTAGTATCTAAAAAATCAACTTTATAACATATCACACATCACTTTACAATATACCTTACATCAAAACTTCTATTTTTTTAACACTTCATTTAAATATTCTTTCTTAAACATTTTTTATTCTTCCTCTCTCTCTCTCTGTCACTCTCTCCTCTATCTTTCTCTTTCTTAACCCAACTATTCTCAGCACTGCCGACCACCACATCCACCCATCATCGCCACCACCTACCACTAGCCAGATCCACCGCAACCATAAACAATAGTAGAGAGAGAGAGAGAGAGAGAGAGAGAGAGAGAGAGAGAGAGAGAGAGAGAGAGAGAGAGAGAAAGAGAGAGAGAGAGAGAGAGAGAAAACCCTTCACATCCACCCACCACACCCACCATATCCACACCCACCCATACCACAACGACCACATCCACCCACCATCGCCACCACTAGCCAGATCCACCGCAACCACATCCCAGACCCGATTCTATGACCTAGACCTAATCAACCCACACCCACAACCACAAAACAAGCCACAACCTCCACCACAACCCAAAACCTCCATAATCCACAACCTCCACCATAACCCACTAAACCTACAACCTCCACCACAACCCACAAAACCCACAATCCAACCCATAAACACCACAAATCACATACCCACGGTGATAGATTGGGAGAGATGAAAGCTTTGGCGGAGAGAGAGAGAGACAAAACAAGATGAGATCCATCTCAAAACCAAAACGATGAGACAATGCCCATCTCGAAACCAGAACGAGACGACAAGGGAGTGAGAGACGAGAAAGGGAGAGAGAGAGAGAGTTCGATGAACCAAAGAAGAAAAGAGAGAAGTCAAGTTCTAGAAGGAAAGAGAGAAAATAGTGTGAGAGAGAGAAATGATATTTTAATGGAAAGGTTAATAAAATATTATTATTTTTTATAAGATTTGAGTTACAATAGGCTGTCATCTTTGACAGTCTACTGTAGCTAAGTTGCTAAAAATTTTACATATACCACTCTAAATGTAGCGTGTTTTTTGTGGTTTCAGTTGCTAAAAATAGTATTTAGCATTTATACCACCTTTGATGAGAATGCTTAGTTTCAAATTATATAGAGAAGATTAGTTGCAAAAAATATAAACTTACTTTGATACTTTTATCCTATGGTTTTTATTGAAAATTTTCTCTTGGGCATTTGTGATGAGTTCGAACTCTACTTGTGAGTGCACCAACAAATTCATTCCAATGGGGGCGAAATCGCTTCTTAAGAACAGCGGATTTAGTTCTGTGCCTTAGTAACAAGTTTTACTTAATCCTTAATTTATATGTGTTTGCGCTTTTCTATTTTGTTTATAAGTTAATCTAAGCATATCTTGTTTCACCGATATATTATTGATATTGCCTTGTAATTTTGTTAATTAATTTGAGCAATCTTCAACACTATATTTCCAACATTGGTTTCAGAAGAAACTCTAATAACTTTAGATAGCTTCATTCGGTTGACCATTTTGAGCATTTCTAACAATTAGGAAAGTCCAGGAAACTAAATCTAATAGAGGCATCCCTTTAAATACCATTGTTGCATTCTTAATAATCCCATACTTTGAATCCATATGAAAAATAGTACTTGTTGTAAATGAAAAGGGATGAAACCTTTATCCGTCTTATGTAGCCATGAACTTGCTTGCCTAGGTCCTTTACAGCATGATCAGCACAAGCATTTGAAATCCTCACAAATGTTGATTAATGTCTAATTAATCCCCAATGTCTTCAACGCCAAGAACAAAGAAGATCTGTCTTCCTGTCTTTCATATTCATTACTGAGGGAAGAGCTTGTGTCCAGTGCATCAGTTGCATTGGACACATTAAGATGCAAATACATGTTCAGTTTTAGACATGTGTTTGTATCCTAACGTGTCTAATGCACTAATGCATAGGACACAAGCCGTGTCCCATTACTAATCCATCAATCAATGTTGACCATGAAACAACATCGCTATCCACCATCTTGTCAAACATGTGCCTAGATCGTATATCCCTGCCCATATGTAAGTTTGGACTTGTAGACAGCAACAACACTAGATTTGATGACCTTATTCGATATTGAATTTTCATGTCTTTAGGCCAGTCATGATTTAGGCACCACAATATTGTTGCCATCCACGAAAAATTATTCTTTCGGGTATTTCATCGAACAAATTTCTAGTCTCTTTAAGCTTTCCTACCGGCATAGCAAAATTTCATTGTGTTCCAAGACCAACAATTCCTTGCATCCATTTCGTCCAACATTTTCTAGGAATCCAATACATCCTCATTTCACATACATGTCAAGGAAATGATTACAAATGAAAACCTTGGGCACAAGGGTGTTTTTCACCTGAGCCTACAAAATTTTCTCTCCCAAGATTGGCATCAAACAAAAATGACATTTTACCTCATTATATAATATTGCACAAGTAGCCACCTTTTGTTAGGATTAGTGCCCTTAAATCCTATTGTATGATGCTATGTATGTTATTATGTATGACATTATGTATGACTTAATGTTGTGATTAATAAAGTTTCTTTATTATTATTATCTAAAATAATGGTAACATGAATATTTGGACATTATCATATAGTCCATGAGATGCATAGTATGTGATTTATGTGATTTAGTCACAGAAGATATAGATCACAAGTTCTTTGTAAACTCATAATTTTGGTTCGTAGTCGGTGATGAAATTGGGCATTTCATCTGCGAAGACTATAACATATCAACTAAGATGATTTGTCTTGATCATGGAAGTGGAGACTTCTAGTTGATATGTTGATATGTTTTAAGAGTTAAGACATATTGAACTGGACCGCTGTGAGATTTATTATTCTCCTAACGACTGTCAAATGAATAATAAATCTCACGACTCCTATTTGCATGAACTCTTAATCCTGAGAGAATAATGGACCTAATCATGAGGTGTAGGTTGCTTTGATATATCAGGAGTGAGATCTAAAGGCACGATCAAAACCTCAGTATGTTGGGCAACCACATTTAGTGTTGATGGAACATATATTCTCAAGATGGAATTCATAGTCTCTTAACGGAGATATAAAATATTCACTTGAGATAAGTTTAATGGTTTTGGTTATTCAGAGAGTTAGGCCTAACCACTTTAGTAAGAAATTACTAAAGTATATATTTATGAAATTGGATTTCATAAATATATGATGAATAATTTTAAGGATTAAACCGGGTACTCAAGGATTAAGATGTAGTAATTTTCAAAGTGGCAGTCTACTTCATGACTTTGTATTACTACGAATATTTTATGAAGGGGTTGCGTGTATAATAAAGTCTTGGGATATAATTTATAAATAAGACCTAGAGTGCAATTATATTTATATAGTGGTATTAAATATAATTAATGATAACTTTGGACTTGTCAAGAGTTGACAGAAAAGCCCAAGGCCCATTGGAGCTAGTGTCTTATTGGTCCCTTTTGGTCCCACTCCAAGCCACACATTAAAGCCCAATTGGAAAGACCCAATTAGATAATCAGTTAGTTATAAAAGGGAGAAACATGCAGAAATTTATTTTAAGAGAATCATAATTGTGAAGTGGTGTGTATGTGCAAGTGAAACCACTCGATTATTCTCCCTTAGAAACTGATTGAGAGACCACACTTCTTGGGCGAAAAGTGGAATTGGAGTGAAGATTAAAAGTGTTTCCAAGAACTTCTAATCTTTTGTTTTGAATTTCACCGCACCAAGGTACGCTATCTTGTTCTCAAATTCTCAAAATCACATAGTGCATGTTATCAATCATGAATGAAATAGATCCATGAATGTCGCTTCCGCTATGAGTTTTGTATGGGATACAAAACCAGATTTTCCTTCACCTTTCTTTCTAAAATAGCAATTTTAGCTTTTATCAATTTAAAAAATTATTTTATTTATTTTAACACCACACTTTTTAATACACCTAACATCAAATATTATATTCTTTTGCTTGTTCATTTAAATATTCTTATTGTAGGTACTCAAGAATTCTTTGGCTTTGGCTTTGGCTTTTTTGGCTTGATTGCCTTGCCTTGCTTTTAACCAATGGAGTAAGAGTACCATTAGTTTGGTTACCAATTTGAATAATTTAGTTAATGGCATAATTTTTTTTATGTATAAAGGAATTGATAGATAAAAATTTTTAATTAAAAAAAAAAAAAAGATATATTAACATAATAAGCGATGTGTCACTTTTATAATGTGTCAAATTATTTATTATATACTATGTAGTACTAGTAGGGATATATGTATATGAGTAAATTTATATAAATTACATTTTTTATCCTCACTTTTTTTCTCAATCAAACAAATGAAATTTATATTAGTTTTCCATCATTCCAACCAAACAAACATGGTGGAAAACTAAATTGTTTTCTTTCTTTCCACCATTTTCCATCATTCCAACCAAACAAAGCCAAAGTGATCTATTAATTTTTAGTATATCAAAAGCTTAGAATTAAGTTGGAAGAATAAGTGTAGCATGGTAAGGTAGGTAAAAATGTGTTATTAATGCATGAATTGGTGGCTAGGTTTCATTACAAGTTAGGTGCATGCCTAATTTCCTAAGCATCAAAGCTTTTGGTTGCTAGATTTTTAGATGAACGACAACATTGAGTTTTGCTATTTTGTGGACATTAGAACAATCTGGTTTTGTAACAATTTTGGGGATGTTTTTACTAAAACATCATTGTTGTGTCCTCTTGGTGGAAAATAGCCTAAAGAATTTGCTAAATTTGTGGAAATCTATTAGTGGGTATTTAGTGAAGCCAACATGGTTCTTATGGCTTAAAGCAATTATGCAATTTTGGGTAAATACAACAAATCAATCAAGTGCACATGGGCCAATAGACTTCGCAAGTAATCCCATCTCATTTGGTAAAATCCATCTCTTGGCTCCATGGGTATGCTTAAAATAGGCCCATTCTCTTACCCTGCATACCACATTCCTTCAATTTCTCTATTAAAATTTCTTGGGCTTGGGCCAATTCCAAAAATAAAAAGATTGAAAATAACATAATGGGCCTACAAGGACTGTGCCTTGCGTTATGGGTTTTTAACTTTTTATGGCCCTCTGATAAAATGGGCATAACAGTGGCTATGTAGAATCATATGTTATACGAGACAAAAAGGTGAAAAGAGTGAAACAAAGTGTTTTAGGGCCGGTACTATAAACAATCGTTTTCGTTGTTTAAACAACAGTACATATATTTCCACAACATTTTTTCATCCACACATATTTTTATAGCACTAAAACAACATTATTAGAAATCCTTTACTAAACGAGCTCTTATTATTCTTATTATTATTATGCCTAAGAGTGTTGGTACTTTTTTATGTTTTCAACATAAACATTCAAGGTTCAAATTCCTTCTTCCTTAATTATTGATTTGATACTTTTTAAATTCTTGAAATATGATTATATAAAATAAAATAAAAAAAAAAATCTTAAAATTTAGTTTGCTACATTTAAAAAGCAATGCATTTTTTTTTTTTTTAATGATGAAAAGCAATACAATTTAATTTGTTAAATTTTAGGTCGAAATTTGTGTAGGGAAAACAAACTACTTATTAAACACGCCCATGGATCATGGGCCAAGGGAAGTCGGTCCACTAGGTCTAATTGAGGAAGCCAACAATGTAGTTATCCCAACAGGCCAATGAACACTATGCCTTATCCAATCTTAAGTCCCCTCAATTAGAGCATTCTCATCAAAGCTGCTAAAAATGCTAAATACTATTTTTAGCATTTTTAACACCTCAAATCATAAAAACACACCCACAATAAAGATGCTAAATGCTAAATATTTTAGCATTTAGCTATAGTGAAGTCTCATCTTTGACACCCTATTGTAGCAAGATGCTAGAGTTTTTTATTATTATTTTTATTTCTCTCTCTTTCTCTTTCTCCTTCTCTATGCCTCTCTCCATTACTGGGTTGATTCCGTGGTGTTGATCTGGTTGTTTTTGTCCTCAGGGGAAAAAGTCGACCTTTCTGCCCTTGAGGTCGGTGATGTTGATGAAGCCAGAGGAGCCAGGGGCGGAGCCGATGGCCTGGAACATGGTGGTGGCCAAGGCAGTGTCGTTGGTGATTTGGTGGAGCTTATTGGCGCCAAAGTAGTCGAGGAGGACATGGAGGGAGGGAATGTTTTTGATGGTGTAGATGGAAGGGTGGGTGGAGAGGAGGTTGGACATGGCGGCATTGTTGATGGCGCAAACAGTTATGATGGTGCGGTTGTTGATCTCGCTAGTGAGGTGCATGAGGGAGAGGTAGTGGTTGAAGGTCAAGAAGCCTAGGTGCTGAGTTGATTTATGGGCCTAGGTTGATTTGGTGGCTTTGGATGTGGACTTTTTTCTGTTCTTTTTTTTTTTCTTTTTTCTCTGCTGTTGTTTGTGGTTGCAGTGGATCTAGCTGGTGGCGGCGATGGTGGGTGGATGTGGTATAGGTGGCTGGATGTGGTGGTCAGTAGTGCTGGGTTGAGAAAGAGAGAGATAGAGGAGAGAGAGAGACAGAGAGAAAGGAAGAATAAAAAATGATAAAGAAAGAATATATTAAATGAAGTGTTAAAATGAAAAAATAGAAGTTCTGATATAAGGGATATTGTAAAGTGATGTGTTATATGTTATAAAGTTGGTGTTTTAGATGGTAAATGCTAAAATTTTTAAGATGTTTGATGAGAATGCTCTTAGGGTATAAAGAGGATCTCATAGCTTTGGTGAATCGATGACCAAGCCAAGGGAGATGAGGATGGGGAAAGACGTCTATAAAGAAGAAAAGAAAAGGAAAAAAAAAAAGAGAAAAAAAGAGAGAGGCATATGTCACCTCCACACTAAATGATCCTACCCATTAGACATCAACCAAATGGCATATCTAGAGGTAGGGAAGTAGTGCCAAACCTACCCTCCACCCCTAGAACTAACATGGCAAATGATTTGACAAGGACCCACTACCACATTTGTTCGTACCTAGAAATTCGCCCCTCACCTGCTTTGTAAATATCAAGGTTAGGAAGGAAAGGGGTGGATCTATTATAGGAGCCTAGAAAAAGACAAAAGAGAAGAAATTGAGGATGGGAAGAGATATACTTAGTGTGGGAGAAGAGAGCTCTTCTCGAGGTTGTAAATTGCAGGTACTTATGTAATTGTGACCTCTACATTAATAATAATAAATCAATAATCTCGTTGTGTTGAGTCAAATCTTAAATCCTTGTTCACACCCTAATTACACTTCCCTTCCTTGAAGTTTGAGGGAATGACACTTTATCCCAAACTTGGAGGAAAAAAAACACTCCTCTCCCTTGACAATTAAAGAAAACAACACTTCCCTATATAACATTAAAGGCAAAACTTAGATACAGTACCTTAGGTGCTTTTCCTTAGGTTTCCCTCTAAAGATTTAGCCATGTGGCTATTTAACTAAAAAATACACTTCCATCCCATGAGAAAAAATCCACATGGTAGAATCTTAAAAAGAGAACCTAAGGAACAGCACCTAAGTACTATATCTAAATCTTGCTCTAGCATTAATATCAATGATGGAATATTCTAAACTTTAAAAAGATTCTTGTTAGGTTCTAAGGAATTAGGAACTAATGTATTAGAACTTCATTTTGTAATGTTGGCAAACCATGATCAAAATGTTTTAGTCTTGTTTTAGGCTTGCTCAAAGAATGTTTATGTGTAAAGTTGGAATCGAGTGTACTACAGGATTTACTGTGTAAATTTGTCTGGCTCAATCGATCGAGAATTAGACTTGATTGATCGAAGCTCATGCAGATTGTTTTTTTGCAGAATTTTCCAACTCATCCCAAGCCCGTTTGACATGTAGGGTTTTATGTGTTGCCTTAATTATAAAAGTGAAAAGCCTAGCCACGTTTTGAGGTTGCTCTTTATGCTGTGTGTGTGAATCTCTTGTGATATCTAGAGGTGTTTGCCATCATACACACTTAGGGTTTCCAATCTCAAGATTGATGTCGAGAGCTTGATGATCAATTCAGTTGCTATTTCAAGAGCTTAAAGATACATAAGCAGAAGTGCTTGTACTTGCCATGAATCCAAGAAAGAAGTAGTCCGTGGACTTAGAGTTGTCACGTGGTCATGGTAATAAGTTTCCTACTTGAAGTATCAATAGGATGTTAGTGGTTTAAGTCTTTATTGTGTAAACTTCAATTCTTTCATAGTGGATTTGTTTTACCTTGAGAATAACTAGGTTAAATCCTCCTCAGGTTTTTTACCGGTTTAGTTTTCCTGGGTTATCATATTGTTGTGTTATTTATTTTCCGCACTTTACAATGATATGATATATTTGTGTCAACCTAGATTTGAATAATTTGACTAAGTAATCATTTGGCTAATTAACTAGGTTAATCTGGTTATGTTTTAAAGGGTCTAAAAACGAACAAGTGGTATCAGAGTAGGTAGCTCTTTTGTTGTAGATCCTTTGATCTTAGAGCTGATCCTTAACCCCTGTTGTCATGGAACATAGACACTCTCTTGTTATTCTACCTCACTTTGATGGGAATAATTATGATTATTGGAAAGTAAGGATGAAAGCATTCCTAAAATCCATTGATGAGAGAGTCTAGAACTCCATTGAATACGGATGAGAGAAGCCCACTACTCCTGTAAGTGAATGGCAAACTTCTCAGAAAGAAATAGCCACTTTTAATAGCAAAGTTATGAATGATATCTTTAATGCTATTTCTATGGAGGAATTTAAGAGAATCTTGAATGTTGAAATTGCTCATACTGCTTGGAATATCCTCCAAGCTATGTATGAAGGCATAAAGGTAGTTAAAATCAATAAGTTGTAGCAATTAACAACTAGATTTGAAAGCATTAGGATGTTTGATGATGAATATTTTAATGAATTCTATGCTAAGCTTAATGATATTGTTAATTTTGCATATAATTTGGGTGAAATTTATAATCAACCTAAAATTGCTAAAAAGATTCTTAGATCTTTGACTAAGGATTTTAGACCCAAAGTGACTGCCATCACTGAAAGCAAGGATGTGGACTCCATCCTTGTTGATGAACTTGTAAGATCCCTTTAGGCCTATGAGTTGGACCTACCTAAGACTAGGAAATCCAAATCAATGGCTCTCAAGTCTGTTGATAATGTTAATGTGAGTGGATTCGATGATGAGCTCTCTGCTACAGAGATTGCCTATCTTGCCAAGAACTTTAGAAATTTTCTTAGGAACAACAACAAAAGGGCAAGAGGTAAGAACAATGCTGAACTTAGAAATTTTAGGAGGAATGATCACACTAAGGTGAACAACATTGAAAAACCTAAAGAAAAAGTAGGTAAACCTTCGAATAATTCTATGGGTCAACAATATTTTGGGTGTCAAGGGTATGGTCATGTAAAATCTGAATGTCCTACATACTTGAGATCTAAGGGTAAGGCTATGACTGTAACCCTTAATGATGATGAAGTTTCTGACAATGAGCCTAGTAGTGATGAGGATGGAAACTTTATTGCTTTCACTGCTATTGCTCTAGTTGATGAAAGTGTTGCTATTGAAGAGAACCCTTCTGATGGGGAGCTTTCTGAGGATGCAGATTTACAAGAAGCCTATAATAAACTTTGCAAATTTGCTGCAAAGGATGCTATGAGTGTTGATCTAGGCTTAAAGAAAATTGCATCTCTTAAACTTGATAAGAAGAATTTGCTTGTGAAACTATTTGATGCTAATGAATTGTTAAATAATGTGAAGACTGAGAACATGCTTTTGCTTGATAAAGTTAAGAATTTGGAACATGAATTATCTATTGCTAGAGAATAAACAAATAGGCCTGCTAGTTCCAAACTTGATCCTATGTTGAGTGTTCAAAAGTCTTCTTTAGACAAAGCTGGCTTAGGTTTTGTAGAAAGCATCTCTATGCCTGAACCCCATTCCACAAATTTTGTTTTTTCTTCTGAGCTTCCCGTGAGTGAGATTGTCAAACAAGTTGAAGTTACACCTCCTAGGAAGATTATGGCTGATCTTCAAGAGTCTAAATCTAAGACTCTTAACCTTCCTAAGAACAAGGTGCATGATAGACGTGCTTGGGTTTGTCATTTTTGTGGAAAGTTTGGGCATATTTGTCCAAATTATTTTAAGTTGCAAGCTGCTAAGCGAGCAAATAAACCAAAAGTACCTGTACCTCAAGCACAAGATCCTATGGTACTTATTGGTGAGTTGGTAAAGGCTTTAAACCTTTATTCCAATCCTGGAGTTGGTCATCATTTTAATGTGAATAAAAACTCCAATGCTAGAGTTGCATGTAAAAAGTTTTGGATGCAAAAAGCTCAATCTAATTGAGTCCTTTTGACATGGTCCTTATGCTTCATCACTCAACTCTTTGTGACCATTTTTTTTGTTACTTTTGTTTTCTTTGGTTTTTTCTAGGATTTGCATTGCATAACATTCATTCATTTCATTCTAGGATTGTTTTTGTTATTTCTTTTCAAAAAAAAAAAAAAAAAGGAAAAGGGAAGCAAAATGTGTTTTGCATTATTTGTCTTGGATTTGAAATCAAGGTTGGCCAATTTATTTTTAGATAACATGTCTATGTACCTTGTTTAGCTTGGATGAGTTTATTTATTGCACTTTACTAGTTTGAGCTTTGTAGTGCATGTTGTGTGGGAAGATGTTTATAGTTTTTGATCACTTTGTCTTGATCTTGAAGTCACATGCCTTTGATTTTCGGACTTGAACGTATTAAGAAAGACATAAATAACCATCTCACCACTTTTTACTAGCCAATAATGAACACCTTAGTGCATATCATAAGATTTTGTGCTCAAGAAAGTGTAGCACATGCACAAAAAGAATATAAGGTGTAGCCTCGGTTTAAATGCTATAATTGGTGTGTACATTATTGGATTATAATTAAATCAATCAACTAAAATTGGTGTGTACATTATCTTGGCTATTATAATAAGTTTCTGATCAAATAAAATTGGTGTGTACATTATGAGGCAAATCAAGAAACTTACATGGTTGCAAGCTTGTTTTCTAGGAAATGTGGGAATTATATGATGTAACTCTTTAGGTGATAGTCTCTTTAAAATTTATGTGGTGAATTTTGTAGAAATTGTGCTTGATTTCTATTTACATATCACCTTACATGTATCTCAAGCTTTTGCTAGTTACGCACACTACACAAGTTACTCTTTGCTAAACTTTGTACATGTTATTGTGTGTGATTTTGTTTTGGCCATCCAAGATTGAAACCTCCTTGAGTTTAATGCAAAATGTGTTTGAAGTTTGAGAACTTAAGGAAAATTGATTGAAAATCTTAATTTTAGGAGATCTAGGTTCAATACAACTGTTTTTTAAAAGCATTTCATCTCATACTCATGCATTTTATTCATAAAATACTATGCTTTGAGGAGTTTTTGCATAAAATTGCTCTATTTTTCAAAAATTTGATTTTTCCAGATTTTCGATTGATCGAACTTGTTACTCGACCGATCGAAATTGCGATTAAAAATTTCGTTTGAATTTGCCCATTTTGATTGGTGCTCTATTGTTGTTGGATCAATTGAAGGCATTTTCGATCAATCGAAAATCACATAGAGTTTTTTAAAACCTTGAGTTTTTACGTGTTCTATCACTATTCAAACTTTTTCAAAACTCTTTCTCTCTCACTTTGATCTGTCAAGGATTCAAAGCTCAATTTTTTGTCATTTTCCCTCAAAATTTTTGCAAGGTTTTTGTTTTCTAAGGCCAGTAAGACTCTTTTGCCCCTCATTTTTCATTTATTTTCATGTTTCATGCATTTTTCCATGCATATTGGGGAAAATTTCGAACCTATGTAAATTTGGGGATTTTGATGTTTCCAATCTTTTCTTTCAAAATTGATCAATGGGCTTTTGTTATAGGATGATATAAAACTAATCTTTGTGAATTAATTTGATCAATTTATTGATTTGTGAAAAATTGAATTTTCTAGGGCTTGAAACTAACCGAATTGGGGATTTGTTCAATTGAGCATATTGTGATGAAATTGGCTTGTTGGGTTGATTAATTTGATCATTATATTTTGTGATATAACTTGTGTAATGATCAATTGATCAAATTGATGAGTTTTATTTAAAGTGGGTTTTCACAATTTGGGGTTTTTGTTATAAACTCTATGTTTAAGCCAATTTTGTAATTTCAAACTTAAATTGAACTCATTCTCACTACATTAGAGCATGCATCATGTGTTGATATTGTTCATGCATCATATAGATTGTTATTTTCTATAATTTTTGTGCTAACTTGCAGTCTACCCTTGGTTTTTCCTTGTTTTTCCTTCTTTGTCTCTTTTGTGTGTGTCTTGTCCTTCCTTAGCATCATGACTAGGAAGACTAGAGCAAATAGGAAAGCCTCATCTTCTTCTACCCCCACCTTTAAGAGTGATAGGTTTCTGAGTGAGAAAAACTAGGAAACTTTTAAGAAGTTGAACCTTCTTTGTTTTGTATGGGCTGATAGAAAGGTTCTTTTAGATGAGCTTCATTCAAAAATTAGGAGAAACTTTGAGCATAGGGGTTGGTTACCGTTGATGGATATTGACCGTCCACCTCCGACTACCTTGATTAGAGAGTTCTACTCGAACCTTTCTATCCACTCCTATGATTCTAACACTCAGGTAAAGAGTTGGATACGGGGTGAAGAGTACACCATTACTCCTATGGTAGTGGTCGATGCTCTTGGGGTGCCCCTAGTCCAGCATCCCATTTATCCTTACAATGAGTCTTCTCCCCTAGATGACATTATGTCATATATTACTGGTACTTCTATCCAGTGGGGTTCTGATCCTGGATCACGTCTACTGAGTTGACCGAGATTCATTATCTTTTCTTTCGGATCACTTGCCATTCTATTTGGTCCATCTCTCATTTGCACACCATTCCTATAGAGAGATGTGTGTTTTTGTATGCCCTTGTCACAGACGCTTCAATGAGTTTTCCTTATCTTTTCATTCGTTCTTTGATTGAGGTTCATAGGAGTAGTTCTTCTTCTCATGCTCTTTTCTTTTCAGTTTTTATTCATCGGATTTTGCTACATTTAGGGTTAGAGCAGTTTCCGGCATTTGAGCCTGTTCATATAGTTGCTCCTATAGGTGCCACCTTTCTTAGGCAAAGGGCTACTCAGATGAGAGAAAGCTTTAAACGCCCTAGGGTTAAGTCTTCTGGTATCGCACCTCCTCCTCCTTCTACTACTAGTGATACTTCTACTGAGGCATCCATCGATCCGACTACTGCTGCTGTTGTTCTGCCGCCTTTTACTTCAGATGATTCAAGCATTCGACGTATGTTGGAGACTGTCATAACCATTCAGGTGGCTCATGGTTAGCTTTTGGTGGACATGCTTGATGAGTTTCGGTCCTTGAGAGCAGATTTGGAGAGTCTTTGCCGATCACCTCTGCCTCCTTTTGATGATGAGTCATGATTTCCCTTTGGAAATTCATCACAAAAAGGGGGAGTACACTTGTAGAGGAGATTTTTGTTGATAGAAGGAGATTTTGTGTTTTGGAGCTTTGGAGCTTTAGATTGTATCTAGGTGCTTCATCTTGTTTTTATATTTTTCTTAGCTCATGATGTATTTTGTTTTATTGTAGTTGTCTTTGATAAGGGGAGATACTTTGATGTATTTATATCTGTTTCTTGTTTCACATTGTGCTACATTGATTATTGATTTATATTTATGAGGTTATTCAAGATATATGTCTTGTAGTTTATGCTCATGTGAAATTAAGAATTTATTTTGTTTTACTTGTATTTTCCACACATGCATTTATGTATTTGTTAAGTGTTACAGGAATATACAGGTTGAACCAATCGTGATGCTGTCTACACTTGCAACTAATAGATAGTAGTTAGGTTGGATTTGTTTTTGTTGGGCAATGTTATGGTAATGGGTTTTTTTTGTAAACTTTGAGCATTTTGTTTGTTTTGTGTTTTGTCATGGATTGCCAAAGGGGGAGTTTGTTAGGTTCTAAGGAATTAGGAACTAATGTATTAGAACTTCATTTTGTAATGTTCGCAAACCATGATCAAAACGTTTTAGTCTTGTTTTAGGCTTGCTTAAAGTATGCTTATGTGTAAAATTGGAATCGAGTGTACTGCAAAATTTACTATGTAAATCTACCTAGCTCAATCGATTGAGAATTAGACTTGATTGATTGAAGCTCATGCAGATTGCTTTTCTACAGAATTTTCCAACTCAGTTGAAGCCCATTTGACGTGTAGGTTTTATGTTTTGCCTTAAGTATAAAAGGAAAACCCTAGCCACGTTTTGAGGTTGCTCTTTATGTTGTGTGTGTGAATCTCTTCTAAGATCTAAAGGAATTTGCCTTCATACATACTTAGGGTTTCCAATGTCAAGATTGATGTCGAGAACTTAGTGATCAATTCAGTTGCTGATTCAAAAGCTTAAAGATACACAAGTAGGAGTGCATGTACTTGCTGTGAATCCAAGAAAGAAGTAGTCCATGGACTTAGAGTTGTCATGTGGTCGTGGTAGTAAGTTTCCTACTCGAGGTAACAATAGGATGTTAGTGGTCTAAATCGCTATTGTGTAAACTTCAATTCTTTTATAGTGGATTTGTTTTTCCTTGAGGATAGTCTGAAAGACCGCGCCCCCGGCTTGTTTTATAGGATATTGGACCAAACTCACGTGAATAGGTGGAGTTGTGTTATTGCCTCTCAAAATGGAGGTTCAACTAGTTATATTTTTCCCTTTAGATTAAAGGTTTTATAATGGAGTCGCCACTTATTTAATTATTGGAATAAATAAGAAAACCAAAATTGAAAAATTTCTCATTTTATTAATTTGTAATTGAATTTACATTGATCATAGCAAAATTACTTGACTTTGGTCTTAGATACAATCTAAGATAAAGTATATGACTTTGTTTCCTAGTTACAATCTAAAAATCGAAAATTACATGGATAAACATTTGATCTACTAACCTTTGATCTAAGTTCGGTGGCTATGTTAGAAGGTGGGAAGGTGTTAGGCACCCACCTTCCCCAGTAACGCCGGTCTTCTAGATTATGGTGGCTAACATTCATATCATATCATCCAATATGTTATCAATCAATTTGCATGTTGAATTTAAAGTGTATGCATGTGATAAACCCTAATTCAATTTATTAAGTATTTCATTTAGATTGAAAAATAAATTCCAGTGAACGTGTGTGGATGGTGATATCCTAGATTCAAGAATTTAAAATAACTATTAAACAAACTTATTTTTTTATGTTTCTGATGTGGATTTAAGATAAAAACTAGTGTGATGCATGAACATGTGATGAACAATCAAGAACATGTGAAGAATATATAAGAACAATTAAGAACATTCAAACATATTCAAAGGAATTTAAATGATTATTATCATACTTTAATCTTAGACTCTCATCATGGCAACACAAAAAACAATTAAGAAAAGAGATTATACCTTCATGCAAGATCTATATGGTGGAAGAGGAGACTCTTGAGGGAGGTTTTAAGGGTGGAGGAAAAGAAGAGTTAGGAAAGGAAGAGTGAGTCTCACTCAATACCTTGAGTCTCAAGAAGACCAAGATATGACAAGATTACTCAACTTCCTAAAAGTCAAAAGAGGAGAAGAGAGATGATTTTTGTCTTGGAATGAAGGGGGGTTTATATAGTAGTGGTGGAGGAAATATGAATGGAAGGCCATTTAATGAGGGTTAACAAAAAATTATGAACCTAGACCTCATTTTAGCCTTGGCGGAAATCTGGTGCATTAAATAGAAAAATTGGTCGGAGTGAGGAGCAAGCCAAAATTCAGTTTTCCTGTAGCTACTGTAACAGTCTGTAGAGCCAACTTCAAATAATCATATCTAACTCAATTCTGATCAGAATTGTCTTGTTCTTATGCTCAAATTGAAGCCCCAAATGTCTAGTTTTTGGGAAAATTAATCTTATTCACAGATTCAAAATATTCTGAGAGATATCGATGAAATGGTGAGCAAAGGTTATTTGTTAGAAAATGATTTCAGCACAATTAACATTAATATGTCCCAAATTAGCTCCCAATTAACATTAAATGGCTCCAATCACTCCCATTTCAGACTTAATTGGTTCCAAATTTACCCTAATTAAAAGATAATTGCACAAATTACTCATTGAATAATTAATGTTTAACTATCTAGTTAATTAGGTGTGTGCAACCCTACCATAAAATGTAGTCCTAACCAATCAAATTATGACACATCATCATTCTCAAATTGATTATACTTATAACCAATTGAAATCAATTGTTCATAATCACATATAGTCGGACTCAATTTATGATAGTGCATCTCGGCTTATGACAAGTCGATTTGATTTGATGATAATTTTCAATCTGATGGTCCGATTAAGGCTTATGACAAGTCGATTTGATCGTTACAACATCAAGATCATTTTGGTGAAATTAGATTAAGGATTTAGTGACTAAAATCAAGATGCATATTTTCAAGGTGAAATTACCCTTTTACCCTCCATGTGAGGTTAAATGCGGGTTGCAAAATGGGGTGTCAACAGATAGTTAGGTTAAATCCTCCCTAGGTTTTTTACTGGTTTGGTTTTCTTGGGTTATCATATCGTTGTGTAATTTATTTTCCGCACTTTACAATGATATGATATATTGTGTTAACCTAAATTTGAATAATTTGACTAAGTAATCACTTGGTTAATTAACTAGGTTAATCTGGTTGTGTTTTAAGGGGTCTAAAAATGAACAGTTCTTTATATCAAACTTTGACTATAGTTAGTGAAAATATAACTAATACAATTTAGTATAAAAAGTAAAGTTTTTCCAGCACCAAAAAACTTGCAATGGTTCTTGTATGAGTAGAGATGGAGGTATGCATCTTTCATATTTTGCTTCTTTTTTTTTTTCTTCATGAAATATTTTCATGATTCTTCTTCATTTTTTAATAATTGTGAATTTTAACTTTTTAAGTGTCAAGGGAATAGACAGTTATTGCTTCTCCAAGTGATAAATAAGTATCTCCTGTATACCAGTTGTATTCAGGGATACAACCCTAATCATGGATAAGGACCAAAATGTGTGTTGGCCGAACTTCCATATAATAGCTATTGTCCCAAGTTTCAAAGCATTAATTGGAAAGTTAGTTAAGTTGTTGGGGAAAAAAAAAAAAAAACAGTTCTTGAAAGATGTAAGAAACATTTAAAAAGAAAAAAAGAAAAAAGAAAAAAAAGATATAAGCATTGCTTAGAAATTGTGATTTTTTATGGTTGAGTTAACTGTATTTAGTATTTACACTATGTTTGGTTGTAGCTATGGAAAGGGAAAAGAAAGGAAATGAGGAAGGAAAGGGAAAGAGAAGAGAAAATATTTCCTTTTGATGTGTTTGAATGAAGGAAAGAAAGGAAAGAAGAAAATGTGAGAGTTTTATCTTTTCTTTGTTTGGTTTGCAAAGGGAAAAATGTGTGTTTTTACCTTTGTACCCTTATTAATAATGATAAAATTCATATATTAGAATACTTATAATTTATAAAAAAATGTTAAGGGCATATTCGCCATTTTATAATATAAAGTGGTGGATCCTATGTGATCAATGCTATCCCTTACACTCTGTTTGGAAATGAGGGAAGGAAAGAGAAAAAAAAAAAAAAAGGAAAAGTAAGGAAAGGATATCATTTCCTCCGTTTGGTTGTACAAGAGAAAAGAAAAGTGAATAAGTTGGAATGATAATATTTCCGTGGACCCAATTGTATTAGCATCTACCCAATTTGGGTGAAAATGGAATTAACACTATGTTTGGTTGTACTTATGGAAAGGGAAAAGAAAGGAAATAAGAAAGGTAAGGGAAAGAGAAAGAAAGGTAAAGCTTCCTTAATCTTCAAAGAATAATAGTACAATTATTATTATTTTCCTTTTTGAATCAATTATTCGTTAAAAAAAAAAAAAAAAGAGAGATTGAAAATTTGAAACCCATAAATAATTCATCAAAAGGATCGACCTTTATATATATATATAAATCATCGTGGCCTCGATCTTCACGTCAAGGACATTATAGTCAAACTGTAAGAAGCACTAAAGTAGAGTGGGGTAGGTGAACAAGGACTGAGATTAGAGCAATATTACCCTTCTTTGTCTACCACAAATTTTTAACTTCTATATTTATTAATTTTTACATTTAAAAAAAAAAATTTATTACCAAACCAATAACAGTAATTTAGTAAAAATATGGTATCAGAGCCATGGATGGTAGATGTATGAGTTTCATTTCTTTGCAATTAAGAAGTTACTAGTAACATACATTATTGCAAAGCCACTACTTGCTCTTTGTTAGCGTTGGTTAACCCGTTTTTTGTTAGCCGACTGATAGGCGTGTATTTGGGTGGTTTCGCAATGGAGTTTCCCGAGGAGGTGGTCCCGATAGCAAGGATACCAATGGTTAGTAATAGTTCCACTAGCAATTATTATTTGCTTGGAAATAGAATGAATATGTTTAGTCGCTCATCATCTGTTGCTAGGACACATTTAGGTCAGGCACACATTAATCTGGACATGAAAAATGATAGAATAGTTAATTCCGAGGAATATAGCATGAAAGATATAGATAGGAATTTGTTAAAATGGAATAAATGGAATATACTGACAAAAAGAATTGATAAAATCTATAGACAGACTTCTTTTTCTAAATTATCCTTCATGACAGACTACACTATAAAAACTGTTGAAAGAACTTATTCTTTATTTAATGAATATGAAACAATTCAATTATTTTCAATAAACTCTATTGGGAAATTTAGACCCCGATTGATAGAATTAACAAGTTTTAAACCCAAGTTGTTAATTAGATTTAGTATGAATAAAACTTGTTAAAACAAACAAACATCAATACCATGTCAAAATCATGCAGTAGAAAAATAAATAAGACAAGATATGATGACTCAGGAAAACCAATGAAACAAACTAGTTTCACAGTAAAAAACCTAGGGGGAAACCTTCCTGAAAAGCAATCCATTATAGTAAAGAAAAGTTTCAAATCTAGTACAAAACTTTTGCACTCATGGCATTGGATGAGGGTTTCTCATTCTTGTCCTTCCTTGAGGATTTAGATTTCTTAGGAGATTTGCCCTTATCCTTTTTCCTAAATTGAAGAAGCTTGATAATCTCATCCTCATCCTCATCATCATCTTCATCTTCACTTTCATCTTCATCTTCATCTTTACTTTCATCTTCATCTTCAAAGTCCTCAATCTCTTCCTCTATACCCTTAAGAGCAAAGTTTCTACTTTTTCCACCTTTTCCCATTAAACCTAATCCCATCTCATAGGTTTAAAGGTTACCTACAAGCTCAGTCAAAGAAAGTTGATCAATATCCTTCACTTCTTTAATGACAGTGATCTTGACATAAAATCTTTCAGGTAAGGACCTAAGGATTTTCCTAACAATTTTGGATTCTACTATGGATTCTCTAAGGTTGAAGGCAGAATTCACAATATCCTTGAGTTTAGCATTGAACTCATCAAAGGTCTCATCCTCCCCCATCCTTATTTCTTCAAAACTACTAGTGAGTCTTTGAAGTTTCATAGTCTTTACTGCCTGGGTACCTTTATAGGTGGTCTTAAGAATGGTCCATGCTTCCTTGGCAACATCTATGGATGATATTTTCTTGAATTCCTCATTGGTCACCCCACAAAACAAAGCATTCAATGCCCTATTGTTGAAATTTGCCGCTATGATTGTTGCATCATCCTAATCCACTGACGCTTCCTTTGGCTTAATCCAGCCAACTTCAACAGCTTGCCATACCTGTTCACCTAGAGCCTGTAAAAACACTTTCATACAAACTTTCCAGTATGCATAATTAGTGCCATCAAATAAAGGAGGAATCAAAAGAGATTGTCCACGACCTATGACAACGGGGGTCAAGGATCACACTTAGGAAATTAATCCAATCAGAGTGTACCTACTCTAATACCACTTGTTGGGAAATTTAGACCTTGATTGATAGAATTAACAAGTTTTAAACCTAAGTTGATAATTAGATTTAGTATGAATAAAACTTGTTAAAACAAATAAACATCAATATCATTTCAAAATCATGCAACAGAAAAATAAATAAGACAAGATATGATGACCCAGGAAAACCAATGAAATAAACTAGTTTCACAGTAAAAACTCTAGGGGGAAACCTTCCTGAAAAGCAATTCATTATAGTAAAGAGAAGTTTCAAATCTAGTACAAAACCTTTGTCCCTAGACTTTACAATCCCCGCAGATGAACTTACAGCAGAAACCTTTTACCATTTTAGAACCTCTAAACTCTTCAATATATGAATGCCACTCTTTTTGCACGAATCCAAGTATGTGACTAACCAATGATGCATGGCTCCCAGTACATGACTAACTCACCAACTTGAAGAAGATGTTGGCTGCAAAGTTCTTCACTTCATCAACAATGAAGATCAAGAAGCACTTGGTTACAAAACCCTAAGGCGCAAAGACGCAGTAGCTTCTTTCAAAGAGAATAAGGCTTCGGTCACCTTTTGCATATGTTCTTCTTGTATTCTCTTATGTGACGACCTCTAAAATAAGCCTTATATATGTCTAGGGTTGTGAGAAAAGAAACTCTACACAAATACATAAGCATGGGCCAAAAATCAGATCTGAAAAACTGATTTCTGTAATTCTCGATAGATACCTTGATAGATAGTATTTGTCAAGCCTTATTAAACCTCGATAGATAGCTATTTGTCGAGTAGCTGTCAAGCTTTAATGAATCTGCACTTCTTCACTTGTTTTTTGGATAGATTTGCATGACTTCAATACTCACTGTTCTTCTTTGAAGTATTAAGCACATCCTATATCTACCCTATTACAAAAAAAGTGCGTTTTGTCAAAGGATTAGCCAATTACATAAATATTGACATATGTTCCTAACAGTGAATCACATATGTCCTAATAGACTCAATTAAACGACATAGAGAAAAATATGCCTTTTTACATGTTGGTTTGGTTTAGGTAGCCGTAAAACCATTAACAAGAGAAGCTTTAAATACAAGTGTTTTACTTTGTTTAAGAGATGACAGACATTTGAGATTTAATGACTCACTTTTGGGAATGATGGAAACAAGTTTACATAATGGACCAGTATATTTTAATTGTTATCCTAATTTTGCTTTAAGTTTATCAGACAAAAATATTATGGATGCTTTAACTATGAATGTAAAAACAGATGGTTATTATATGAAAGAAGGCTCAAAACCTTTAGTTATTATTTATAGGATTTATTATAAACTTATGAAAACGACCCTTGACCCTTAATCCATGGTTGAGCCATCCCCTAAAGGACATACTCTCATTCTTCAAGCCTCAGCCTCAAATAGTAGACTTCGGGTACCCCAATAGATATAATGGACAGACACAAACCCTCCTGAACAATGGCAACTACAAGCCATTGCTCCCACACCAAAGATAGAAAACACAGAACTAGACTTCATAGCACAAAAGACAGATGGTACAGTTATTATTGCTTTCTTTTCAATAATAATGATAGAAAAACTAACAGCCTTATTAGACCAAGTAGTTCTTCAGGCAAAGGGACCCCTATGATGTTTGCCCCCAGGAGCTCCTTCTCCATTAGGACATCTTTCTCTAATTCCAAACCTTTACCTCCTCAGAATCTTCCTCCAGTTATATACCTTCCCCCTGTAAACACTAAAAGAACCCCTGTCTAGACAGAGACAACTTATTATCCGGCAGAAACCAAACAAACTACTCCTAATGTTCACCAAGCCCTTTATTAGCCCCAACCTCAACTTGATTCTCCTACCCACACAGATATATTAGGATTTACAGATCATGATAGACAAATTATTGTTTTATCTAAAGAATTTGTTTTAGACAAAGAATTATTAAGACATGACTATTTAAAACCTAAAAATACTAACAGGAAAAATCAGTTTTTGAAGAATATAATGAACATAATTTAAGAACTAAATATTATGAAATGGTGACAGACTTGCAGACACACTTTAGTTTCTTTGACTTTTTGGACTATCATAACAAAAAGATAAGTGTGATAGAAAAAACATTGTCATGGATGAAGACAGAAAATCATGAAAAGGTGTACCAAACTTATCCACCTTTTGAATCAATTATATTGAATCAAAGTAGTGGAGCTCAAGTGCTAGCTACTCCTATTAAAAGACCTAGTCTAAGTGATAACAATAAGTACCTAGATAGTATAATTCAGCAGAATAATTATACTAATATATATCTAAAATCAATTGGTCAAAAGCTACAAGACATAGAAGATAGAATAACACCCCCTTCTACTTCCATAAAAAAAGAAAATGCGTCTAATACCCCTTTGTTTATCCCTCAAGAAATACCTCCTCACCTTAGATCACCTTTAAAGAAACCTATGACAAAGAAAACTGATGATCTACTTAATGAAATAAATAAAAAGTTAGACTTAATGAAACTAGAGTCATAAAAGACATGGACCCACTAAAAAACAAAAATAGGACGTTAAATACAATACGAAGAACTGAGTCTTCAGAGGATGAAGATTCAGAAGATAATCAATTGACAAATTTGATGGATTTATTAGATATAGATAATTTAGAATCACAATTTATTGATAAATTACAAATTAATAAATTAACTTTATTACAAATTACAAATTAGTAAAACAGGAAGAATTGAGGAAGTATACCCCAAAAAGAATTGGTATCCTAAACCTACTCCTCCTGATTTATAGTTTGAAGAAAGACATACTTTTGTTAATTCATCTTATTCGCTAGATTTAATTTATGAATGGAATATTGATGGAATGTCAGAATATGAAATAAATCTTCTACATGAAATAACTCTGTTCACTAATATTTATAAGATTCATGGAAAACAAAACCACCAGATCGCCCATTTAATTGTCACCGGTTTTGCTAGCCAATTGAAAGGCTGGTGGGATCACTATTTAAATAATGATGACAGAACTCAAATATTGACAACTATTAAAAGAAAAATAGATGGAAGTGTTATAATGACAGATAGACAGCCTTCACAAGATGCAACTTTAATTTTTACTATAACTAAACATTTTGTCGGAGATCCTAATCAATATAAAGAAAGAGCTTCAGATGTTTTAATTACTTTAAGATGTCCAAAACTTTTAGACTTTAGATGGTATAAAGATGTTTTTATTTCAAAAGTTTTAAGTAGAAATGATTGTCAACAATCCTACTGGAAAGAAAAATTTATTGTTGGTCTACATTATTTCTTTGCTCAAAAAGTTAGACTTGATATAGCCAATAATGATGGAACCATGAACTATCCTAGCTTAACATATGGTGACTGTTAGGACATATGTGTTTCACATGTTAGGATCATATGTCACTATTTTATGTAATTGGCTAATCCTTTGACAAAACGCACTTTACTTGTAATTGGGTAGTTCTAAGATGTTTTTAATACTTCAAGAAACAAGTTTTCAAGATCAAGTGTTGAAGTCATCAATTTTGTCCAAGAAAACAAGCTGAAAGTGCCAATTCATTGAAGCTCGACAGCTGGCTCAATAGCTGCTCAACAGCTTATCTAACGAGATTTAAGAAATTCAGAATTCTGATCTAATTTCTTGGAATCCGTGGTTATGTGTTTAGGTATTCTTTTTGCCTAACCCTAAACATGTAAAAGGATTATTTTAAAGGCCTTCAACAGGTTGGCAAGTTGCACAAATATTGAGAAAACTCTATTCAAGCAAATTATGATTTGAGACGAAGTTCTTGCCCTAGTTCATCATTCTTGTGAAGAAATTGCTGTGTATGTGTATCATTGGGTTTTGTGACCAAGCATCTTCTTGATCTTCATCGTTGGAATGAACTGAAGAACTTTGCAACCAACAACCTTCTCAGTTGGTGACTAAAGTTGCGTACTAGGATCCGCGCAATTGGTTAGTCACGTACTTGGAAGCCGTGCATCAAAAGGGGAATTGTCACTATAGAATAAGTCCAATTGGGTATTAGGGTAAGGGTTCAACTATAGGTTGGTAAGGTACTTGAGATTCTTTTACTTGTAATCGCTTGTTGTGATAATAATGGAGTTTCGAGAGTGGTGACCTGAAAATCACCTGGTGGGGTTTTTGCCATCAGGTTTTCCCTATTCGTAAATAAATCACTGTGTCATTTATTTTCTGCTACATACTTTAGTTGTTTGGTGATTTATTTGTGCTACCACGCACTTTGCAAGTTAATTTGATAAATTAATAAACTTGGTTAATTAATAAATTAATTTGTCACAAGGGGTCAATTCGTGTTTGGCCTATCAAGTGGTATCAGAGCAGGCACACTCTAATTAGGTTTTAATCTTTGCTATGTTTGATCCATTGACCCCTGTTTGTCATGGATAAAGGACAGTTATTAATTATACCTCCTTTATTTGATGGCATTAACTATGCATACTGGAAAGTACGCACGAGAGCTTTCTTGCAATCTCTAGATGAGAAAGTGTGGTAGGCTGTTGAGATAGGCTGGACCAAGCCAAAGTAAGCGCCAACAGACTGGGATGATGCCAAGATCAAGGTGTTGAACTTCAACAGTAGAGCATTGAATGCGTTATTCAGTGCAGTCACCAATGAGGACTTTAAGAAGATATCCTTAACTGAAACTACCAAGGAGGCCTTGACCATCCTTCAGACAACCTATGAGGGAACTAAGGCCGTCAAAGACTCAAAGCTTCAGAGGCTAACTACAAGCTTTGAAGAAATTAAGATGGAGGAGGATAAGTCATTTGACGAGTTCTATACCAAGCTTAAGGACATAGTGAACTCAGCGTTTAATCTTGGGGAAATCATTCCTGAACCCAAGATTGTGAGAAAAGTGCTTAGATCTCTACCCGAGAGATTTCATGCCAAGATCACCGCTATAGAGGAATCAAAGGACATTGACCAAATTTCGTTGACTGAGCTGGATGGTAATCTGTAGACCTACGAGCTAGGGTTGACAAGGATTAGCAAGACGGATAAAGGCAAGAGCATAGCATTGAAGGCCAAGAGCAGCGAGACAGATGAGTCTTCAGATGATGAAGATTCCAAGATGAACTCCTACATCACCAGGGAGTTCAAGAAGTTTATGAAGAACGCAAATGGAAAGGGCTTCGACAAGGACTGCAGGCAATCCAGTTCTTCTCATTTTAAAGGCCAAGACAAAGGGAAGAAGGATGCTAAGGAAGGTGGTCAGTACATTGTTCCCGCAGGACCTAAGTGTTTTGGGTCTCAAGGCTTCGGTCACATGAAACATGAGTGTCCTATATATCTCAAGAGCATTGGGAAGAGCAAGGCACTTGCTGCTACCTTGAGCGACATTGAGCTTGAGGATGATTCCGACAATGAGGATGATGGAATCCTGAATGCCTTCACTATCTCTGTAGATCCTACTGAAAGGATTGTAGAAGATGTGGATGAAGAAGATTTGGTGGACTCAAAGTTTGAGAAGATGGATGAGGCAAATCAAACCATTGGAGCACTGAGGTTCGAGAACAATTTATTGGCTGAGAAGACCAAGAAGCTTGAAGCAGAACTGTTTCAAGTCAGAGCTCAACTAGAGAGGACTTCAAGTGCGAAGCTTGATGAGATGCTAAGCATTCAGAAATCTGCTTCTGATCACACATGTTTAGGGTATGAATTCTCTTCTTCTAATAATACTTCTACTAGTATTACTGTTTTTGTTCCTCTTAGCAATATTGTTGAAATTGAGAACAATAATGTTAAAATTGATTTAGCTAGTAGGAACTTAGACAAGGGTAAATCTATATTAGGAGCATCCCCTAAACTTGAGAAGAAAAATGCTAAAAACCCTAAGGCTAAGAAGGCTCCCTCTCAAAAGCCTAAATAAAAGAAGCAACATCTCTATCATCATTGTGGTATTGCTGGTCATACTCGACCAAATTGCTATAAGTGACTAGCCATTCAACAGAGCAACGACATGATAGCATCTGGAAGCCAAAATCAGCTTCAATCCTCTCTTGCTCCTTTTGGAGACCTTCTTAAACCCCTCGTGTTCCTTTCGAACTTGAACGGTTTCAATTCTTTCCCTTCACCACAGGTTCAAGGGTTTGCTCAAAGGAAAGGTTCTTCCAAGGTGTGGAAGGAAAAGGGCTCCAAATGATCCTATCACTTCTTCTCACTCTTCTTGTTTTTGTTTTTGCATAATTTGAGTGTTTTGTTTTTCTTTTGAGTCAGTCTAGTTTTGTTACTTTGCTTAACATGTTTTTGTTGTTTATTTTTGTTTTTCATATAAAAATTAAAAAAAAATGAAAAATAAAAAAAATACAAAAACAGTGTGTTATGTGTAAGTTGGTACTTGTGTACCTTGGATGGCCATTGAAACAAAGTTTTCTAAACTTTGTATCTCTTGTAGCTTAGATGAGCATCTCTATGCACAACTAAGCAAGTGAGCTTTGTGGCTCTTGTTTGTGATGAGTAAGATTAAGTTATCTCTTGTACTTAACACTCATATCACTCTTTTTGACGAGAAGGACTAAAAAATTCTAAAAGAAAGGCATAAATAACCATCTCACCACTGTTGCCCGTCAATCATAATATGACACTTGTATACTTCGGCATAGCAAAAGTGCAATGTCAAAATCTTAACTTAAATGGTTATTTCATTTCTATCTCTTATATGCCTATGCATGTTTTGCTTAAATAAAAATATGCAAAGAAAATAAAAAGCAAAAAGATCAAAAATACTTTAAATATGATTGCAAGCGTGTTTTCTAGGAGATGTGGGAGTTATAGGATGTACCTCGAAGGTGATAGTCTCCATCAAGTAGTTATGATTGTGTGTGAGTTAAAGTAATTTTCTTATATCTCAAATCGTCATAACTTGTATACACTTATGCAATCTTGCGATATTTTTCTCACACAATACGCAATATTCTTTGCTACTTTTGATACATGTGCAGGTACAATGTGATTTGGCCATCACAAGGTTTTACATGTGTTAATGTATGCTCACTAAACTGTCTTGACTTGTTTTTGAAATATAAAATTGGTTAGACTTGTTTACTATGTGTGTGTGTTTTTGAGATCCATGTGCTTTTAAAAATCTTTGTTGAAAGATGTTTTTGAGAGCTTAAAATGTTATTTGGATCATTGGTTAAGTTGCATACTTGATTGCATTCATGTCTATGTTTCTTTCCTCTCGAAAAACTATTTTGAAAAGCTGGCTCGACATCTCCTCAACACCTCCTCGATAGCTAGCTATCTGTCGAGCTTCCTAAGCTTTTTCTTATTGCATTCTCGACAGCACCTCGACACCTGGTGGATTGATTGAGAAAGTTTCTAACCTCTTGACAGCTCCTCGACACTCGGTGGATCGATCGAGCCTCATATCTTGCTTCTGGTGTTTTTCTTCCTCGACAACTTCTCGACACATGATCTGTTGACGTTGCTTTTCTCAATAGATGTCTCGACACCACCTCGACACCTCATCTATCGAGATTTACTGATGGTCTATATATTCTCCTTATGCGATCTGCAGCTCATTTTTATCAATCTCTCTCTCGATACCTCTGTCTTTTCACCTCCCAAACCTCTCTCACTCACTCCAAACCTCTTCCCTTGGGATTCCCAAGCTTTTTCAAGTTTCTCTTCACTTGGTAAACTTCTAATCTCCTTCATTTACATGCATTTCATGTTTTGAAACCTAAGATTTGGGGTTTTTTTGAAAAATTTTGGGGTTTTTCAAAATTGATAAGTTATTGTTGATATTTTGGGATGGGTTTTGCTTACATGATCTTAAAACTTCATGCATTGCATCACACATGCATTATAACTATATTTTCATGCATTTAGATGTGTGTTATATATGTTCAATTGATTGTGTGCTGGTAGGATTGGATTGGGCTGAGCCCATGATGCAATTTATTTTGCATGTCACATGTTCATGCATTTTCCATGCATTTATACGTCTTTTCAATATACTTATTATATTGAACTGTTTTGGAGCTTTTCTGATTATATTTTTCTCTCTCCCTTTTCTGTTGGTTACGTTAGTAGTGTCTATGGCACCTAAGTGTAAATCCACTCTGGCCCGGAGTCCTTTTCATTCCGGTGCCTCTTCCTCTTCTGATCATGTACCTCTCCCTCTCTCTGTTTCCGTAATGATGATGCCCACAAGGCATTTACGGAAAACTTTTCTCAATGAGACACTCATTTGAAACGCCAAGTCATCTTGGGTCATTTTGCTGACACCGTCCTTCCCACTGTCATTCACAGTCGGGAATGGGAGTCTCTTTGTGACGAGCCCGTCACTTGTCCTCTCGTGCTGATTCAGGAGTTCTACTCCAACATGCATGGGATTGACCGCTCCGTACCTCATTTTGTTACTCGTGTTCGAGGTATTTCCATTCCTGTCACACCATAGCTTGTTGCCGATGTGCTTAGGGTTCCTAGGATAGAGTTTCCCGACTATCCTTTCTGTGAGCGTCTAAGGACTGTTCCAAGGATGAGCTCATGTCTACTTTCTGTGAGCGTCCTTCGGAGTGGGGTGAGTGCTAGTTCACTTACTACTCGAGCTTTGCAAAAGGCTTGTGGTTTTTGAACATGGTGATGACCTTTGTACTCTATCCTCTCTCGCACTACAACTCCATTACGGAGTCTCATGCTCTTTTCTTGTTATCTCTTCTTGAGCATCTTACCATTGACTTCCCCTCCCACTTTATTGTGTCTTTGATAGATGTTTTTTAGGATTCGACGTCCCGTGATAAGCTCGTCTTTCCTTCTGCTATCACGAGGATTTTACACCATTTTTTCGTCCCTTCTCCCGCAACTGACCCCTTTACTTACATGTGTGCCATAGACACCGCTACCATAAAACATAGTGAGGATTTAGGTCGTAATTGCAAGATTCTACACCTCCCTCCCATCCGACTCCATCTCGTTCTGCTCGACCCACATCTGTTCCCTCTTCTTCCTCGAGCAATGTGTCTTTGGGAGACATCATGGCGCAGCTTCAGCGCATGGATACTTGCCTAGATACAATCTCCACAGAGTTGTCTCAGGTGAATGTCCATGTTGGCCGTATAACTCGACGACAGACGACCATGGCCGGATTTGCTCCTGAGGCTACCCCTTCACCACCTCCTTCTGTGGCTTCTGATTCTGAGGATGAGGATGATGATGATAGTGATGACAATGACACTTCGGATGATGATGATGGAGATGCTAGCTCTACTGATGAGATGTCTACTTGACACTTTTACCTTTTGTCATTCGTGACAAAAAGGGGGAGTAGTTTTGGATATGAGAGTAGTCATGCTTAGGAGGAGAGTTAGACATTTTTGTTAGGGGGTTATTGTTATTGTTATTATTGAGGGATGTAGTGAGGATGCTATGTATCTTTTCTTTTCTTTCTTTTTTAGATACTTTGTTCTTGTACATGAGGTCTTTTGACCATTTATAGACATACATTGTACTTATCTCTTTCTTTATGTTGATGTATGTTTTTCTTTCACCTACCCTTTCATGTGTTATTTCTTTTCTCCCTTTATACATATGCTTCTTATTATTTGTATGCAATCTATCTATTTCGGCTTCACACAAAGATGTCTTGATGAGTTTTTCTTAAAGTGTTTCAGAAATACAAGTTGCCAAAGTCTACTTGCCATAAACTTTCTTCTTGCAAAGATTTTCAAGAGTTTGTGATAGGATAGATTTTATTGTATTCAACAAGTGAATATGAGTTGAGTGATTTATGACTTCTCTCATATGCTCATTTGTTTATTGTAGTTTTGTCATGGATTGCCAAAAGGAGAGATTGTTAGACATATGTGTTTCATATGTTAGGATCATATGTCACTATTTTATGTAATTGGCTAATCCTTTGACAAAACACACTTTACTTGTAATTGGGTAGTTCTAGGATGTTTTTAATACTTCAAGAAACAAGGTTTCAAGATCAAGTGTTGAAGTCATCAAGTCTGTCCAAGAAAATAAGCTGAAAGTGCAAAATCATTAAAGCTCAATAGCTTATCTGTCGAGATTTAAGAAATTCAGAATTCTGATATGATTTCTTGGAATCTGTGATTATGTGTTTAGGTATTCTTTTCTCTTAACCCTAAACATATAAAACAATTATTTTAAAGGCCGTCAACAAGTTGGCAAGTTGCACAAACATTGAGAAAACTCTATTCAAGCAAATTGTGACCTGAGACAATGTTCTTGACCTAGTTCATCATTCTTGTGAAGAAGTTGTTGTGTATGTGCACCATTGGGTTTTGTGACCAAGCATCTTCTTGATCTTCATTGTTGGATTGAACTGAAGAAATTTGTAACCAACAATCTTCTCAGTTGGTGATTGAAGTCGCGTATTAGGATCCGCGCAATTGGTTAGTCACATACTTGGGAGCCGTGCATCAAAAGGGGAACTATCACTACAGAACAAGTCCAATTGGGTATTGGGGTAAGGGTTCAACTGTAGGTTGGTAAGGTACTTAGGATTCCTTTACTTGTAACCGCTTGTTGTGATAATAGTGGAGTTTCGAGAGTGGTGACCTAAAAATCACCCGGTGGGGTTTTTGCCGTAAGGTTTTCCTCATTTGTAAACAAATCACCATGTCATTTCTTTTCCGCTGCATACTTTAGTTGTTTGGTGATTTGTTTGTGCTACCACATGTTTTGCAAGTTAATTTGATTAATTAATAAACTTGGTTAATTAATAAATTAATTTGTCACAAGGGGACAATTCGTGTTTGGCCTATCTGTGACATAATATCCTTAATCAATAAAACAGTTCTATGGTTGTATAATGATTTAAGGCTAAAAAATAAACTAGAGAAAGAAAAAAGATATGCTAAAAAGGAGCTAGGAACTTTTTGTGAGCAATATGGCTTTGATCCGTTGATTGCTCCCTCTAGGAAAAGAAAGAAAGAAAAGGAAGATGTTGATAGATATAAAACCAATAATAGAAGATATAGTAAAAGTAGGTCTAAAGAAAAGAAAGAAGAGTCCAAAAGAAACAAACATGATAGAGAGAACGACATTATTTGCTTCAAATGTGGTAAAAAGGGACACACTAGTAGATACTGTAACTTTCAAAGAAAGATAAATAAACTTGACATATCAAGAAAGTTAAAAGATAAATTAATGAGTATACTAGAACAGACAGATAGTGATGAAATAGATAATAAAATTCACCAGATAGATAATTATGATATCACCTCATCATCAACAGATATTTCTTCAGATAATGGAAAAGTTAAATTATGTAATTGCAATAACCTTGATAACTGTTATTGTAAAAGAAAATTAAAAATAAGTGTTTTAACAAAACAAGAAGATATAATAATGGATTTAATAAACAAACTTCCGGATTTACAGTCTAAGAAGGATTATTTGTCTAAACTAAAAGAATCTTTAACTCAAATCGACATATTTGAAATAGATTTGAGAGATTACAAGTCAACCTATAATTATGCAGAAATTACTTATAGAATTAAACCTAGTAAACCTATAACAGTAACAGATTTACAGATAGATATCAGTAATCTAAGAAAAGAATTAAAAGAATTAAAATCAGAAAATTCATTTTAAAAGACATGATTGAGCAGATAGCTGCACAAGTAATTAGTGTAAATGATAGAATTAGATATGGTAATGAACCCTTGACAAACTCCTCTCTTCCTAATAGAAATAATTATATGAATAAAAGCTTTCATAAAGAAGAATATAAAGATGAATTTTTAAATATAATTGACTTTCCAGAAATGGTATACTGAAATAACTCTAGTTGTGCATAAAGAATTCCCGTTAATAGTTGTTGCACTTGTTGATTCTAGTGCTGATATGAATTGCATACAGGAAGGATTAATACCTTCCAAATATTATGAATCAACAATAGACAGATTAACTCAGGCTAATGGTGACAAAGACATATATATATATATATATATAATGGAATCAATTTCAAAACACCTTTCTTCTTAGTAGAAAAGTTGTCCTCTAAAGTTATTCTAGGGAATCCTTTTTTGGCTTTACTTTATCCTTTTTCCACAACAGACAATGGAATATGTACTAATATTTTGGAAATAGAAGTATTTTTTAAGTTCATCTTACCTATAATCCCTAAGGATATACATTTACTGAAAGAAATCTCAACATTTAAAGACATAAATACTGATGAGCCAATAATAAACAATGATGAGATTACTACAAATCCAAAGGTAGATGATACTATAAGTTCTACCAAGTAGCACTTATGTATATACATATTATTTGAAATATATATAGTTTGTTTTTAGAAAGATTATTTAAAGTTTGTTTTCAAAAATTTTATTTAAAGTTTGTTTTTAGAAAGATTTTATGCTAAAATTTTACTTAATTAAACAAACCCCTTCTCAGAAATACTTAATTAAACAAACCCCTTCTCAGAAATATTTGAATCCCTCTAAAAAATAGACAACCTTCTAATAGAACCCTTTGAATAAACCCCCTCAGAAGTATGCCCAAATTTGATCACTAGTTGCATGAAGGCCTTTAGCTAAGGTGTATTTGCACTATATTAATTTGTTAATTTTAAAATTAATGGTCAATTGCCAGGCAAGCAAGATAGCCATTCTATGGCTAAAATAGCAGACTGAATTTTGCCAAACAGAAATCTTTATTAAAGATTTCAAATAGCGCATGAAGGCATCTCAATAGAGGCAACATCCCTTTAGAATACAAGGTCAACAGACATAATGACAATAGCAACTATAGCTATTAACAAACAAATCCAGAAAGGACAGACAACTGTGATAGATCATTATTCATCCATAACAGACCATTATTCATTGCAACAGATCACTATTCACCAGCACACGTGAATAGCTTTAAGACAGATCCAAGACATTCAAGACAAATATAGACAGATGTTTATAAGTCACTACTGTTTACTAGCATGTGTGAAAAGAGACTGATAGATTCCCAGGCAGACTACTGCTCATTAATAGTCACAATATTCTACAAGTTTCCACTGACAAATTAACTTGAGTTAACTTTATTAACTCAAGTTACTTTTGAAGACCTACTATGGTTTACTTCATCTATAAATAGGCAAACTTTGAAGACAGAGGACAGGTCCAAAGTTTTCATATTCCATACTCCATTTTAACTTATTTTGAATATATCTATTTTGCTATTTTCTTCTTTATCATCTATTTTATCATTGTTTATGCTTCCTATTTGGTTCTAAAGACCTAGGATTGTATGTATTTAGAACTCTAATGTGTATTGTTGGCAAACCATGATAAAACAGTATGTTTAGTCATGTTTAGACTTGCTCAAAGTTGATTCATTTATGTAAAGTTGGAATAAGCTGTTGCAGGATTCATTTATGCTTCTCGGCCTGGTTCGATCGATCGAAGCTTAGGCTCGATCAATCAAAAATCAGGTCAGAGGCTTTTTCTGCAGAATTCCAACTTAGCCCTAGTTTTGTTTTAAAACGTTTAGGGTTTTCTATTTTGCCCTAGGTATAAAAGGCAAACTCTAGCCACGTTTTAGTGTTGCTCATATTACTGTTTGTGTGAATCTCTTGTGAGATCCTTGAGGAGCTTTCCTTCACACAAGTTTAGGATTATCAAGGAGGAGATTTCTTCAAGAACTTGATGATCATTTAGTTGCTTCCATAAGAACTTAAAGAAACACAAGCAGGTGTACTTGTACTTGCTGGAGAATCCAAGAACGAAGGAGTCCATGGTCTCGAAGCTTGCATGTGGTCGTGTTAGTAAGTTCTACTGGTGGGTAGCAATAAGAAGTTGAGCGTGGGGGCTTGTAAGTCTTATTGTATGAACTTCGATTCTTTCAAGATAGTGGATTCAGGTTTACCTTGAGGATAACTAGGTTAAATCCTCCCCAGGTTTTTATCGATTTGGTTTCCTAGGTGATCATATCATTGTGTTATTTATCTTTCCGCTGCTTTGCATGATATGATTGTTTGATTATGATAATGTAGATTTGGAATTTGGACTAAGTAACAACTTGGCTAATTACCTAGGTTAATTCAATTGTGTTTTAAGGGGTCTAAAAACTATCAAGTGGTATCAAAGCGGGTTGCTCTCTTGTTGTTGATCTTTTGGTCACCGAGCTGATCCTTAACCCCTGTTGTCATGAAATACGAACACTCTCTTGTTATTCCTCCTCACTTTGATGGGAATAATTATGCTTATTGGAAAGTAAGGATGAAAGCATTCTTAAAATTGATTGATGAGAGAGTCTAGAACTCCGTTGAATACGGATGGGAGAAGCCCACTACTCCTGTTAGTGAGTGGCAAACTTCTTAAAAGAAGCAGCCACTTTCAATAGCAAGGCTATGAATGCTATCTTTAACTCTGTTTCTATGAAGAAATTTAAGAGAATCTCTAATGTTGAGGTTGCTCATATTGCTTGGAATATCCTCCAGACTATGCATAAAGGCTCAAATGCTGTCAAAATCAACAAATTGTAGCAGTTAACTTCTAAATTTGAAAGCATTAGGATGTCTGATGATGAATCTTTTGATGAATTCTATGCTAAACTTAATGATATTGTTAATTATTCTTATAACTTAGGTGAAATCTATGATCAACCAAAAATTGTTAGGAAGATTCTTAGATCTTTAATTGAAGACTTTAGACCCAAGGTGACTACCATTACTGAGAGCAAGGATGCGGACTCCATCCCTGTTGATGAACTTGTAGGATCACTTCAATCTTATGAGTTGGACCTATCCAAAACTAGCAAATCCAAATCAATGGCTCTTAAGTCAGTTGATGATGTTAAGGTTGATGGATTTGATGATGAGCTCTCTGCTATAGAGATTGCTTACCTCGCCAAGAACTTTAGAAACTTTCTCAGGAATAGTAATAGAAAGGCAAAAGGTATGAACACTGCTGAACCTAGAAACTTTAGGAAGAATGATCCCACTAAGGTTAACAATAATGATAAACCTAGAGAAAAAGTAGGTCAATCTTCAAATAATTCTATGGGTCCTCAGTGTTTTGGATGTCAAGGGTATAGTCACATGAAATCTGAATGTCCTACCTATTTGAAGTCTAAAGGTAAGGCTATGGTTGTAACCCTTAGTGATGGTGAAGTTTCTAATGATGAGTCAGGCTGTGATGAGGATGGAAACTTCATTGCTTTCACTGCTACTGCTGTAGTAAATGAAAGCATATCTGCTAAAGAGAACCCTTCTGATGGAGAACTCTTTGAGGATGCAGATCTTCAAGAAGCCTACAATAAACTTTGCAAAGTTGCTGCAAAGGATGCTATGAATGTTGAACTTGTCCTGAAGAAAATTGAATCTCTTGAGCTTGATAAGAAGAATTTGCTTGTTAAACTGTTTGATGTTAATGAACTTTTGAACAATGTGAAAATTGAGAATATGCTATTGCTTGATAAAGTTAAATTGTTGGAACTTGATTTATTTGTTGCTAGATTTGCTAGTTCTAAACTTGATCAAATGTTGAGTGTTCAAAAGCCTCATTCTGACAAATCTGGATTAGGTTTTGTTGAAAGCATCTCTGAGTCTACTCCCCATTCCACAAACTTTGTTCCTTCATCTTCTTTTGAACCATCTGTGAGTGAGGTTGTGAGTGAAACTATCAAACCCCCTGTGAGTGAGGTTGTCAAACCCATATAAGTTTCACCATCTAGGAAGATTAGGGTTGATTTGAAAGAATCCAAACCTAAGGAGTCTACCCTTTCTAAGGACAAGATGCATGGTAAGCCTACTTGGGTTTGTCATTTTTGTGGGAAGTCTGGACATATTCGTCCAAACTCTTACAAGCTGCAAGCTGCTAAGAAAGCAAACAAACTAAAAGTGTATGTGCCTCAAGCACAAGATCCTATAGCACTTATTGGTGAATTGGTAAAGGCTCTCAACTTTTATTCCAATCTTGGAGTTGGAAATCATTCTAATGTGAATACAAACTCCAATGCTCGTGGTGCATCTAAAAGGTTTTGGATGCAAAAGACTCAATCTAAAAGGTCCTTGTGCTTTATTGCTTTTCCCTTTGTGACCATTGTTCTTTGGTTTTTATATATTTTTTTGTTGTTACTAGGATTTGCATTGCATAACATTCATGCATTTCATTCTAGGTGTTTTTATTCAAAAAAAAAAAAAAAAAAAAAAAAAAAGGGAAGGAAAAGGAAGCAAATTGTGTTTTTGCACTATTCTCTTGGTTTTTGAACAACAAGGTTGATCAATTTATTTTCACATGAGATGTCTTTTATACCTTGTTTAGCTTTGACGAGCTTACTTATTGCACTTTGCTAGTCAAAACCTTGTAGTGCATGTTGTGTGGGAAAGATGTTTATGGTTTTGATCACTTTGTCTTGATCTTGAAGTCACATGTCTTTGACTGTCGGACTTGAACCTTTTGAGAAATGCATAAATAACCATCTCACCACTATTCACTAGCCAATCATGAACACCTTAGTGCATATCGTAAGATTTTGTGCTCAAGAAAGTGTAGCACTTGCACAAAAAGAACATAAGGTGTAGCCTCGGTTTGTATGACAAAATTGGTGTGTACATTATCCTGGCTATTTTAATAACTTTCTGAATAATTAAAATTTATGTGTACAATATGAGGTAAAATCAAGAAACTTACATAATTGCAAGCTTATGATCTAAGAGATGTGGGAGTTTTATGATGTAACTCTTTATGTGATAATCTCTTTCAAATTCTATGTGATGAATTTTGTAGACTTTGTGCTTATTGCTATTCACATATCACCTCACATGTATCTCAAGATTTTGCTAGATTCACACACTACACAAGTTACTCTTTGCTAAACATTGTACATGTTATTGTGTGCGTTTTTCGGTCTGACCAACCAAGTTTGCAATTACTTTGAGTTTTTGTGCAAAACATATTTTGTGTTTGAGAATTTAAAGGGAGAATGTTTGGTTAAATCCTCCCCAGGTTTTTACTAGTTTGGTTTCCTGAGTGATCATATCATTGTGTTATTTATCTTTCCGATGCTTTACATGATATGATTGTTTGATTATGATAACATAGATTTGGAATTTGGACTAAGTAACAACTTGGCTAATTACCTAGGTAAATTCAATTGTGTTCTAAGGGGTCTAAAAACTATCACTTCCATATTGCTACTGTGCTCTCTCCTGGGTATGTTATGGAGTTACAAGATTACAAAGTAAAACTGTCTTTAGAAACTGAAAGGTTACAAGATTCTATCTAAAGGGAAGGATTACAAGATTAAAGAGAAGAAGGATTACAAGAGTCTTTCTAAGGGAGAGGGAGAGAGCTATCTTCTTTCTGGAGTTGGAACTTGAGAACTAGAACCTTAGAGAATTTGGAACCTTTAAACTAGACCTGTCTTTTGTCTTCAAAGTCTATCTATTTATAGTTGAAGTGAACTGTAGTAAGTCTTCAACAGTAACCTAAGTAAAGTTAACTTAGGTTAATTTGTCTGCAAAAACTTGAAGAACTTTGTGGAAATTACTATTGCTGAGCAGTAGATTGTCTAGGAATCTGTTAGGTCTCCTTTTACACATGCTAGTAAATAGTAGACACATGCTAGTCAGCAGTAGTGCCTTATGAACATCTATCTGTATTTTTTTGAACTATCTTGGATCTATCTGGAAGCTATTCACGCGTGCTGGTGAATAGAGTTCTGTCGTAGTGAATCATCTGTCATCATTGTCTATCTGGGAGAGCATCCTGTATTGTTTGGCATATCTATCTGTCTATCAATTTGTATCTGCATAGTTATCATAATCTAGCGAATCAGAGTTATCCTCATACTGCTCATGCTCATGGATTACTCCATAATTACTACATAGAACGCAGTATGAAATAGGAAGATAAATAGCAACACGATCCTTTATTGTCATTAATCTAGGATCCTTAACAATCTTTCTTTTCACAAAATGCCTTCTTGTCGAAAGTCTTGGACCATATACAACTATCCTATTGGTGTGGCCATATAAGTGGAAGCCTCTGTCTAATTCTTTTTGTACTTCATAAATCTTGTTACTCATGAAATTAGACCATTCTTGAGCTAGAACATCTGGATCATCAAGTGATAAATAAGTATCTCCTGTATACCAGTTGTATTTAGAGATACAACCCCAATCATGGATAAGGACCAGAATGTGTGCTGGCCGAACTTCCATATAATTGCTATTGTCCCAAGTTTCAAAGCATTAATTAGAAAGTTAGTTAAGTTGCTAGGAAAAAAAAAAAAAAACAAAAACAGTTCTTGAAAGATGTAGGAAACATTTAAAAAAGAAAAAAAAAGAAAAAAAGAAAAAAAGATATAAGCATTGCTTAGAAACTATGATTTTTTATGGTTGAGTTAATTGTATTTAGTATTTACACTATGTTTGGTTGTAGCTATGGAAAGGGAAAAGAAAGGAAATGAGGAAGGGAAGGAAAAGAGAAGAGAAAATATTTCCTTTTGATGTGTTTGAATGAAGGAAAGAAAGGAAAGAAGAAATGTGAGAGTTTTATATTTTCTTTGTTTGGTTTGCAAAGGGAAAAATGTGTGTTTTTACCTCTGTACCCTTATTAATAATGAGAAAATCATATATTAAAATACTTATAATTTATAAAAAATGTTAAGGACATATTTGCCATTTTATAATATAAAGTGGTGGATCCTATGTGATTAATGCTCTCCCTTACATTGTGTTTGGAAATGAGGGAAGGAAAGAGAAAAAAAAAAAAAAAAAAAAAAGGAAAAATAAGGAAAGGATATCATTTCCTCCGTTTAGTTGTACAAGAGAAAAGAAAAGTGAATAAGTTGGAATGATAATATTTCCATGGGCCCAACTGTATTAGCATCTACCCAATTTGGGCGGAAATGGAACTAACACTATGTTTGGTTGTAGTTATGGAAAGGGAAAAAGAAAGGAAATAAGAAAGGTAAGGGAAAAAGAAAGAAAGGTAAAGTTTCCTTAATCTTCAAAGAGTAATAGTACAATTATTATTATTTTCCTTTTTGAATCAATTATTCATTAAAAAAGAAGAAGACTAATATTGAAAATTTGAAACCCATAAATAATTCATCAAAAGGATCAACCCATAAAAAACTAGTATGTAGCCCATGCTACCGCACGGGAATGGTTAATTGTAGTGATACTATTGGTCAATTTCTTTTTGTCTTTTTGGGTTTATCACAAGGAGGATAGAATTAGATAAAACAATAAAAATAGATATTGCATTTTATTATTTAAGTGATGCTATTGGACCTTTTTAAAGCAAACTAAATGTAAAACTTAAAGCAATGGGAAACAAACTATTTCCCTAAGTTAATTTTTTCAATCCTCATAAATATTTAGATTCATGATTTTTTAAAATTTGTACTTTCACTGAGCCACTAAACCGCATGATGAAAAAGAAACAAGAATAATAATGAAGTCTATACTGTCATCAATCAAATACAATTAGTTCATATTAATCTTCTCCAAAAATTGCTAAATCCATCAACTCCTTTGGCTTTGGAATTGAACAATGTAGTCAGCAAACCATCCAAAACCCCATAAACCATGGCTACCCCTTCCCTTTTTTTTGCCAGCAAACTTAAAGCAGAGTCTCTCGCAAATGCAAAACTCAAATCTCTTGCTATATCTTATGCCCTTCCTACTGGAACCCCATATACCGTCCAAAAATCAATGTTACCATCAGTAGGAGTACAAAGGGAGTCATCATAAGCATACTCAAAGGGATTTTGAAGTGAAACTTCAATTAAAATATCCTAAACTAATTATCATAATATAATAACATGATATAGAGATTCTATATTAATTTGAAGAAGTCAATAAGACTTATAAATGACTTTTCTATCACTAAGACCCTTTCCCATCTTTATTACAGTCACTGCTGCTACATCAGATGAAATCCCTACCTGAAACAAACATGCTCTCACATTCACCACAGAATTTGAAAACAAAAAGTCCAGCAAGTAGCAACTAAGAACTTTAGAAATTCTGTGTTTAACCAATAAAATGAGTAAGGAATTTTTTTAGTTGAGGATTGGAAAAAGGTGCAACTATGGCTACCAAAACTTTTGGAATAAAACCTGAACATAATTAAATCAATGATGTTAGGACATATGTGTTTCACATGTTAAGAACATATGTCATGATTGTATGTAATTGGCTTATCCTTTGACAAAACACACTTTACTTGTATTTGGGTAGACTTAGGATGTGTTTAAATACTTCAAGAAATTACATTTCAGGATCAAGCGTTGAAGCCTTCAAGCCTGTTCAAGAAATCAAGCAAAGAGTGCAAATTCATTAAATCTTGACAGCTGGTCGATAGCTTCTTGACACCTCCTATTTGTCAAGGTTTAAGAATTTCAGAATTCAGTCTGATTTTCTTGGGATCCGTGAATATGTCTTTGGGCCTTATTTTCTTCTAACCCTAGACATATAAAAGGATTGTTTTAAGAGCCGTCAAACGGTACACAAGTTGCACAAGCATTGAGCAAACTCTATTCAAGCAAATTGTGACCGGAAATAAGGTTCTTGACCTAGTTCATCTCTTTCTCTTGAAGAATTTGCTGTGTATTTGCACCGTAGGGTTTTGTGACCAAGCATCTTCTTGATCTTCATCGTGTGGATGAACTGAAGAACTTTGCAACCAACAATCTTCTCAATTGGTGTTATTGAAGTCGCGTACTGGGATCCGCATAATTGTTAGTCACGTACTTGGGAGCCGTGCATCAGAAAGGGGAACTGTCACTATAGAACAAGTCCAATTGGGTATTAGGGTAAGGGTTCAACTGTAGGTTGGTAAGGTACTTGGGATTCCTTTACTTGTAACCGTTTGTTGTGATAATAGTGGAGTTTCGGGAGTGGTGACCTGAAAATCACCTGGTGGGGTTTTTGCCGTTAGGTTTTTCCCTATTTGTAAACAAATCATCATGTTATTTATTTTCCGCTGCATAATTAGTTTATTGGTGATTTGTTATGCTACCATGCATTTGCATAAATTGATTAATTAATAACTTGACTAATTAATTAATTAATTTCTATCACAAGGGGTCATTCAAGATTTTTCTTCTCTTGGTAAGTTTCTAATCTCTCATTCTTCATGCATTTCATGATTTGAAACTTAGGTTTTGGGTTTTTGAAAAATTTTGGGGTTTTTCAAAATTGATGAGTTATTTTTTAAATTTTGGGATGGGTTTCAATTAAATGAGTTTAAAACCTAATACATTGCATCACATTAGCATTTTAATAGTGTTGACATGCATTTAGATGTGTGCTGACAGGTTTGGATTGGGCTGAGCCTATGATGCTTTTTGTTTTGCATGTCACATGTTCATGCATTTCCCATGCATACGTACCTTATTTTCAATATATTTGATATTATTGATATTGCTTGGGACTTTTCTGATTGTTCTTCTCTTTTTATCCCTCTAATTCTGTTTACATTAGTCATGTCTATAACACCTAAACGTAAATCTACTCCTGCCCAGAACCTTCTTCGTTCCAGTGCTTCTTCATTTTCTGATCCTTCACCTTCTAATGTTCAGTTCCATGATGATGATGACTTTAAGGCATTTTCGAAGAACTTCTCTAGACGAGGCATTCATTCAGAACACCAAGTCATTTTGTCGGACTTTGCCAACACTAACTTTCCCTCTGTCATTCACAGTAGGGGATGGGAGTCACTGTGAGATGTCCCGGTCACATGTCATCTCATGCTTATTCAGGAGTTCTACTCCAACATGCACGGGATTGACCATTTAGTACCTTTCTTCTTCACTCGCGTTCGAGGTACGCACATTCCTGTCACACCGCAACTGGTTGCGGATGTGCTTCGGGTCCCTAGGATAGAGTTTCCTAACTATCCTAATTGTGAGCGTCTGAGGACTGTGTCCAAGGATGAGCTCATGTATTCTTTTTGTAAGCACCCTACTGCTTAGGGTGAGCGTCTGTTTACACCATGTCGACCTTTTGCTAAAGGTCCTAGATTCATGAACATGGTGATAACTTTGTTTTGCATCCATTTTCTCACTATAACTCCATTACAGAGCCTCGTGCTCGATTTTTGTTATCTCTTCTTGAGCATCTTACTATGGATTTTCCTTCTCACTTCATTCTCTCTATTATAGATGTTCATTTAGATTCGGCGTCCCGTGATAAGCTCATCTTTTCTTCCGCTATCACGAGGATTTTGCGCCATTTTTCTGTTCCTTTTCCCTCTTCCAACCATTTTACCATCTTGTGTGCCATAGATTATGCTACTGTTAAACGTAGCGAGGTCCAGTTTCAGTCGCGGCAGTCGGATTCAATAGCACCTTCCTCTTATTCTGCATCATCCCATTCTACTCCATCTGCATCCGCTCCTTTTTCTTCTGGTGATGTGTCCTTAGGAGACATCATGGCGCAGCTGCAGCGCATGGATGCTCGCCTGGATACACTCTCTACGGAGTTGTATCAGGTGAACGTTCGTGTCGGTCGTATTTCACGACGGCAGGCGACTATGGACGGTTTTGCACCTGAGCCTACTCCTTCACCACCTCATCCAGTGGCTTCTGATTCTGATGCTGAGGATGACGATAATGATGATGGTGATGACGATGATGCTTCAACTGATGATGGAGATGCTAGCTCTACCGATGAGATGTTTACTTGACACTCTACCCTTTGTCACTCGTGACAAAAAGGGGGAGTAATTTTGGATATGAGAGTAGTCACTCTCAGGGGGAGAGTTAGTTTTTGGGATCATTGTGTTAGGGGGAGTGTTATTATTTTTTTGAGGGATGTAGTAAGGATATTATGTATCTTTTCTTTTCTTTTCTTTCTTAGATATATTGTTCTTGTACATGAGGTCTTGTGACCATTTATAGACATACATTGTACTTATTTTATTTTTTATATTGTTGATGTATGTTTCTCTTTCACCTACCCTTTCTTGTGTTGTTTTTTTTCTCTCTTTATACGCATGCTTCTTATTATTTGTATGCAATTTATTATTTCTGTTTCACACAAAGATGCCTTGATGAGTTTTGTTTAAAGTGTTTCAGAAATACAGGTTGTCAAAGTCTACTTGTCATAAACTCTCTTCTTGCAAAGTTTTTCAAGAGTTTGTGTTATGATAGATTTTATTGTATTCAACAAGTGAATAAAAGTTAAGTGATTTATGACTTCTCTCATATGTTCATTTGTTTGTTTTGGTTTTGTCATGGATTGCCAAAGAGGGAGACTGTTAGGACATATGTGTTTCACATGTTAAGAACATATGTCATGAATGTATGTAATTGGCTTATCCTTTGACAAAACGCACTTTATCTGTATTTGGGTAGACTTAGGATGTGTTTAAATATTTCAAGAAACTACGTTTCAAGATCAAGTGTTAAAACCTTCAAGTTTGTTTACGAAATCAAGCAAAGAGTTCAAATTCATTAAAGCTCGATAGTTGTTCAATAGCTTCTCGACACCTCCTATCTGTCGAGGTTTAAGAATTTCATAATTCAATCTGATTTTCTTGGGATCCATGAATATGTTTTTGGGCCTTCTTTTCTTCTAACCCTAGACAATAAAAGGATTATTTTAAGAGCTGTCAAATGGTACACAAGTTGCACAGGCAATGAGCAAACTCTGTTCAAGCAAATTGTGACCGAAAACAAAGTTCTTGACCTAGTTCATCTCTTTCTTTTGAAGAAGTTTCTGTGTATTTGCACCGTAGGGTTTTGTGACCAAGTATCTTCTTGATTTTCATCGTGTGGATGAACTGAAGAACTTTGCAGCCGACAATCTTCTCAATTGGTGTTATTGAAGTCGCGTACTAGGATCCGCGCAATCGTTAATCATGTACTTGGGAGCCGTGCATCAGAAAGGGGAACTATCACTGCAAAACAAGTCCAATTGGGTATTGGGGTAAGGGTTCAACTGTAGGTTGGTAAGGAACTTGGGATTCCTTTACTTGTAACTGCTTGTTGTGATAATAGTGGAGTTTCGGGAATGGTGACCTGAAAATCACCCAGTGGGGTTTTTGCCGTTAGGTTTTTCCTTATTCGTAAACAAATCACCGTGTTATTTATTTTCCACTGCATAATTAGTTTATTGGTGATTTGTTTGTGTTACCACGCGTTTGCATGATAAATTGATTAATTAATAACTTGGCTAATTAATTAATTAATTTCTATCACATGGGATCATTCAGTTTGTGGCCTATCAAATGAGTTTAACATAAAACTCCTAAAAAGCAAAGAAAATAATACTATTGATAATTCGATCTAACTCTTTATTTAATATCATGGTGTTACCAGATGTGGTTGATGTATTGGAATCTATTGGAGTCATTGAAATATTCACCTCCAACACACAGCAAGTTTTTACATAGTTGCATCATCAAATTTTGTACCTTGAAAAATTACCAAATCCATTACTAAATCTCCTTCATATCATGTTCTATTTTTTATGCATTCTATTAGAGGTAGAAAGAGACTTGCCAAATTTTGTCATAAGCAAAAGAATTGTTAGTGTATTGTGCTGCAAGATAGATTGGTAAACAACCTATTGGGAAGATTTCTGTGACAACTACTTGGGTATCATCATAACCAATGACCCTATGGAACAATAATGGACAATTAGGAATCAATAATCATAACAATTCATTTTGCAAGGAAAATAAAAAGGATTTTTTTTTTTTTTTGTTTGCTAATAATACTTACTGTAATAGCATCTATTTCATTCCCTCTAATTTCTCCAATCATGAATATGGCTAAATTAAGTTTCTCAACACAATCTATCAAACACAAAAGAAACAACAAAGAAAAAAAGAAAAAATGTAAATAATAAATTTAACTTTGTATTAAAAGCTTAATTCAAATGATAGGCTAACCATCAACGTTGTGATAGATCCCATTGAAATATGTGAACATCCAATCTAGTTGAACATTGAGAGAGCTTCTAGTAGCTAGCTATGAAATATTCTTTTTTGCAAGAAATATGTCAGTTATATTTGTTGTTTATGCAATACAATTTATATTTTAGGCATATTCTAGGCATATTTGTTGATAGATCAATTAGGTATTTGTCAGTTATATTATAGGCATGTAGTTTATACAATACAATTAAATTTTAGTAATGGCATATTACAAACCTTAATGAAACTAACAACACCTTAAATCTGCCAGGTTTAAAATGGTCTAAAGGAATGTATATGACACTGATAGAATTATTGGTTAATAAGAGAAAGCATCACTAATAGCTCAAAAGAACTTTAATCTACTTATAATTAGAGTATAAGGTCTTTTATATACTTAGTAGTGATCAGCATAATCACTACTAGGGAAGCCTTCAATTGGATGTGGATCCCAAATATTGATGTACTAATCCAAATAGATAAAAATTACATAGAATGTTGTTAACAATTGTATTTACCAATTAGTTATACGTAATAGAACTTTTTAAGAACACTGGTAACAAACACGCATAACAAAATGAACAACACATATTCATTACAGAAAAAATAGCATCAAAACTAAATTGTTGAGAACAAAAACTTAAATATCAGCACAATGTTCAATATTATATTGATTCGATCCCAACAACATCTTTAAGATTAGTTACATATAACTGTTTTTAATTCCGTTCATTTACAGTGAAGACCCAAAACTGTAACCAATCTTTTTGTAATTTTCATAATCTATAAAAATGTCTAAGTCCAGCAAGGGAATGGATGGTGGTCTATATCTGTGTCGTAAGGTTTTTTTTTTTTTTTTTTCCTCCTTCTCTATCTCCGTATCGCAAGTTTTTTTTCCCCCCTTCTGTATTTTAAGCCTTTGCTATGTATTTCAAGCATTTAGTTTTCTTTTTATTGAAAGAACTATAAAGCAAAACGGTGTTTCAACATTGTGAAACAGTATAATTTATCGTTTTTTATATAAGCCTATGCACCATAGAACTATGTTAATCACAATATCAAATTACAATAGTTACAATACAACTTGAGAGATGAATGCAATAGAAAGTAAAGTACACCAAATCAAGATTAAAGCATAATTTTAACAGTTACAGTAGAAATATCAGCTACAAATCAAGAAGGTAATCAAAAATATAGATGTACATCTCAAAGTGGCTAGGATCAAAACATGTGCATATCTCTAATTTAAGCTTCTATTAAGGTTATCTCAATTGGTAACACTATGAAAAAAATATATAGTGTCTACCAAACTTAAGACTGTTACCATTCATCTCTTAAGAAAAAGGAAAAGAAAGGCATGATTGTGTTTCTTTTTCTCTATTTTAAAAACATCATTGGCAAATACCCAAAACCAATTAACCCAAATACTCTAAACAAAATCAAACCAAATGTGACACAAATATCCTAAACAAAGCAGTGATAAATTCTACAATAGCACATGAGAATAAAAATATCATTGAAAACACAAAACATGGCAGGTTTATTTGAAGTAAACAGTAAGAAATCTAAATGTCTAATAAAACCAAATTGAAGTTTAATAACACTAAAATAATTCTATGTCCTATTTCGTATATAAGTACTCAATAAGGGATGGTAAAAATAAGGGAGTAGTGTAAAGAGAGACTATAGAGAAAAGTCAAAAATAGTTATTAAAAGGAAGTTGATAACAATTTCTAATTTCGACAGCAAGAATCAAGATTAATTACACAAGGGTTCCTCAAATTTATTAGGCTTTACTTCAAAATTACAGAAAGAGATATATTAGATTATACGCACAACCAAGTTATGAAATTCATGAAACTTTCCACCCATTATTATGTAATCATCTATTCATAAAATAAATAAATAAAATTAAATCATCTATAAGTACTCAAATCCAAGACACTAAGACATACACAATAAAAACAAATGAATAAACAAAATAAACAAAGCTAACAACAACAACATTAAAAAAAAAAAAACCTGTCAATAAACTGAGCCTAAAAGCCTGAGCAATACAAAAATTAATAGAAACCAAGTCAAATAGAACTCGGGTAATTACTAAATATTTGATTTAACCAATGTCTGTATTAGGAATTTAGAACAATAATACAGTGTTTCTACCTTCTAGGCATCACGGAGGCCACTTTCTTCCGTAATATTGGTGGACTGTGCAGACTATAATTGGCAAGAAAATCAATTTGGAGCAACAAAATTCGATTCTATTAACAACATTGCTATTATACTAATAGTCTTTAACCCGCTCAATGTGCAGAATTATTTAATTGATGTATTAGATATCTCATGTGCTAGTCTAGTCACAAACATTGAAGTTAAGATTATAATTCTAGCAAGTTTATGTCGATAATGTATCAGTTTGTTGTAAGCTTTCCCTAGTAGGTTATTCTTGCATTTCATTATAGTATTTGTAAATCATAAGCTCATAAAATAGTGGCCTTCGAAATTCTAGAAACTGTATTATAAAAAGTTACTATTGTGAAACCTACAGTTGGTACACTCCTCCATGGATCTCAATCAAAAAATACATTTGAGTAGTTCAAGGTATTTTAAATATTGCAAGAATTAATTAGTCAGACTTAACGGAGCAAATGACAAATATAATAAATGAGCAAGTAAAATCTAATATGTGACTCCTTCTTTTGATTCAAAATGTTGTATTGCTAAAGCACATCCCTGAGAATTCCATTACTCATCTATAGAAAATCAGCCCACTGCCTTCTTTTTATCTCTTCATTGGGTTGTGAAGCAAAATTCTCAATAAAAACTCAAAAACTAACAACAAAGGGTGGGTGCACACACATATGAAAAATTATGTGAATTATAAAATTCAATAGTTACAGTACATGAAACACTATGCTAGAGACCACAAACTAAATATACAAAACTGGCTTGAAATTGAGTAAAACCTCACAAACACAAATAAGTCAAATTGATTACAAAGCATAGTGAACAAAAATTTGAGGAGAATTCCAACCTTCTATAAGGCTGCCAGAAAAAGGGCAAAAAAAGAAAAAAAGAAAAAAAAAAAGGCAATTCCAAATTTCCAACAATTTTAAGGACTAATCTATAAAAATAGAATGATACCACATAAATTAAGCCAAAAGGTGCAAAACGATGAAAAAATATATATATATATATCGATAGAGACATTACTTCCAATCTCACACCATCTATGTCTTGACCGAGTACCCTTTACAGTCGTTGTTGAAGAGATCCAACTTTACGAGTCGGATAGCTAAATGGGAGACCTGGCTAGGTTCCTTTAACATACGGTACAGGCCACGAAATTCGATGAAGGACTAAGTCCTTGCTGATTTTTTTTGTGGATTTCTCTCTAAAGAACGAAAAGGAAATGGTTTGTCAAGTAAAGAGTCGCCCGTCGAAGGTATTTGTGGACGGTGCATCAAGTGCCATGGGGGCTGGTGCCGGGATCGTCATTGTTACTCTTGAAGGAATATGGTTGGAGTATTCTTTAAGGTTGGGGTTCAGAGCCTTTAATAACGAGGCTAAATACGAAGCCCTACTCGTTGGATTAAGAGCCGTTTTGGGTATGGGTGCCCGAGATGTAAAGATTTATTCAGACTCTCGGCTAGTGGTTAGCCAAGGTAGGGCAATTTTGAAGCCCAGGATTGCCGGATGAGAGCATACTTGCAGGTGGTAAAACAAATCATGAATAAGTTTTGTACAGCAAAGGTGGCTCAAGTGGCCTGAGCGCAAAACAGACATACTGACTCCCTAGCTACGTTGGCATCATCAGTGACAGAGGAGCTGCCTTGGTTAATCAAGGTGGAGCTCATAGTGAAGCCGAGCATTAATGCAGCAGTTGGTTGTATTGCTGGAGTTGATATTTCCATGATTTTAGTGACCGGGTCATGTTGGATGGACCTGATCATTGACTTTTTAGCCGAGGATCAAGTTCCAGATGATGAAAAGAAGGCTAACAGAATTCGTCGAGTGGCTCCCCGGTACTAGTTGTCGACAGATCGCAAGTTATACTAGAGGTCTTTTAGGGGGGCCGTACCTATTGTGCTAGCACCCCGAGAAAGTAAACGAACTCTTAGTCGAGTTGCATCATAGGGTGTATGGCAGTTATATAGGGGGATGCTCATTGGCACACCAAGCAATGATTCAGTGATTTTGGTGGCCACAGATGCAAAAGAATGCTGCCGAGTATACGCGTAAGTGTGAGCAGTGCCAAAAGCATGCCCCTTCGATTCATCAGCCAACAGGTCATCTAAATCCGGTCAGCAGCCCTTAGCCTTTCGTACAATGGGGGCTGGATATTCTCGGCCCATTTCCTCGAGCAATAGGCAATCAAAGGTTTGTATTAGTGGCAGTTGATTACTTCACCAAGTGGGCAGAGACAAAGGCTTTAGCTAATATTCGGGACGTGGATGTTAAAAAGTTTGTGTGGAGAAACATAGCTACGAGATTTAGGGTGTCGAACTCACTTATATCTGATAATGGATTGCAATTTGATAGTAGGGCTTTTCAAGAGTTTTGTAATGATCTCGGCATCAAAAACAGGTATTCCACTCTCGCGTATCCCCAGAGCAATGGCCAAGCTAAAGTCACTAACAAGGCAATCGTGAATGGATTGAAGAAAATGTTAGATAGTGCAAAAGGGAGATGGGCCGAGGAGATGCCTAACGTTTTATAGGCGTATCGGACGACTCCTAAAAGGTCTACAGGGGAGACTCCATTCTCTCTCATGTACGGGGCAAAAGCTGTAATACCGACTGAGGTAAATTTATGTAGCGCGCGGGTTCCGAAATTTGCCCCAACCCATAATGACAGCCTGTTGGTGAAGCGTTTGGATTTGTTGGAAGAATACCGAGAAGCGGCGACTATATGGCTGGTTGAGTACCAACAAAAACTTGTTCGATGTTATAACAGAGATGTAAAGACTAGGGAATTTAGTGCTGGGGACCTGGTGTTATGAAAAGTAGTAGGGAATATGCAGGATATGAATACCGAGAAATTAGCCCCATCCTAGGAAGGGCCTTATAGGGTAACTACCATTGCAAGTGTAAGAGTGTACTACTTAGAGGATTTAGATGGAAGGCCACTTCCTCGGCCATGGAATGCCAACAACTTAAAGAAGTTTTATCACTGATTGGTTGCACACAGGGATGCAAATTGAATGTAATCGTGTATATATGTTTTACTAATTAATATGGTGGTATTTATCCATGCAGGTGCATTTAATTCCATTATTGCCAGCCAATAAATACGAAGAAATTTAAGGAGACCAAGGCAGCTTGTTCTAACCTAAGGACAAAAACCTGTCCCCAGTTCGATTTTCATCACTGGGCAGGTGGAAACCTTAATTAAAACTTTTTATGGATGGAAGCCTGTCCCCGGTTTGATTCCCATCACCGGACAAGTGGAATCTTAATTTAAATTACCTAAGGATAGAAACCTGTCCCCGGTTCGATTCACATCATTGGACAGGTGGAAACCTTAATTAAAACTCTCTAAGGACGGAAACCTGTTCCCGGTTCAATTTTCATCATCGGCCAGGTGGGAACCTCATTTTAAATTCTCTAAGTACCTGTTCCCAACTCAACTTTCATCACCGGGAAGGTGAAGGCCTCTCGCTAAGTGTTCATAACAACGCTCTTACATGACTCCTCGCAATGGAAGATTTTATGCCCAGTCAACTTCACACTCGATTCGACTTAACCATTCATTCCTCATTTTTCCTAAATTGGGTAAAGCACGGCAATTACAACTCGTAAGGAGTTACTTTTCCACATAGGAAGTCTCTTTAAGCCTGTCCCGACCACAATATTAGGTGAAAAGATACCCATTTCTATGTAGAGCTAAGGGCATAACGCAATTGAACTACCCGACTAGTTTTAATAATGAGTAAAGGGCAAACAAAAACAATCACACTGACAAAACAATAGATCATAAGATGCTTGGCCTCCAAAACCGAGTAATAAAGCTTTTAAAACAAATGAAGAACGATTAAATTAAACAAGCATTTTGTTACCACAACCCAATACCTCTAGGAAAGTAAAGCTTAAAGTCAAAATTAAAAAGCATAAAATAAATTAAGTGTGCTGTCACCCCATCCCAGTGACCAGGCGAACCGAATAACAAAATGTTAGGAAAATAAACTTAAAAAGGAAATAGAATAATTGTTCAGTCACCACAACCCGGTGACTAGGCAAACCAAGCAAATAAAAAGTAAATGCAAAAGAAAAAGAAAGGAAACTAGAAGAACGATTTAAAAGCATTAAACGGCTGGGTTGGTCGGGAAGAATTGGACTGCATCATTGGCAAGCTATCTCGAGGCATCCTCAGTAGGTGGTTACTGTGTCCTTTCATGGTTTAGGGCATTAAGGTTGCTGGCAACCTCCAAATCGAGATTCTCCACATGAGTATCAATGGCTTCCACCAGCTCCCTCATACCGAGGGTATCCTCGTCATCATCAACATCAACCTGACTTTGGACCGGGGGAGTAAGAGTAGGGCGAGGGATCTGTTCCGGGTTCCATTATTGGGAATCCCTGGACACTCCCGTTACCTGAAGAGCAGCCAACTAGCGCTCCTCAAACCCTTGAGCCCTAGCTTGGATGACGACAGGCTCCACGAAATTCTTAGCATCCACTAAACCTTTGTTATACCAATTGTTCTCGCATGCCTCCAAAGCTGCCTTGAGGTCGGCAACTTTTTCAGCATGGGCAGAGTTCAGGCTTTCAGCTTGCGCTAACTTCAGCTTAGTTTCCCCCAATTTTGCCTCCATCTCCGCCAACCTTTTCTCAGTTAGCTACCGATCCTTCTCCGAGAATTAAGCCTTCTTCTCTACAATCTCAGCATCCTTGGCCTTGTCCCAGGCTATATCATTGGCAACGTCCTTGAGCGCTTTTTCCTGTTCAGCCTCCTCGACGAGCTCGCTCATCCTCTTACCGAGCATATGAGAGAAGAAGAATAACATAATTCATACACCAAAGTAAATAAGAAGTAGAGTGAAAGAACTTACCACAAAAGTGTGCCACTGCAGCTGCCGCACGATGGAGTCCTCGGAGCCATCCGAGAAAAACATAATGTCCTCAAGCAACAGTAAGCCGCTCACCAGACTTTGCGCCACTTTCCTTCCCTTACCTTGAGCCTACAACCTTATGCTTACCGTGGCCGGTAATGGCTTGCCACCAAGCATGAATGTAGGCTGCCAGTTAGGCGTAGCCCGAGAAGAAAAGGCCACTCCAGTGTCGACTGGAGCTGCGGGTTGGGGGCAGCTTGTCGGTTCCCGGATCACGATCCCACTTGAGGGACAGGGAGGAGTCTTGGTGGGTGCATCACTTACTACTCTGAGCAATGGGTCCTCTACGCGCTGTTTCTTCTTCTACTGATTAGACGGGGGAGGAGTTGGAGTACGGTCCTTGGCATGGGCTTGCTGAGGCTAGGCCGAAGGTCGGGAGCTGGACAGAAAATGGTCGGTAGTTAGCATCCTCCTTGTTGGGAAATTTAGACCCCGATTGATAGAATTAACAAGTTTTAAACCCAAGTTGTTAATTAGATTTATTATATATAAAACTTGTTAAAACAAACAAACATCAATATCATATCAAAATCATGCAGCAGAAAAATAAATAAGACAAGATATGATGACCCAGGAAAACTAATGAAACAAACTAGTTTCACAGTAAAAAACCTGAGGGGAAACCTTCCTAAAAAGCAATCCATTATAGTAAAGAGAAGTTTCAAATCTAGTACAAAACCTTTGTCCCTAGACTCTACAATCCTTGTAGATGAACTTACAGTAGAAACCTTCTACCGCTTCAGAACCTTTGAACTCTTCAATATATGAACGCCACCCTTTTTGTTGCACGGATCCCAGTACGTGACTAACTCACCAACTTGAAGAAGAATGTTGGCTGCAAAGTTCTTCACTTCATCAATCAAGAAGCACTTGGTTACAAAACCTTAAGGCGCAAAGACGTAGTAGCTTCTTTTAGAGAGAATAAGACATCGGTCACCTTTTGCATATGTTCTCCTTGTATTCTCTTATGTGACAGCCTCTAAAATAAGCCTTATATAGGTCTAGGGTTGTGAGAAAAGAAACCCTACATAAATACATAAGTCTGGCCCAAAAATCAGATATGGAAATCTGAATTCCCGTAACCTCGATCAATTGAGAGGTGTCGAGGAGGTGTCGAGCTTTAAACCTCGATAAATACAGCTATCGAGAAGCTATCAAGGAGCTGTCGAGGAGACAGGAGCTTTCTCGATCGATCCACCAGCTATCGAGAGGTGTCGAGCTATCTGTCCACAGGTGTCGAGAGGTGTCGAGCTATCTGTCTAGCTTTAATGAACAGCTTTTCTTCACTTGTTTCTTGGTCCAATCTTCATGGCTTTAATACTAGACTCGAACAACATTTTTCTTGAAGTATTAAACATATCCTAGATCTACCCAATTACAAGTAAAGTGCGTTTTGTTAAAGGATTAGCCAATTACATAAAAGAATGACATATGTTCTTAACAAGTGAAACACATATGTCCTAACAATCTCCCCCTTTGGCAATCCATGACAAAACTACAACAAACAAATGAACATATGAGAGAAGTCATAAATCACTCAACTCATATTCACTTGTTAAATACAATAAAATCTATCCTAACACAAAATCTTGAAATTTTTTGCAAGAAGAGAGTTTATGGCAAATAGACTTTGACAACCTGTATTTCTGAAACACTTTAAACAAAACTCATCAAGGCATCTTAGTGTGAGACAGAAATAAAAGATTGCATACAAATAAAGAAACATGTGTATAAAGAGAGAAAAGAAACAACACATGTAAAGGTAGGTGAAGAAGATATACATCATCATATATATATCAAAGATAAGCACAATGTATGTAAACATGGTCACAAGACCGGTGTACAGGAAGAAGGAAGTAAGCACTCCCCCTAACAAAATGAAACACATCTCCCCCTTACAGAGGCATGTATTTCTCCCCCTAACATGTAGAATCTTAGAAAGAAACCACATATTCTCCACAATTTCTCCCCCTTTTTGTCATGATTGACAAATGGTACAAGAAACTAGAAAGCTTCACCAGAGAGACATAAAGATGATCAAGGATGATCAAAGGGGCACAAGAAATCCATATAAATGCATGAATGTAATGAAACAAGATTCTATGAATGACAAGATAATAGAAAGATGCAAAACATGTGAAAAAAAAATCTCTCAACAAGAAAAAAAATGTTAAGCACATAGATCTCAAAACACACACACATACACATTAAACAAGTCTAACCAATTTTATATTTTAAAAACATGTCAAGACAGTTTAGTGAGCATATATTAACACATGTAAACCTTGTAATGGCCAAATCACATTGTACCTGCACATGTATCAAGAGTAGCAAAGAATTTTGCGTGTTGTGTGTGAAAAACATCGCAAGATTGTAAATGTGTCAACATGTTATGACGATTTGGGATATGAGAAAATCACTTTAACTCACACACAATCATAACTGTTTGATGAGGACATCACCTTCGAGGTACATACTATAACTCCCACATCTCCTAGAATACACGCTTGCAATCATTTTTAAAGCATTTTTGACCTTTTTGCTTTTGATTTTTCTTTTAAGTATATCATGCATGGGCATATTAGAGAGAGAAAAGAAATACCTAATGATATTTGACATTCCAATTTTGCTATGCCTGAGCATACAAATGTCATTGACACTGCACTTTTGCTATGCCGAAGCATACAGGTGTTAATTTATGATTGGCGGGCAACAGTGGTAAGATGGTTATTAATGCCTTTCTCTCAGGATTTTTTAGTCCTTCCCGTCAAAAAGAGTGATACGAGTGTTAAGTATAAGAAACAACTCAATCTTACTCATCACAAACAAGAGCCACAAAGCTCACTTGCTTAGTTGTGCATGGAGATGCTCATCTAAGCTACAAAAGATACAAAGTTTAGAAAACTTTGTTTCAATGGCCATCCAAAGTACACAAGTACCAATGTACACAAAACACACACTGTTTTTGTATTTTTCTGATTTTTCAATTTTCTTTTTTTAATATGAAAAACAAAACAAAGCAAAACTGAAAAATAACCAAACAAAAACAGACAACCACATGAAAGCAAAAAGAAAGATGCATATGCATGAAGGCATGATAGAAAAATGCAGATGCATGAAAGCATGATTTTAAAAGTAGATAAGAAACCAAGCAAAGAGAGTCCTACTTTAGATAGAAAGAATTAAAGCAGAGGACAAATAGAAAAGACAATTAAGTCTTAGGCTCCTTTCTCACCCACACAACACGAGTCTTTGGCCGTGAAGATGAAAAGGCACATGTCCTAGTATGTCTACTAAAGAACATAGAAGAATTAGAATTCTCCTGAAATTGAGTTAAAAAGCTCAAAGCTTTTAATAACTCTCCAAACAAAGGTATAGGTCCTTGAGAGGAAACCTATGACCGTTTGGACAATTGCTTATGAGGATACAACTTAAAGCAATTAAGACGAATGTGTCCAAAAACACCACAATGGTGACAAACATAAGGTCTAACAAAGGATTTAGAATTAGCCAGATCAATTTTGGATTTCATACCTTTATTACCTTTCTCAGATTGTGGCACAAAGACAGTCCTTGATCCAGAAGCTGTGGAAGAGGAGGGGCCAGAGGAAACAACATATCCTAAGCCAGTCTTATCAGAACTAGGCTTTTGAGCACTCAATACCTCATTAAGCTTTGCATTAGACATCCTTTCTATTTGATTTCTAGCTTGACTAAGCTCAACCTCAAGATTATTGACCTTCTCTTCTAATGAGGTGTTCTCCTCAACAAGAGTCTCAACCAACCTTGTGGTCTCATCTAGTTTGACTAACAGATTAGCTTTTTCAGATTTTACCTCATTAAGCTCTTTTCTACAAAGATGAGAAGTCTTTTCAAATTTTATGAATTTAGTGCATAACTTATCATAGGCTTCCTGAAGGGTCAACTTCTTAGGTACTTCATCATCAGAAGAATCCTTACTGTCACTAGCACTCTCCACAATCACCTTATCAGTCGAGGCAGCAAAGGCCATAACGTGACGACATTCATCCACATACTCATCAGAAGAGCCATTCTCAGTATCACTCCAAGTAGCAACAAACCCTTTATCTTTTGACTCCTTGGTCTTTTCCTTCATTAGGTAGTTTGGACACTCTATCCTCATATGACCAAAACCTTTGCACTCGTGGCATTGGATAAGGGGTTTCTCACTCTTACCCTTCCTAGAGGATTTAGATTTCCTAGGAGATTTGCCCTTATCCTTTTTCCTGAACTGAAGAAGCTTGATAATCTCATCAGTTATGAAGGTTAGATCCTCATCCTCATCTTCATCTTCATCTTCACTTTCATCTTCATCTTTAGAGTCCTCAATCTCTTCCTCTATACCCTTAAGAGCCAAGTTTTTACTCTTTCCACCTTTTCCCATTAAGCCTAATCTTATCTCATAGGTTTTAAGGTTCCCTACAAGCTCAGTCAAAGGAATTTGATCAATGTCCTTGACTTCTTCAATTGCAGTGATCTTGGCATGGAATCTTTTAGGTAAGGACCTAAGCATTTTCCTAACAATTTTGGATTTTGCAATACATTCTCCAAGGATGAAGGCAGAATTCACAATATCCTTGAGTTTGGCATAGAACTCATTAAAGGTCTCATCCTCCTCCATCCTTATTTCTTCAAAACTACTAGTGAGTCTTTGAAGCTTCACAGTCTTTACTGCCTTGGTATCTTTATAGGTGGTCTCAAGAATGGTCCATGCTTCCTTGGCAACTTCTGTGGATGATATTTTCTTGAATTCCTCATTGGTCACCCCACAAAACAAAGCATTTAAGGCCTTACTGTTGAAATTTACTGTTATGATTGTTGCTTCATCCCAATCTACTGGCGCTTCCTTTGGTTTAATCCAGCCAACTTCAACAACTTGCCATATCTGTTCACCTAAAGCCTGAAAAAAAAACTTTCATACGAACTTTCCAGTACGCATAATTAGTTCCATCAAATAAAGGAGGAATAAAAAGAGATTGTCCTCGATCCATGACAACGGGAGTCAAGGATCACACTCAGGAAATTAATCCAATCAGAGTGTACCCGCATGAGTATCAATGGCTTCCACCAGCTCCCTCATATCGAGGGTATCCTCGTCATCATCAGCATCAACCTGACTTTGGACTGGGGGACTAAGAGTAGGGCGGGGGATCTATTTCGGGTTCCATAATTGGGAATCCCCGGACACTCCCGCTACCTGAAGAGCAGCTAACTAGCCCTCCTCAAAACCCTGAGCCTGGGCTTGGATGACGACAGGCTCCACGGAATTCTCAGCATCTGAGAAACCTTCGTTATACCAATTGTTCTCGCATGCCTCCAAAGCTGCCTTTAGGTTAACAACTTCTTCAACATGGGCCAAGTTCAGGCTTTCAGCTTGCGCTAACTTCAGCTTAGTTTCCCCCAGTTTTGCCTTCATCTTCGCCAACATTTTCTCAACTAGCTGCCGAGCCTTCTCCGAGAATTATGCCTTCTTCTCCACAATCTTAGCATCCTTGGCCTTGTCCCGGGCTATATCATTGGTAACATCCTTGAGCACTTTTTCCTGTTCTGCCTCCTTGGCGAGCGAGCTCATCCTCTCACCGAGCATATGAGTTATCTGCGCGGCCTAATAACACCACAATATCCAACTCAAGGGAGTGCAATAAAAAGAGAGAAGAAGAATGACATCATTCATACACCAAAGTAAATAAGAAGTAGAGTGAAAGAACTTACCACAATAGTGTGCCACTGCAGCCATCGCACGATGGAGTCCTCGGAGCCATCTAAGAAAAACTGAACGTCCTTGAGCAACAGTAAACCACTCACCAGACTTTGCACCACTTTCCCTCCCTTACTTTGAGCCTACAACCTTACACTTAACGCAGCCGGTAAGGGCTCGCCACCGAGCATGAATGTAGGCTACCAGTTGGGCGCAGCCCGAAAAGAAGAGGCCACTCCAGTGCCACTTGGAGCTGCGAGTTGAGGGCCGCTTGCCGGTTCCCGGATCATGATCCCACTCGAGGGACGGGGAGGAGTCTTGGTGGGCGCATCACTTACTACTCTATGCAATGGGTCCTCTACGCACTGTTTCTTCTTCTGTCGGTTAGACGGGGGAGGAGGAGGAGTACAGTTCTTGGCATAGGCTTGCTGAGGCTGGGCCAAAGGTCGGGAGCCAAACAGAAAATGGTTGGTAGTTAGCATCCTCCTTGTTAACATTTCTGCCTCTTGTTCGTCCTTGGCTACTTCTTGCACGACTGCTTAGGCTTGGCCTTTGTTCCCTTCGACGGGAATATGTCCCTGCTCCTTGAGAGCCCGAGAAACTTGTACGGCTAACTCATCCTTGACTGGGGTGAGATCTTCTATGGTTGTGTAGCGAGGATCGAGGTCTCAGGCTTCGCCAATGGTCAGTGAGGGAGGGAGGAAGTTGGCATGTTAAACATCAATGTAAGACAGCAACGGGCTATCTACTGATTGGGCTTAGCTGAAGGGTTGCCAAGTCTTGTATACCAAGGTGCAACCAATATGAGGTGCGATGCTCAAAGCTGCCCATTCGTATGAACGAATATTTCGAACCTGAGCACAAAATTTAGGTCCTTTACATGCACTACTCTAAGATCCAGGAAAAATACTTTATCGTCTGCAACAAAGGAATACAGTGAGTTAGCATTCAGATAAGCAAAAAAATCATAAGCAAAAAGAAAATCAAGTTAGTGATTAGTACGAACCAACTTCACATCGCGAGAGTGGGCAAGGGATTTCATCGGCAAACCAGTTGCCGCTCACCCAAACGAACTCCCCAGTGAAATTCCTATTAGAATCGGGTAGGTAGGAAATTAGTCGTACCCGTATGTCTCTAACTTTTAAGTAATAGTTAGTCCTCTTATTTCCACACAGACTGTACATGAAGTTTATAACATGAAGTTTATATCATGATGGTTCAGTTGCAAACCGTATATCTGATTCAACCTACTAACATAACTAACTACTCGGTAAAAATTGAGAGGAAGTTGGTCAAGACACAACCCATAAAACCTAAAGGTATTGAGCAAGTGGGGGTCCACGAGAAACCTAACCCCACTCTCCAAGATTTCCATCAAAGGGGAAAAAGCAGTATTAACCCCTCTATGGAAAGCAATTTCGCTCTCGTGGCAGTACGCCACATTCACATCCTCAAGGATGTTGAATGTTTGCCTAAAGGTAGCTAAAGATGCCTCAGTGTTTAGAAGGTGAGCATAACCCATCTTAAACTCTAAAATTGAGGGAAGAAACCCGAGGGAAGAAACTTGAAGGAAGAAACAAAAATAAAAGAAAGAGGTAGAGAACTTACTTTGGGTTCTAGGAAAAAAGGGGATTCTAGGCTTAAGGATGAACGCATAGAAGAATGCACGACAGAGAGAAGAATTTCAGAGTGAAGGAAAGTAAAAGAGTAATCTGAGAAAGAGAGGGGAGGTATTTATAAAGCAAATGCATTTAATGGGGTGGAGTTAATGGGAAAGAGGCAGGAAACCCTTTCGTAACCCCCACAAGCATGGCATCAGTACGCGAACCGTCAGATCATGATGACGATTCCATCCTAATAGTCTGGCGTAATGCCTCTTTCTAGGGCATATTAATGGTCAGCCTGTCCATTCAATGACTGACCACTGATCTTCTCAGGGAGCGTCTGGCACTTGGTATCCTTGATTCGTTCTCGATTACTGGGCATGAATCAAGGAGGGGCTAATGTACGAGGCACAACTCCCCCTAGGGCTCCTATGTTCGTAAGATCCAATGTATTGATGCCACGTATACAAGGCTTTAACCTTATTGAGCATTGAGCCTTGGACCTCAGGACCTTGAGTGCGCTTGTGTGTTCTATTGGGCTCACGACCTTGGCCCAGATAAGCCTTGGTACCCTTCCAAAGCTCAAAGACCACAATGATACAATTGTGACACGAGCTGCAAATGTGATTCCCTGCCGATCAACTCTAACCTAGCCAGGAAGTGCAAGTCTCTCGGGAAGGTGGATTCATACATGCTTGATATTGCCTTGGGAAGTAACGCTGCAAATGTGATTCCACACCCCACTCCCAACTAAACATCCACTTAGCAATAATAACATTGGACCTCCTATACCACTAACCACAAGAGTAATCATAACTCCCCACTAATTATAAGGCTATAAATAAGAGAAGCTAGGGAAGAAAAAGGGTTGTTGAAAAGGGCATAAGGAAACTGAGAACATAGAGAGAGGGAAAGCGTGAAGTCGGTGTAGTAATAGTATAGAAAGAGTAAAACAGTTCAAAGGGAGAGGCAATTAAGCTGGGTTTCTGTGCTAAGAACGACCCAAAGTAGGAAATCCTAAGCCCACTTCACAAATAAGTTGTGAGCCCAAATGAGGTCCAGCCCATTAGCCTCATTCTTGGCACGCACAATTATTTTATTTATTTTAAATCTTCACTTTATAATATACTTCACATCAAATACTCTAATCTTTTACCATTTTACTCATTTATTTAAATATTATTTCTTTATTCTTATTTTTTTTTTCTTTCTTTTACCACTCAAACCACTCAGGTCTCTCTTTATTTCTCCAAAAAAAAAAAAAAAAAAGGTCTCTCTAACTTTTTATTTAAATATAAATATATATATATATATTTTGTGTTTACTATATTTTACTTTAACTAGATGTTAAATTTCATAAATAAATAAAACCTAGATGTTAAAAAATTATAAGTTTGACACCTTTGATACTGTGGGTTTTTTAGTATTTTGGGTGCTAAAATATTTTAGCACATTTAATATGAATGCTCTTTCAATTTTATCCTATTCAAACTTTGTTTTTGTTTTTTTTTTTTTTTTTTTTTTTTTCTTCCTATCTAAAGCTTGCCAGGTAACCACCTATCAACACTTTTTTTTTTTCCTTCTTTTTTCTAATATTTCATTTTAACTAATTTAGTTAATCACATTATTTTTTATCTATAAAGGAATTAATAGATAAAAAAATGTCATATGAACATAATAATTGTGATGTGTCACTTTTATAATGTGTCAAATTATTTCTTACATACTATATAATAGGGGTATAAGAGTAAATTTATATAAATTACATTTTTCTTCCTCTCACTTTTTTTCTCAATCAAACAAATGAAATTTATATTAGTTTTCCATTATTCCAACCAAACAAACATGATGGAAAACTAAAATATTTTCTATCTTCCCATGATTTTTCTACATTCCAACCAAATAAAGCCAAAGCGGTCTATTATTTTTTATATCAAAGAATTAAGTTGGAAGAATAAGTTTAGATTGGTAAGGTAGGTAAAAATGTGTTATTAATGCATGAATTCATGACTAGGTTTTATTACAAGTTAGGGGCATGCCTAATTTCCTAAGGATCAAAGCTTAGGGTTGCTAGATTTTTAGATGAATGGCAACATTGAGTTTTGCTATTGTTTGGATATTATGACTATTTGGTTTTATGACAATTTTGGGGATGTTCTTTTACTAAAACAACATTTATATGCCCTCAATCTTGGTGGAAAATGGAACTAAAGAACTTGCTAAATTTGTGGGAATATGCTCGTGGGCATTTAGTGAAGCCAATATATATATATATTTGAAAGTAATGAAGCCAACGTGGTTCTTACGGCTTAAAGCAATTATGCCCAGATTTTGGATAAATACAGCAAATCAATCAAGTGCACATGGGCTCATAGAATTTGCAAGCATTCGCATCTCATTTGGTAAAATGATAAAATCAATCTCTTAGGTCAATGGGTATGCTTAAATAGGCCCATCCTTTTACCCTACATACCATATTCCTTCAATTTCTCTATTAAAATCTCTTGGGCCAGACCAATTCCAAAAATAAAAAGAATAAGGTCAAAATGCAAAACTCGCTCTCTAAGTTTCACTACTTTTCATTTCAGTCCTCTAAATTTGTATCCTGTAATTTCAGTCCTCTAAGTTTTAAACATTTTCAATTTAGTCATCCATTAACTCACCATCCACATTTGCTATTAACCTACTCAAAATGATGTCGTTTTGACCATAATTTAATATTTAAATTTTATTTTATTGTTTTTTTTTTCTTTTTAAAAAAAAACGTCAATTTTAAAAAATAAAATAAAAAAGCCTTGGCCTATGTTTCTCAAGGAAGACAATAGGGGATGAATGCTGGCCTCCTGTGGTGATTTGTGAACATAAACCCCCGCAATGTTGTGGTGTGCTCAGTGCTCACTCACGAAGTTGAAGTCGTATTAATAGTTTAATACTATTACTAATATTAGTATTTCTGAGAAGGCTCCCACTCTAATGCATATCCATCTCTATATTTGCATTCATTTTCTTTAAAATATTTACAATTCCTATATTTCAAATCAACATCGTTATCTAGGACAAAATTGGCCTTTGCCCCTTTCTATCAAACAATCCAGTATTTTGCCCCCTTTCCCAAACTAATTAGGGAAATGCCCCTTTTGTGAAACTCGATTTTTTCAAAATCGAGTTAAGCCCTATAGTGGTGTTTTAAGGAGCCTATAATGGCGTTTTGGAACTCAAGCTCCATGAACTTGAGTTATAGGTAAAAAAAAAAAAAAAAAAAAAAAAAAAAAAAAAAAAAAACTTGCATGGAACTCGAGTTCATGGAGCTCGAGTTCCAAAACACCACTATAGGTCCTTAAAACGTCACTATAGGCTCCTTAAAACGCCATTATAGGGCTCCAAAAATTTTTTTTTTAAAAAAAACTTGATTTTGAGAAAATCGAGTTTCAAAAGAGGGGCATTTCTCTAATTAGTTTGGGAAATTAGGCAAAATGCTAGATTTTTTTTAAAAAAAAAAAGGGCAAAAGCCCATTTTCTCCTCGTTATCCATTAGGTAAGTAATGAATTTAAAAATAAAAAAAAAAATTGAAAGGAAGATATAATTGAGAAATGTAAATGGGGTAGGTCAAATCAAGAACCAGTCCATATGAGAAATAAAGAAAAGCACAAAGATGAGGAAGACTAAAAAGGAAAGAAATACTTACACACACACACACACACACACACACAGATAGCTAAATTGAGGAAGCATTCAATAGATCCTAGTAACCGGAAGCTTCTGAAAAAATGGTGTAGTATTGTATTCCCACTTTCTTTGGCTGTAATATTTTAATTAACATTTATTTTAATTAAGAAATAAATATTAAAAAATTAAATTATTAAATTATGGCCAAAACAATGTTATTTTGGGCAGATTAATGGCAAATATGGGTGGTGAGTTAATGGATGACTGAATTGAAGAGGTTTGAAACTTAAAGGACTAAAATGATAGAATGCAAACTTAGAAGACTGAAATGAAAAGTAGTGAAACTTAAATGGTGAATTTTGCATTTTAGCCAAAGAATAAAAATAGCATAATGGGTCTACAAGGATTTTGCCTTGAGTTATGGTTTTTTAACTTTTTGTGGCCCTCAGATAAAATGGGCAATAACAGTGGCTAAGTGGAATCATATGTTATATGTGGTCACCAAAGACTGCTTAGGTGATAATGTTTAGGCCCCAATTTATTTATATGTGGGTTATGTCACGATCCCACAGATTAGGCCCTAAACTTAGCCTAGTTTGTCTCCTCCAAGCCTTAATACGAGAACCTCCCTCTGGTTTCCCTCAGCTCCCCTATGTTTCCTTGTGTTTTTCTCTCTATCTCTCACTCCCTAATTTTTCCAACCCCCTTTTGTTTACCCTCTTTCACCTTTTACAGTCTCTTGTTAGTGGGGTGATCATCATTATTTTCCCACTTCACGCGTATTCCCACGTTCATCAGAATCCCAAGGGATCCTCACAACTTTAGAGGATTCTTTTAGAACTTATTCCAGACGCTAAATAGTGTTCAGCAATGAATTTCTCCAATGGCACTACCAGTCCTCGATTATCGACCTCACTATGTTCGCATCTTATCCTAACTTCCCTCGTCATTGGTCAATGTTAAGCCAACCATTTAAGACTTCCTCGGGTGGATGTCCCTTTGGCCCGTCATCTCGACCTTAGGGTTGGGCCCATTGTGATAGGGCTCGGAGTTAACTCCCTCCATACATACCATACTTAGCTCTTCTAATAGGCCTTGTGTCCTATTTTGGGTTCTGATTAGGTGGGCTAGCACGGGCCTTTTGGGCCTAACCCCCCACATTATACACAACAAAAAGGTGAAAAGAGTGGACCAAGTATTTTATTATTTTTATTATTATTATACATCAGAAAGTTGGTACTTTTTATGTTTTTAACATAGACATTCAAGATTCAAATTCTTTCTTCCTCAATTATTAATTTGGTACTTTTTGAATTCTTGAAATTTGATTATAAAAAAAAATTCTTAAAATTCAATTTGTTACATTTGAAAAGCAATGCATTTTTTTAAATGATGAAAGCCGATACGATTTAATTTGTTAAATTTTAGCTCGAAATTTGTGCAAGGAAAACAAACTACTTATCAAACACGCCAATGGATCATAGGCCAAGGGAAGTCAGTCCACTAGGTCTAACTGGGGAAGCTAGCCATGCAGTTATCTCATCAAGCCAATGAACACTATGCCATGTCCAATCTTAAGTCCCCTTAGTTGGGGTATAAAGAGGAGCTTGAAACTCCGATGAAGCGATGACCAAACCAAGCGAGATGAGGATGTAGAAAAGGATATGTCACCTCCACATTAAATGATTCTATCCACTGCAAGTACTTATGTAATTGCATGTGACCTCTACATTAATAATTCTAAATCAATAAAATCTCATTGTATTGAGTCAGATTTTAAATCCTTATTCAAACCTACCATATTTTCATTTTCTTTTTTTTAGGGTAATTACACTTCTCTTCCTTGAAGTTTGAGGGAATGACACTTTACTACAAGCTTAAAGGAAAAAAAAATACTCCTCTCCCTAGAGAATTAAAGAAAATAACACTTCTGTTCATAATGTTCCATATTTTGCTTTTTTCTTCTTCTTTTTTTCCTTCACGAAATACTTTCATGATCCTTCTTCATTTTTTTAATAGTTGTGAATTTTAACTTTTTTAAGTGTTGAGGGAATTTCATCAAATTTTTTTTTTTTAAAAAGTGTTGAGGGAATAGACATTCATTGCTTCTCCGAATTTCAGTTTTTACTTTTTAGTATTTAGTTTACAATTTCAAAGCATTAATTGGAAAGTTTATTTAAGTTGTTGGCAAAAAATTAAAAACAAAAACAGTTCTGGAAAGATGTAGGAACATTTAAAATAAAATAAAAAAAAATTTAGGCATTTCTTAAAAACTGTGATTTTTTTAGAACAGTTTATTTAGCTGAAACTAAAACTTTTTACTAAAAATACTGTAGATAAATCTAAAAAGTAGTTGAAATAGTATAATGGAGCTAAGAATAGTACCAAAAAGTGCAATGACATCCATGAATAGTAGCAAAAATAAGTTGAATAATAAAAAAAGCTGGCTTTTTAAGCAATCTCAAATGCACACTTAGTTTTAGACTTTTAGTGTCCATTTGGGAACAAGTTTGTTGGTTTTTAGACCCCTTAAAACACAATTGGATTAACCTAGAAATTTAGCCAAGTTGTTACTTAGGGTTTGTTTGGATAGAACTTATTTTGCTGAAACTGAAAACTGAAAACTGAAAACACTGTAGCAAAATAATTTTTAAATGTGTAAAAAGTACCGTGGGACCCATTTTTAATAAAAAAGTTGCTGAAAAATGTAATTTGTGGGTCCATAAATAGTGCATATATACACTGTTCACGGTCAAAAGTTACGGCTACTGTTCATAACAGTGATGAACAGTAGCGTTTTAGCGTCACAAAAAAAAAAAAAAGCTGAAACGTAAACGTGAAACGCAGCAGCTTCAGTGGATCCAAACACACACTTAGTCAAATTAATTAAATCTAGGTTAACACAATCAAATAATCATATCAAGTATAGCAGCGGAAATATAAAGAACACAAAGATATGATCACCTAAGAAACCAAACTGGTAAAAACCTAGGGAGGATTTAACCTAGCTATCCTCAAGGTAAACTTGAATCCACTATCTTGAAAGAATCGAAGTTCATACAATAAGACTTACAAGCCCCCACACTTGACTTCTTATTGCTACCCACCAGTAGAACTTACTGACACGACCACGTGCAAGCTCCGAATCCACGGACTCCTTCTTTCTTGGATTCTTCACCAAATACAAGCACACCCGCTTGTGTTTTCTTTAAGCTTCAATGGTAGCAACTGGAATGATCATCAAGGTGTAGAAAAATCTTCTCCTTGAAAACCCTAAGTTTATGTGAAGGAAACCTCCTCAAAGATCTCACAAGAGATTCACATAAACCGCAATATGAACAATACAAAAACGTGGCTAGGGTTTCCCTTATATACCTAGGGTAAATTAGAAACCTAAACCAATTAACACACTTTAGAGCTAAGTTGGAAAACCTAATTAAAAAACGTTAGGTACGATTTTCGATTGATCGAGCCTAAGCTTCGATCGATCAAAATATACTAAATCAGTTTTTTAATTAGCTTAGTATTTCATTCCAACTTTACAACAAAGAACCAACTTTAAGCACTTCTAAAACAACTTAAATACATTGTTTTGATCATGGTTTGCCAACAATACAAATTAGGATTCTAAATACATACAACCTACATCTTTAGAACCTAACAAACTCCCCCTTTGGCAATTCGTGACAAAACACAACTTAAATAGCTCAAAGTTTACAAGTAAAAGCCCTTTACAAAATAATGCTCAAAAACATAAATTCAATCCTAACTACTAACCATCAATTGCAAGAGTAGACAGCAGCTTAATTGAATCAACCTGTATATTTCCTAAAACACTTAAACAAAATGCATCACCGCATGTGTGGAAAAAAATACAAGTAAAGAAAAATAAAAATCTTGATTTCAAACACAAACAATAAAGACATATAATAATGAAGAACTCATAATCATAAATCAATAAGAAGTTTGAAACAAGAACCACAAAATATACTCCCCCTAACATGAATAACCCAACAAAGTAAAGACAAAGTGGCAAGAGCTAAAAGGTAAAATACAAAGTGAAGCACCTAGATACAATAAAGTCTAAACAACTCCACAAGCTCCAACCAATCAAAAAATAAAGACTCCCCCTAAAAACAAAAACAGGTACAAAGTATGCCAAAAATATCTCTCATATGTACTCCCTCTTTTTGTGACGGAATGCCAAAGGGCAATCAAAATCCATCATTAAAAGGAGGTGGCGATGAAGAACTCCGAAATCGTGCCAAATCTGCTCGTAGACCTCGAATCTCATCCAAAATGTCCACCAAAACCTGTCCTTGAGCCGCCTGAACGGTCAAAACATGATCCAACGTACGTCAAATGTTGGAATCATCCGAAGTAGTCGGTGGAGGAACATCAATAGCAGTAGCAGCAGCACCAGAAGTCTCAGCAGCACCTGTAGAGGAGGGAGGAGGGGGAACACTACTAGAGGATGCACCATGAGAGACCGAAGGAACAGCTCTCAAATGAGCAGCCCTCTGACGAAGGAAAGTAGCACTTAGAGGACCAACAACATGGACAGGCTCACTAGAGGGAAAGTCAGCTAGACCTAAAAACAAAAGTATCCTATGAATGAAAATAGGATATATAAGCACAAGTCCTACGGCAGAATTCCTATGAACTTCGTTCAAAGAACGAAGGAACAAGTGAGGAAAACTAATAGAAGCACCAGACATAAACGCATATAAAAACACACATCGCTCCAGAGGGATGGTGTGGAGATGAGAAATGGGCCACAAGGAATGACAAGCAACTCGAAGAAACAAATATGTGGTCTCAATAAGCGCAGAAGACGTGATCCGAGGATCAGAACCCCATTGGATAGATGATCCAGTGATGTGTGACATGAGCTCATCAATAGGAGGTGAATCATCATAGGGATAGACCGGAACAGTGACAAGCGGAACCCCAAGAGCCTCAGCCACTACCCTAGGGGTAATGGTGAACTCCTCACCTCATATCCAACTCCGAACAACGGTGTTAGAATCATAGATGTGACATGAGAGGTTAGAGAAGAACTCTCTAATCAAAGCGGTCGAGGGTGGATGATTTATCTCTAAGAGTGACAGCCAACCTCTAGACTCAAGATTAGCCCTAATGGCTGGATCGACCTCATCAAGAATCACAGAACGCTCAGCCCAAATCTTACGTTTACTATTAAGTTTCTCATAGGACTCACGCGCACGCTCATTCCTAAACAGCTGAACCCTAGAAGGAGACACAGCAGGGGTAGAGGGAACCCTATTAGCTCTAGTCTTCCTAGGCATGGTGCTAGAATAAGGAACAAGAGCACACAGCAAAAAAAGGGGAAAAAGAAACAAAAACAAAAACCAAGGGCAGATTGCAAGTTAGCATAAAAATAATATAGAACAAGAAGAACTGTATGATGCATGAACAGATTAAATGACATGTTGCATGAGCTAAGGCAGTAAATTAAGTTCAAAATAAGTACAAACTCACAAAATTGGCTTGAGCATAGAGTTTTCAACTAAAACCCCAAAAGAAATTTAAACCACTTGTTAATTTTTCAAAAAAAAAAGACCAATTGATCATTACACAAGTTAGAAAACTAATTAAAATGATCAATTACATCAAAACAACAAGCCAATTTTATCAATTTCAACTCAATTGAACAAAATCCCCAAATCTGATTCAAGCATAAACCCTAGAATTTTCAATTTTTCATAAAACCCCAAATTGATCAAATTAATCAACACCAATCATGAATATAACAATATCCCATCAAAACCCAATGATCAATTTCAGAAAACAACCCTTGAATCATCAAAAATCCCAAAAATCAAAAGTTCCGAAAATATCCCCTAAATGCATGAAAATATGCATGAAAACATGAAAAGAAAACAAAAAGGAGGGATAGAATGGTCTTACCGGCCTTAAGGGAGGAAAACCTTGCAAAAATTGAGGAAGAAAACGACAAAAAATGTGAAGTGCTGCCTTGCCAAGTTGGAGAGAGAAGAAAAGTTGAAAAACTTTTTGAAAAAGATGTTTTTGAAACAGTCAAAGAACTGTTTTAAAAAAACCTGAAATATGATCTTCGATTGATCGAAAAACAGGTTCGATCAATCGAACCAGGCAGAGGCTCACATAAATTTTAAAGCAAGATTTCAATTGATCGAAAAATAGATTGGATCAATCGAAATTCTGGAAAAACAGCTTTTTGAGAGAAAAAACCAGATTTTTTGAAAACTTACCTTAAAGCATTGAATATAACAAAACAAATGCATGAGCATGAGGTGAAATGCTCTCCCAAAAACAAGATTTAAACCCAATTTTCCAGAAATTTAGATTTTAAACAATCTCCCCCATTTTTAAAGCAACAAAAATAGTTTTGCATAAAACTCAAGGTATGTTTCAAACGTGGTTGGTCAGACCATAAACACTCACAATTACATGTACAAAGTTTAGCAAAGAGTAACTTGTGTTGTGTGTGCAACTAGCAAAAACTTGAGATACATGTGAGGTGATATGTGAACGGAAATCAACCACAAAGTCTACAAAATTCATCACATAGAATTTAAAAGAGACTATCACCTAAAGAGTTACATCATATAACTCTCACATCTCCTAGAACATAAGCTTGCAATCATATAAGTTCTTGAAATTTGCCTCATAATATACACACCAATTTTTAATTTAAATGATTTATCATTTGAACCGAGGCTTCACCTTATGTTTTTTTTGTGCATGTGCTACACTTTCTCGAGTACAAAATCTTATGATATGCACTAAGGTGTTCATGATTGGCTAGTGCACAGTGGTGAGATGGTTATTTATACCTTTCTCAAAAGATTCAAGTCCGACAATTAAATAACATGTGACTTCAAGATAAAGACAAAGTGATAAACACCATAAACATCTTTCCCACACAACATGTTCTACAAAGCTTCCACTAGTGAGGTGCAATAAATAAGCTCATCAAAGCTAAACAAAGTACATCAAAGCTAAACAAAGTACAACAAACATGTCATGTGAAAATAAATTGACCAACCTTGTTTTCAAAAATAAAGAAAATAGTGCAAGAGCAATAATGTTCTTCCTTTTTCTTTCCTTTCTTTCCTTTTTTTTTTTATTTTTTTTTTATATATATTAAATAAAAAAAAAACACCTAGAATGAAATGCATGAATGTAATGCAATGCAAATCCTAGAGATAAAAAGGAAAAACACAAAAACCAAAGAACAATGGTCACAAAGGAAAAGCAATGAAGCACAAGGACCATGTCAGAAAGACTCAGTTAGTTTGAGTCTTTTGCATCCAAAACTTTTTAGATGCACCACGAGCATTGGAATTTGTATTCACATTAGAGTGATTTCCAACTCCAAGATTGGAATAAAGGTTGAACGCCTTTACCAATTCACCAATAAGTGCTATAGGATCTTATGCTTGAGGCACTGGCACTTTTGGCTTATTTGCTCTCTTAGCAGCTTGCAGCTTGTAACAGTTTGGACGAATGTGTCCAGACTTCCCACAAAAATGACACACCCAAGCAGGCTTACCATGCATCTTGTCCTTAGAAAGGGTAGACACCTTAGGTTTAGACTCTTTCAGATCAACCCTAATCTTCCTAGATGGTGAAACTTCTATAGGTTTGACAACCTCACTAATAGGGGGTTTGACAGTTTCACTCACAGAAGGTTCAGAAGAAGATGAAGGAACAAAGTGTGTGGAATGGGGAGCAGATACAGAGATGCTTTCAACAAAACCTATTCCAGATTTGTCAGAAAGAGACTTTTGAACACCTAGCAGTTGATCAAGTTTAGAACTAGCAGATCTAGCAACAGATAAATCAAGTTCCAAAGATTTAACTTTATCAAGCAATAACATATTCTCAGTTTTCATATTGTTCAAAAATTCATTAGCATCAAACAGTTTAACAAGCAAATTCTTCTTATCAAGCTCAAGAGATTCAATCTTTTCAGGCCAAGTTCAACACTCATAACATCCTTTGCAGCAACTTTGCAAAGTTTATTGTAGGCCTCTTGAAGATTTGCATCTTCAGAGAGTTCCCCATCAGAAGGGTTCTCTTCAGCAGCTATGCTTTCACTCACTACAGCAGTAGCTGTGAAAGCAATGAAGTTTCCATCCTCGTCACATTCTAACTCATCATCAGAAACTTCACCATCACTAAGGGTTACAACCATAGCCTTACCCTTAGATTTCAAGTAAGAAGGACATTCAGATTTCATGTGGCCATACCCTTGACATCGAAAACACTGAGGACCCATAGAATTATTAGAAGATTGACCTACTTTTTCTCTAGGTTTGTCAATATTGCTAACCTTAGTGGGATCATTCTTCCTAAAATTTCTAAGTTCAGCAGTGTTTACACCTCTTGCCTTTCTATTGTTGTTTCTGAGAAAGTTTTTAAAGTTCTTGGCAAGGTAAGCAATCTCTGTAGCAGAGAGCTCATCATCAAATCCACCAACCTCAACATCATCAACTGACTTAAGAGCCATTGATTTGGATTTGCTAGTTTTGGGTAGGTCCAACTTATAAGACTAAAGAGATCCTACAAGTTCATCAACAGGGATGGAGTCCACATCCTTACTTTCAGTTATGGCAGTTACCTTGGGTCTAAAGTTCTCAGTTAAGGATCTAAAAATCTTCCTAACAATTTTAGGTTGATCATAGATTTCACCCAAGTTATAAGCAGAATTAACAATATCATTCAGTTTAGCATAGAATTCACAAAAGATTCATCATCAGACATCCTAATGCTTTCAAATTTAGAAGTTAATTGCTGCAATTTATTGATTTTGACAGCCTTTGTGCCTTCATACACAGTTTGGAGGATATTCCAAGCAGTATGAGCGACATCAACATTTGAGATTCTCTTAAATTCCTCCATTGAAATAGCATTAAAGATAGCATTCATAGCCTTGCTATTAAACGCAGCTGCTTCTTTTTAAGAAGTTTGCCACTCATTAACAAGAGTAGTGGGCTTCTCTCATCCGTATTCAACGGAGTTCCAGACTCTCTCATCAATGGATTTCAGGAATGCTTTCATCCTTACTTTCCAATAAGCATAATTATTCCCATCAAAGTGAGGAGGAATAACCAGAGAGTGTCCGTGTTCCATGACAACAGGGGTCAAGGATCAGCTCAAAGATCAAAGGATCAAAACAAAAGAGCTACCCGCTCTGATACCACTTGTTGGTTTTTAAACCCCTTAAAACACAATTGGATTAACCTAGAAATTTAGCCAAGTTGTTACTTAGTCAAATTAATTAAATCTAGGTTAACACAATCAAATAATCATATCAAGTATAGCAGTGGAAATATAAAGAACACAAAGATATGATCACCCAGGAAACCAAACCGGTAAAAACCTGGGGAGGATTTAACCTAGCTATCCTCAAGGTAAACTTAAATCCACTATCTTGAAAGAATCGAAGTTCATACAATAAGACTTACAAGCTCTCATGCTCGACTTCTTATTGCTACCCACCAGTAGAACTTACTAACACGACCACATGTAAGCTCCGAATCCACGGACTCCTTCTTTCTTGGATTCTCCACCAAATACAAGCACACCCGCTTGTATTTTCTTTAAACTTCAATGGTAACAATTGGAATGATCATCAAGGTGTAGAAAAATCTTCTCCTTGAAAACCCTAAGTTTATGTGAAGGAAACATCCTCAAAGATCTCACAAGAGATTCACATAAACCGCAATATGAGCAACACAAAAACGTGGCTAAGGTTTCCCTTATATACCTATGGTAAATTAGAAACCTAAATCAATTAAAACACTTTAGGGTTGAGTTGGAAAACCTAATTAAAAAACATCAGGTACGATTTTCGATTGATCGAGCCTAAGTTTCGATCGATCGAAATGTACTAAATCAATTTTTTAATTAGCTTAGTATTTCATTTCAACTTTACAACAAAGAACCAACTTTGGGCACTTCTAAAACAACTTAAATACATTGTTTTGATTATGGTTTGCCAACAATACAAATTAAGATTCTAAATACATACAACCTACATCTTTAGAACCTAACAAAGTTATTTAGCTGAAGTGGAAAACATTTTGCTAAAAGTGTAAAAAAAAAAAAAAAAAAAGTTAAAAAATAAACTGAATAGTACAGTGAAATCCATAAATAGTATTATCAAAAAGTGCATTGAAACTTATAAATAGTAACAAAAATAAGCTAAAATCAACAATAAGGCTGTGTTTGTTTTGGCTTCAAATCACTTCCGGAAATGCTTTTCCCTAAATGCGAGTATTTCATTGTGCATGGAAAATAAATTTTCTGAAAATTATTTTCAGTTGACTGGGTGTTTTGAAGTGAAAATTTTCACTTCCAACCATTTCCAGACTCACGTGCAAAGACACAGAGAGAGAGAGCCTTCGACTTTGACTTCGCCAACTTCGCCGATCACAGCCTTCAACTTCGACTTCGCTGATCTACGAACCCACCGATCACGCCTTCGACTTCGCTGATCTACAAACCAATCTACGAACCCATGAACCGATCTTCGACCCACGAACCTTCGACTTCGCCGGCAACCCAAAGCCTTCGCGCCACGAACCGATCTTCGACCTAGAGCCTTCGACCTAGAGCCACGAACTGATCTCTCTCTCTCTCTGTGATTTTGATTTTCTGTGTGATTTTGATCAACCCATAAACCCACGAGCCTTTGATCTCTGATTTTTTTGTTGTTGTTTTGGTGGTGTGGGTGGTGGTGTTTTGGTGGTTTTCCTGTTGTGTGGTGGTGGGTTTTGTGTGGGTGGTGATGGAAAATAGCATTTTCATAATGTTACCAAACACATGAAAATATTTTCTAGAATAATTTTCATAATGCAACCAAACACTTGAAAATATTTTTCTTTCTCGAAAATAGCATTTCCGGAAAATATTTATTTTCCAGAAAATATTTTACGTGAACCAAACACAACCTAAGCTACAACTTTAAGCACTTTTCAAAAACTCTCCTAAACTTCAAAGAATAAAAAGTATAATTATTATTATTTTCCTTACTGAATCAATTTTAGATAGGAATCCAATAAAATGACATGGATCAAAGATTCAGTTGATCCTTGTTAGATAGGATTGAAAATTCGAAACTCATTTTTGCCAAACAACAACATTATCATTCAACTAGCAAATAAGAAAGGTGATCCATTTGATGAATTATGGGTTTCAAATTTTCATTTTTTGAAAATTTGAAATTGAAAAATTGAAACCCATAATTCATCAAAAGGATCGACCTTTAAAAAATAAAAAATAAAATCGTGGCCACGACCTTGACGTCAAAGACATTAATATAGTCAAACCGTAATAAGCACTAAAGTAGAAGGGTTTCAAATTTTCAATATTTATTAATTTTTACTTTTTATAATTAAAAAAAAAAAGGTTTATTACCAAACCAATAATAGTAACTAGTCTTTGAACATGCGCTTACGCGCGTGCTCAGAGGCTTTTCTATTTATTGGGTAAAGATTAATAATTTACATTTATTATAATTTGAGATTTCTACTTTTTCCAGTCACACAAAAAAAAAAAAAAAAAAAAAAATCCTAAGGGTGAAATGTTTTTTTTTTTTAAATTGAAAAAAAAAAAAAAAAAGGAGAACAGAAGAAACAAATACATCGTGATGAAGTTAAAAAAAAAAAAAAAATTGAATACGTGCGGTGAGTTTTGTAGATTGGAGGAGTTTTAAAACTAACAAAAGAGTAATCAAAGAGTTAGTGAGTAAAAGTAAGAATTTAAATCAACTTAAAAGTAGGAGTTTATTAAAAGTAGGAAGGTATTTTAACGTAGAAGTAAGAATTTATTATTTTTGTCAAATTACTATTTTAACCTCATTTTTAAGTTTTAAGTAGGGGTATTTTTTACAGTAAAAAAAACAATAACTAATTTTCTTTTTTCAATTTACTATTTTAATCTCATTTTTAAGTTATTAGTTAATTAATTTATGGGTATTTTTGAAAAAAAAAAAAAAATACAATAAGTAACTTTATGAATCATCCTAATATATACAGATTTAGTAAAAATATCACTTATTTGTTGCTTCGCTTGTGGTTCCAAAAGGAAGCTTCCAGGTTGAAGGAAAAAGAGGCAATAGCGGAGAAAGAGAAAGGCGTATGTGATGATTTATTTGTGTAATTTAAAGTTTTATTTCCCTTTCAATCTTTCTTTCCTACGAAAGAAGAAGCCGTTGAGATGATATCTCTTCTGCTACTCGGCATATCTCTTTTTCCATATTTATAATGAATTGGTACTCGCCCGGAACCTGAGCGATCAATTGATATGCCTTCCGCTCCGTTTCCTGATCACCACTAAGAAATTGAACCAGAGAGATGTTTATAATTTTTTAGTAGTATATAAAGTGTTGATTTAGCTTTGCAAATTTCAGGTCTCACTACTAGTTTACACCGTTGTATTGCAATTTTCAGGTCTCACTTCTAGTTTACCACTGTATTGCATATTTTCAGGTCTCACTGCTAGTTCACCACTGTATTGCAATTTTTATTTATTTAAATAAAAATCACAGTCATCCCAAAAAAAAGTTTGCATTTTGCATAGTTGGGTAGAGTGAGTGAAGTCTTAGTTTCTCAATTAGGTTTCCAAATACTATATTGGATATAGAATCTTTGAAGCAAAGCTATGGCAGCAGCATTTGTTGGAGGGGCTGCTCTTGGGGCAGCATTTGGTGAGGGCTTCGCAGTGTTACATGACACGGTTAAGGATGTGGTAAGCAAAGCCCGTATGTTCAAACCCATTCTTAAACGCCTCGAATCCACGTTAAATCGTTTGGCACCAACGGTCAACGAAATAACACAATTAAGCGAACAGCTTGATCTCCCAAAAGTGGAAATAGAGAACTTGATCGAAAATATAGAAAAGGTAGAGAAGCTGGTTCGCAAGTGCTTGAAAATCCGGTGGTGGAGGGGCTGCTCTTGGGGCAGCATTTGGTGAGGGCTTCGCAGTGTTACATGACACGGTTAAGGATGTGGTAAGCAAAGCCCGTATGTTCAAACCCATTCTTAAACGCCTCGAATCCACGTTAAATCGTTTGGCACCAACGGTCAACGAAATAACACAATTAAGCGAACAGCTTGATCTCCCAAAAGTGGAAATAGAGAACTTGATCGAAAATATAGAAAAGGTAGAGAAGCTGGTTCGCAAGTGCTTGAAAATCCGGTGGTGGAACTACCGTTTCAAAGTATATTACTCTCACAAACTTGAAGAGTTGGACAAAGAAATTGTCAGGTTCTGTCAGGTTGATTTGCAATTACATAGCACAAGGATTGGGTTGAGGACTTTGGAAAATGTGAATCTTATTCGGCAGAAAGTGGATTCGGTTGTGGATAGAAAAGGAGTGCCGTGCACAGTTCGTGATCCCCTGGATTTTACAGTCGGGTTGGATATGCCAATGGAGTTGAAGACGCTGCTGTTGACTGCTCCTGGAGGATGTGGGAAGACCACATTGGTCCAACTGCTTTGTCAGGATGATCAAATTAGAGGTAATTCTATCTATTTTGTGTGCCAGTGTGTAATTTTACTTTACAATTGGTTAGTGTTTTAGGAAATATAGTTTCATATTCTTGAAGTTATTTTATAGCGCTGGTGTGTGATGTGTGTTTGGACTTGTACTAAAATTATAAATTATTTCATTATTTAGTTTATTTTTACTATTATTTATGAGCCTTATTATATTTTTTGGCATTATATATGAGCCATACTGTACTATTTCAACTAACTTTTACCTTTATCTACAGTACTTTCAGCAATAAGTTTTCAATTTCAACAAAATAAGCGATATTCAAACATACCATACCCCTAGTATGTGGATCCTTCCCAGTAAAGTAAACCGTTAGGTAGTAGCAAAGACAAAATACATTGTGAACTTCTTCATAATCGGTGGTTGTTGAAACTAAAAAAATGTGTCATTAAAGTTGTGGACTAAATAATAGGATGAGACCAAAAAGGTGATTAATATATATATATGGGTCCGGTTAATGTATGCCCTTAGGGCATACATTAACAAATCCGTTTTTGGAAAAACTTTATTAGAAATTGAAAAAGTTTTGAAAATTTTATCTAGAATTGAAAAAGCTGTCAAAACTTTTTCAATTCCCGATAAAATTTTTTTCAAAAATGGAATACTATTGTATGTCCTTAAGGCACACGTTAATAAAATCCTATATATATATATATATATATGTAAAAAAAAATTAAAAAAAAAAAAGGTCCACATGAGGCTGAGACAAAGTGTATAGTCTGCCATTACCTATAAGAAAGGAGAGAAAAACAAGGAGCTAAAGGAAAGCTAAAGGAAAGGTGGGCATCATGAAAGGCTAGTCTGCCATTATCCCAAAAAAGAAGGAAGATAAAAGGCTGAAAAGGTGAGTCTGTTGGCTCAATATTGTAAAAGCGAAGATATATATATGTAAAAAAAAAAAAAAAAAAAAGGGTCCACGTGAGGCTGAGACCAAGTGTATAGTCTGCCATTATCCCAAAAGGAAGGAAGATAAAAGGCTGAAAAGGTGTCTCTTTTGGCTCAATATTGTAAAAATGAAGATAAGTAACCCAGGCGGATTGAACCCTTGAGCAAAGGTTATTCCACATAAGAAACGGCCAGAAGATTACGACGAAAATGGCCAAATGACCCTCAAATCCAAACAATTTAGTTAGTAGGCTGGTTTTGGAAGAATATAGCTGGATGACATCTCGAGCCTTAAAGGCTCGATTTTGGGCCCGTAAATCGAGCCTTTAAGGCTCGGTTTGTGGGTTCTGAGGTGGCTAAACGCCACCTGGAAGCATACGTGGAAATCAAGTCTTAGAGACTCGATTTCCACGTGTACTCCACGTTGGCCTAGAATCGAGTCTTTAAGACTCGGTTTCTGTTTTGGGAAACCGAGTCTTAGAGACTCGATTTTAAGCCTGGTCACTGTACACCAGGAAAATCGAGTCTCTAAGACTCGATTTCCCAAAATGGAAACTGAGTCTTAAAGACTCAATTTTTAAAGTGGTCATGCATGAAATATATATAATAAGTATATATTTTTAAATAGCCACATAGAAATATGGAACTGTCATGCATGAAGAAAAATATGGAGAGAGATTTGAATTCTTTTTCTCTCTTATTCATTTGCACATCGTCATGACGATTAAGATTCGTTTGGTTTGATATTTTTATTTATATTTTTGTTGGAGTTGAGTTTAAAATTTGTAATGGGGATGAGTTTTGTCTTTAGTTTTTTAATTTGTTTGAGTGCGAAATTATAATGATTGAGTGTGTTTGTATGTGATGTAGGTGAGTATATGCAATTGTTACAGTTTTAGAAGTTGTAATTTTTTTGTACTTTGTGTAGATAGAAAAGGTTTTGTAATTGATGTTAAATGAGAGAGATAAAATATGTTACTAACATATTATACTTGACTCTCTAATAGGTTCACAATCTATGAAGAATATTAATATAAATGTGTACTTCGGTGGACACCTTAACAATTCTGGAGGGATTGACGGATTCCCATTTACAGGGGAGGGTATTGAATGCTACTATATGATGATACGTTGTAAATTGAAGACGTTGAATGATTTAAAGACGAAAATAATGAACGAGTTGAATTTGAACCCTGCTTGGTATGACATCAAGATTATTTATCGTTACCCACAAGAAGTCCTTTATGAACAGATAAATTATAGGTATATGGCAATCACAGAAAATAAACATGTAAAGATGATGTTTAATAGGATCCAAAAAATGCCCCAAGTAAATGCTGCTGAGTTGTATGTAAGTTTGGAGATGCCTGCAGACAACACTACTGAGGTGGTGCAACAAACAACTACAGCTTTACAATTTACAACCCTAGATCATGGAGAAAGTATAATGGGAGGGTATACAATGGGAGGGTATACAATGGGAGGTTATACGCTCCCATCTCAGGATCATGTTGCCAATACTAGTGAAACCTTCAATCCTGAAGAGACACATTTACAGGAGGAAGACGAAGACGAAGACGAAGATCATGCTGCGAATGATGGTGAAAATATTGATGATGTGGATGTGGATGTGGATGTCGATGAGTATGAAGAGAGGATTGAGCAAGGCAACTTTGAGAACGATGTGGATGACCATGAAGTTGTTCCCAATTTTGAAGAGGAAAATATGGAGTACCATGATGAAGGTGATGCAGAGGATGATATTGCCTTTCAGCATGATACAAATATGACCACTGGCTACAGACCTCCTACCGACTCATTCTACGCAAATACTTGGGAAGATATGGTTGATCCTTCACGTCTTGAGATACCATTTGTTTCTACTTGGGAAGATGGGATGAATTTTTGTAAAGGGTTAACTTTTGCAAATAAAGAGGCAATGAAGCATGCATTGACAATATATGCAGCAAAAGATAATAGAAATTTTGAAATCCGGAGGTCGACCAAAATGAAATTAACCGTTGCATGCATTGACGACAATTGCAAGTGGTACGTTGGGGCATTCATGAAGCCTAAATTTAATAGTCTGTGGATGGTCACGTCTTATGTGGGTCCACACAGTTGTATACCTTTTGGCCAGCGAAGAGACGGTAAAATGATGGATTCTAATTTTGTTGCATCAGAAATTGTGGGGAAATTGCGAGAAACAAATGGTACTGCTCGTATTGATGAGCTCTGGCAGATCATACGTAGTAAGTATAATCATGAGCTTTCTTACTATAAAGTATGGGACGCAAAACAAAAAGCAATTGCTAAGATATTTGGGGATTGGGAGGAGTCTTACCAAAGGTTGCGAAAGTTGTTGTTGGCATACTTGGATCAGGACTCAGGTACCCAGTATAGTTATTACACCATACCTAGGCCATACGAAGGTATTACGTTACTGCGCTATGTATATTGGGCATTCGCTCCATGCATTGCTGCATTCAAATATTGCAGGCCAGTGATTAGCGTTGATGGGACTCATCTGTATGGTAAATACAAAGGGGTATTGATGATTGCAATGGCAACCGATGCTAACCAAAAGGTTTTACCTCTCGCCTTTGTTGTTGTGGATAAGGAGTCAGGGCCTAGTTGGGGGTGGTTTTTAGAGTGTCTCAGGACTTCAATAGAGCATGTCATACCTGACAAGGGCATTTGCATTATTTCTAACCGCTATAAAGGTATCAAATGTGCCATTCGAGAGTGGCCTAGAGATCGGGATGGAGAAGAACAGGTATTTCACCGATATTGCCTTCGACATGTTGCTAGCAACTTTAACAGACACTTTGATAACCCGACTCTAAAGGCATTGGCCTTGAAAGCTGGATATGCGAATAATGAAGCTAAATTTGAGTCCATAATGCAGACCATTAAGGAGGCCGAGATTAATTTACTGAGGGGTGTAGACCCTACCAATCGCCGGATTGTACGTTATATGCCATACACATATCTAATGAGTGAGAATCTGGACAAATGGACCCAGTCACATGGTGGTGGAAGACGTTACGGGGCAATGACAACCAATATCTCAGAGTGCTTTAATGGGGTACTTAAAGGTGCCCGCGGTTTGCCCATTGCTGCAATGGCTGAGTTCACTTGGTGCAAACTTGTTGCATATTTTCACGATCGACGTAAACAAATTCAAGAAGATCTATCTCGAGGTAAGGTGTGGAGTGATTATGCAATGGAGATCTATAACAAAAATGAGCAGAAAGTCGTAGGACACATTCTGAGGAATTTTAATCATGAAGAGGGTATATATCAAGTGGTTACCCCGTACAATGACCTTAGAGGTGGAGGGGGAAACCACAGTCATGACGTGCGCGTATTTGATAGAACATGTGGTTACGGAAAGTGGCAAAATTTCAAGATCCCTTGTTCACATGCAATTAAAGTTCTTCAAGGTCTGCACCTCAATGCGACCAGTTATATTGACCCATGTTACAGTTTGAACAACGCCATTCACACATATTCACATAATTTTGTGGTGCCAAAGTCAGAGTCATTATGGAGGGACGTGAGCGGACCACGATGGGTGCCTGACCCACAGCTGTTGCGAGGCAAAGGTCGTCCTGTGAAGTCCAAAATAAGGAATGAAATGGATGGGGTACGGCGAGAACGGGAAGCCGGAGGGAAGATCCGCAATTAAGAGAGATTCAACCGAGGCAGCAATGTGGAGTGTGTCATCAAGAGGGGCATAATCGCAGAAGCTGTCCCAATTCCCGTGGGGCTTCGACAAGCTATAGTGCTATAAACTAAGCAAGTGCCCTGACTATTTTTATATAATATACTTGCATATTTCATTTAGTTTTTGTTCCTCACATTTGGAAACTAATGACCGTTTTTTCATGTTTGTCAAGCGAGCTGAGACTCGATTTTGCTAAGTGACATTGTACGTGGGTCTTTCCTCTATATTCTGTATGGACAAGTGCTAGGCGACTATGTAGAGTATGTTTGTATTAGTATGGGCAAGTGCTAGGTGACTATGTAGAGTATGTGATATCAATATGGACAAGTGCTAGGCGAATATGTACACTATGTTGTATTGACTTACTTGTTATTTTGTTTATTGTTGAATGTTGTTGTAATTGAACCAGCCGCTATCCATTGTACTCATTTAATAGTATTAGCCCATGAAAGGCCATTGTTTTAATCCGGTTGTTTGCATATGATTGTGATTATTCCTTTGACTAGTATCGTATGCTTTGAATCTAGTTGTTTACGCCCATTTGATGTGTTCTGGATGTACTTTTATGCTGCCAAGGGAAGGGAAATAATTATGGCTTACTGCTGCTGCCATAGCTGCCCCCAAAAAAAAAAAAAATACCCAGTAAAACTCGAGTATAAGATACTCGAGTTGTACTGGTTTGTTTTGTTTTTTATTTTTTGTTTTGTAGGACTAATTTTAGAACTCTATAAACATTTTCGAAATATTATGTTATTTTGAAATATTTTACCTTTTCTATATACGTTTTCACTTATATTTTGGATATTTCATAAAAAAACTCTCTCAATTGGCCCTTCATTCCGCATAAAACACAGCACAACTCAAGAACACAGAAAGACTAGAAGCAGCCCAAAAATTCTCATCCTTCTTTGTTGCCAAAGCCACAACAAGCCCGTGGAATAAAGCAAGCCAAGATTGAAGAAAGAGAGCAAACCGAAGTCATTGTTGCCACCATCTTTTGTTGGGTTTGAGAAATGCTCTCTGTGAAGATCTTGCAAGAGAATTTCAGCCCCAAGCAAAAGGGTGACTGGAATGATGTGATGTTAATGAGTTTATCATTTGCTGTTTATGTGTATATATCACATAAAATTGTTTGTGCTTATTGTGCTTGGACGTACATGCCAAAGCAACCATCGACCACATTTTGTATGTTTCATGTAGAAGAAGTTGTATAATATCTTTGGGATCAATGAAAGGTTTTCTTTTTTTTTGGTTTATAAGCTCAACAAAGAACAAAGACTACATTTTTCTGATACATGAAATGTTATTTAGTCAATTGATAAATAAATAAAGAAACAACCATGCAATATGAGGTCGAAGTACATATTCATCATTTTTCTTCAGAGAATGGATTATTGCTCCATTGTTTAACATGGATTTTTGTAGAATACTCTTTTCAATCTTCTGTGTATTACTACAATCTTTTGAACCTGTTTCGGTGACTAGAGTAGTGTCACCAAGAGTACTTTGAGCTCCTCTATCTAGGATGAAATTATTCGAGATCTAATTTGAACATACTTGGATCAATATTTATTTCAATTTAAATGATCACAAATGTTAACACTACCAGCAAACATTTGAGGTTATAACAAGAATTGCAAACTGAGTTTGGTCCTAGGTGCAAGAAAAGGAGGGTTAGAGGTCTAGACTGTTAGGGGCAATTCTCCATTTAGAAGATCACTTCATGCCAAACATAGTTCCAATAACATACATTAGAGTGGAGGCCATCTTCATTCCTGCAACAACAATGCGTTTTACAAAATATTTTCAAAGATATGGCAATTCAATCTTATCCATTCTCATGGATCACCTTCCCAATTTTTTGTCATTTTGTCTCATCATCAAAAGAGCATTACAATGCATCTAAACAAGTAGTTCACAAATCTTAAGATCAAAAAGTCAATTGTAACCTACACCTACTAAAGTAAGAATATACTAGAATAAAAAAGTTGATACATACATACAAAGTCATAAGATGGATAATGAAAAGAAAGTCTCCAAGAAGAATACCCAGTTTCATACGCTAAAGCTTATATTTTATACAATTGGAGGTCAGTAACAAGTCTAAGTTCGCAGCCAGTATGTGGATAAATTGTTTGACATCAACCTTGTTCTTTATAAGGAGTCCATATCAATTTGCTAACATCAACCTCAAGAATTTCACGACCAGCAGCTTTTAGATGACGATCCAAGACCTTTGGATCAGCACAGATGACATGCTGCCCTTTGGATAACCAACCCGGTTGTGCACGTCCTCTGGATGAATTAACCTCATGTCTCTTATCACAATTGTATGCTTGCAGTTTCCCTGTACCAAATTTCCCAACAAAAGAAATATAATAGCCATGCATATGCGAAGATAACTTTGCCAACACCACAGTTCATTATGACATCAAGGACACAACTAACAAATAATGACATACGATTTTCATGATGCCATTTCTTTTACTAGTGCAGCATATTGAAGGAAAAGCACAAAGAACACAAAATGTTTCTTCTTTCTCAAAATCATGCAACCTATGGTAACAGAAAATGGTACCTGGTGACAATAGAGATATCCAGCACCAAGTCGAAACTTCAGATCACAAAACCGTGTCATGTGCATGTTACAGCTTTGAAGTGAGGCAATCGCAGGCCTGTTACATCCCCTACAATTGCTTTCTGCTTCTGTTGTAATTCCCCAGTAATGATGCATTCCCATTTTTTAAGAGCTTCATCCTTAGAGTTTTTGAGCCAATCAAATATAGGTTCACTATAATCTATAGCAGAGGGATCCCTCAAATCATTACAAAATACATCCTACAATGCCATACACATATCTATTAGATTTGGTAACAAACTATCGTCCTCATGAAAACAAACAGTGAATGCATAGAGCTTCTTACTTCTATAAGGAAATATCCACAAGGATCATGCTGCCCAGCCTTCTGCATCATTTGGTCAGTTAAGCAATAGATTTTGTCCCTCAGTTCAGTCAAGGTTTGTCGTCCTAGGACCAAAAACTCTTGAGTCTACAAAAAATTTCACAAAAATGTAAATAGCAAATTAGCTATAAATTGATAGACAAATTTTCTTCCCGTCAATGATCTACTTCAAATATCAAAAGCCCAAGATAGAAAGAAGTTGAATGATCTTGCCTAAATGCATCCAAATACAATCATCAAATAAAGCCAATGAGCTTTAGCACAATTGGCACCTCCTCCCCTTGCAAGTGCGGTGGAGGGGGAGGTTGTAGGTTCAAGACCCATAGAGTGCATGTGTACATTACCCATTTATAAAAATAAATTAATTGACTTTTTTATAAAAAATCATCCAATAGAGACCAACATTGACTGTTTTCAAAATGATATTAGATATACCTTGGCCCACTTCCGTGAGTTATGGTAAACCTCAACAGAGAGAACAACTTCTGGATACTGCACAGCAATTTGTTCCCCAGTGCTTGGTGATTTCACCTGCAGGACATTTGTACAAAAGTATAGAGAGGATAAATATGAAATTATTTTGATAAGAAAGAGAGGATAAATATGAAATTTCAACTGTTTAAACAGTCAGATTCAGCATATGACTAGAAGTTAACTGTATGTATAACATTCATGTCTAGCCTTAAAGAAAGGGTTAGGTTAAAAAAAAAAGGTGCAAGGTTCAGTAGTTGAAGTCAATTGACTAAAAAAACCCTTGAGTTATGTGTTGTTTTGTTTCCTTATATATAGAACCAGCAAGCAGCATTGGCATCTCAATAGATTTGAGGATTGTTTAATTAAAAACATATAAATACTATTTGTCTAACTTTGAGAGAGAGACTTTGTGTTACGAAAAAGTGTCCCGCATGGCTTAAGTGCAAGCTTAACCGTGTGTATATAAGTAATTGGGCAACCTTCCCTTACAAGCCAGTTTTCAACGGTGTGTTCTACTCATGGGTTTGTATCAGAGAGAAACTAGCTATGGAGAGGAGGTTGATTGTAGTAGCAATACCGAATAAATTCAAGAAAAATTGCGAATTAAGAAGAAGGCAGCTATAACGCTCTCTAATAGCATTTTCAAGTTAGATTTCCATATACTTTCTTCAAGATACAATGATAAATCAAAAGAAAAGCATCTGCATTATGCAATAAACATTAAGAATAGGCATTTTTCAATCATACCTTTGTTGCAGAACGTGTAAACCTGAGAGATTTCATCCTTTCAGTTCTTTCTAATAACGTAATGGCACCTTCAGTTATCTTACAACTGGCACTGGACCAAAACAAGAGAAATATAATTCAAAACCACAATAATTATACCAGTTAAAGAGATCATAGATATCTAATGATACAAACTTGAATGAATGCAGTTTTGCTGGAGCTTTGTCCTCGTCCTGCTTTTGTTTGATTTTCACAAGTTCCTCCACCTTTGCAGTATAAGTATTCTGGACAGATACCAGAAATAAACATTAAATTTGATTGACAACGTCATGAAACATTTACAGAAAAAAATGACAAAAATAATGCACCCCTACAGCTCAACAATATTTGGTTAACCTATATATATAGTATCACCCAAGTTTATTCTAAACAAGAATAAATGTAGAGACTAAAAAGTAAATTGTTAATAGGTCCACAATCAGCACTAAAAGCATGTAAACCATATGCTAAAAGAATACCAAACAACTACCATATGCTAAAAAATTTCAAATTCAAACTCTATAGAAAAATAGAGGTTAATGTGACCAAGCCACATTTCCACTACTTAAATAACATTTGAAAACAAAGCCAAGAAACAAAAGAATTGAAAATTGCCCAATGTTATATAGCACATTCAGACAGCATATTCTCAACTAGAATGGCCCAAAAGATAAATTTTGAGCAGGAAGAGGGCAATAAGAGATTTAAGTGCATAAAATTATACTACTGATTAAGTGACTGGAAGAAATCTATATTAGCACTAGATATGGAAAGGCAGAATAAATATAATTCATGGGAAGCATACTTCAATGGCATGATTATTCGCCTTTCTTTTTTTCCTCTTCCTTGAGTTGTTATTTTCAATGCAACCACTTGCTGAGGGAGATCCACTTGAGGTCTCCAAAGAAGATGAAACATTTTCTCCTCTGGTAATGCTTTCTAGAGATTCATGTTTATTGCGTGATCTCCTGCGATAAACTCGTTTCCTGGATATAAAATTTAAAACAAATAAGTTCCAAAAAAAGTTTAATCTCTTGTATACAAATAGGTTGCAAATAGATGCACACACCCATATAGAATTAAATCTGTGATCTCACCCTCCAACCCTTATTTATGAGTAGAGGAGATGACATTTGGTGCAAGGACTAACCATCAATTGAATCACATAACAGATTAACAAGTGGAGAGTGGATGAGAATATAAGAGTCATCAATCAATAACCTCTAAATGAACATTGAATGTGATAAAAGGACTTGTGAAAATTCATTGAACCATTTATTGAAACAAGCAATTTTTGTGACTAAAGGATCAACATCTGGAAAATATAAATTCATTCATAAAGAGGAAGCCCTAACAAATCACATAGGCTTAGTAACATGCAATTTTTGAAGGGATTCAATTAGAATCGTTTTTGAAATCATGGCTTAGGGATTCTATTGTTAATTGCAGTGTCAGACATGACACATGAGTCAACACAAACACAGATGATGAGCACCTAACAATTTTTCATGAAGAGAAAATGTCTAATGGTGAACCTTCACTCATCCATCAGGAATAATGCAATATGATATTCAGTAGAGATAAATAGTTGAAACAAAGAAACTTTCCATACAAATTGAAAGCTTTGCTTAACAAGATTTCAAGTGGCCTTCCCAAGCTTATCAATAATACCAGGATTAAGACAAAACATGTAGAATTTTTAAGCGTGCCTTTTGGGTTAAGCAGTGTCTCTACATGTTATATTAACTAATTACGGAGTCTCCCCAAAGTGTTACATCCCTAACAAGTGGTATCAAAGTTGATCGTTTGAGGGCAAAGCAAGTGTTTGTTAGTGGGTCTCACTAGGTAGAACGAGGAAGACTCCTATTTACTCTCATCCATGGTTGAGTAAGGGTTCTAATCGTGGTGAGTATGTGACTTCCATAGTTGTGCAAGGAAGACTCCCATGTCTGCCCCAAGTTGAGTAAAATGACACATTATTGGTGCTAGTGATGCATCACACTTGGATTGTTAAGAAAAATACTTACATCTAACCAAAGTGCCACAAGTGACATGGTAGAAGGCTCACATGTGTAGGGGAGATTTGTTGGAATATTCACGTGAGAAGTGTGGTTGGTTAAGTAGTGAAGTCTCACATTCGCTACTAATGAGAAAAAAAAGTGGTTAATATAACGTAGTTGAGCTCATACCCATTAGGCTTAAACCTTTTGGGTTAAGAGGCGTATTTGTATGTTATATCAACTACTCAATTAGTCTCCCCAACATTATATTAACCACTTGTCAACATTGACACTAACCTATTTGTAATAATATGAATTTGAAGAGAGGGTAAGATAAAAGGAACAAATAGATACATACATGAGAATAAAAACCTATCAGATCATAATTTTGTTATTCTCAAGGACAATGTGATGCCATAGACGACAAAAGAAGTATGATAACAACGATGTAATGAAATGAATTGAACTGCAGCCATATGAACTAGAGCTAGGAACATCTAAAGCTACAAAATTTACATAATACAAGTCCACCTTAAAAGCATTGAAAACAACATATATATATATATATATACATATTTGAAAAATAAGGAATTGATTAGGACTTACTCTCGCGCAGGCTCTTGTGAAGGCTGCGAAGGACAATCATGGTTCTCCCCCTGCTGCAACACAATAACAAAAATTGTGTTAAAGAGTGAGACAAAAGTATTAAACTGCACAAGCAGTAGAGTTTTGGAGCACAACAAAGATTAGAGCTTCAGCAGGATACCTGTAAAGCTTCCTTCATAGCCATATCCACTAATTCTCCTTCACTCAAAATTTTAAGCTCATCAACCCTACATTAATTTATTAATTAACTAATTAAATAACAAGGAATTAAGTATTAGATAGAGGGGGGGAAAAAAAGAAAGAACATACGAAATATCTTCATCAAGTGGTTGAGATGAATCCGAAGTACATAGTTCTGCCTCTAGATTCTGCATAGACGAAATACATAACCAATCAACAAAAAAAAAAATGATTGCTTTATTAATTAAATTTTGGAGTGAGGAGAGAGAGTACCTGAAGTTGAAGGAGAAGAGAAGACTCGAAGTTGGGGACAGAAGGGAGGGGACCCACCAGATTGGGTACGTAAATGGGTCCGCCCCTTGGAATTGAATGACACGGCTCTCCTCTTCCAAAAGAAACAGTGAGACTATTTGCTAGCTTAACTTGACACACATTGAAATTTGACACAGAATTTTTGACAGTAACGATCTCCTATAGATTAGACTCATGATTTTGGAATTTGGTTCAGTCCCACTCAACAACTAAAGCTATTTAGAACACTTAATAGTCATGGACCAAGTGAAAACGTTAAAAACCTAAATAAATGAGTTATGAGAAGTTGTCACTAACTACCCAACTTAAGTGAACCTAGTTGATGTTGTATTCAAAGGTAACTAAGGTAGCATCATAAAAGTAATTTTCTTAATCTTCAAATCAGATAAATAAGAAATAAAATTGTTAATGCACCTTGCAAATACTTTTTCCAGATATTGATTTTTCCAAAACCCATTATCCTGATTTTAACTCATGTTGATTACCATCATTATCAACCTTATACCACTGTTACAGTCAACACCACTATTTGCAAACAGTGCCACCTCTGAAAATATCATCACATAACCAAAAATATTCAAATCCATAATCGAAATATGGCTGGGAGTTGGGAAAAGCTGGGCCAGGTGGGTTGGACTACAGGGGTGCTCTCTATTGGCAGGCTAAGGGGTTAGAACAGAAAATCCCCCCAAGGAATCATTAACAGGAAAAAAATGAAAAAACATCATTACTAAAATAACGAGAAATAAAATACCTTTCCCAGATATGACTTCCTTCTCTGCCCTCCATCTCAGACCAATCTAGATAGAAAATTTTATATAATAAGTCAAAAACTTCTGCTCTGTGTATATATGTGTGTGTGTGTGTGTGTATTTAGCAAAAACTATGTATTTAAATAGTAAAGCACAATTTTTATAGCACAAATGGGGAACTATCACAAAACTAGAGAATGTTAATTCTCTTCCTCCCTAAACATCATTTGAAAGTTAAAGACTCTAACCTCATAATATGGTAGTAGCAACCCAAACACTTGAAAGCTCCAACTCCTTCCCTACCAAAACTTATCGATTGAATACACCTACCCGACTTCCTTTTCCTTTATACACCTCCATCTTCGTGGACCTTCGACGGTAGGGTCCAAGGAAACTATATCTATAGGCTAATGAGGTTCTAAAGTTGGATATCTTGGATTGTTGGACTCCAGAAAATCACTATAGATGGTCTAAATCTACAAATGTTTAACACTTAGATTCAGTCCATCCATAGTGATTTTCTGGCATCCAATAATCTAAAGTATCCTACTTTAGAACCTCATCAGCCTGTTCATTAGTTTCCTTGGATCCTACGTACAGAGCAAAGTTGAAAAATAGATACGGTCCTGATAAACAACATAATCATACAGCACATTTTCAAACTTTTGAGTATTCATGAGGCTTAGCCCCTCTAATTGGCCGCAGTTAAATACATTTTAAAATATTAATACGTTAGAATCATTACCAACCACTTCTCATCAATTGGGAAATCCGCCTTCTCCAAGCTTATTGGCATTATTTTGGATATTTGTTGCTACTTTTATTGTGCTGAACTTGAATTTTATTGCTTCCAACCTTTTCATAGCAGCATCATCTTGATGAAAGTAAGAAGTGAACAAAGCATAATGAGTACGTAAACACCAACTTGGAACGAAGAATGCTTTTTAGCTACTCATATATTGTAAAATTGCAAATTTCAAAGGTATCATTTGAGTTACCTTTTTTGGACCTTATGCCGTCTCGTATACTGAGGAGGAGGTTTTGCATGTCCTTCGTCAGATACCTCAGGCCCAGCTTTGTGTCCATGTTTGTGCCCCCCTGTCCCACAAGGAGGTGCCTTTGATATGCGTTTCGGCCGACCTTTTGGTTGAGCAAGTAACCCACCAGCCTGCTCAACCTGAACATGGGGTGGGTCGATGGCTGATGAAGGGCCAATAGACATACTATCAGAGGGTGGCTCCTGCTGCATGTCAGGTGGGGTTAGATGAATACCCAAGTCAAACGATGGAATGGGTGACACCTCGGGAAATGACTGTGGGGAAGGTGTATGAATGTCAGACCCAGGACAAGGATGTGGAGTCGGTGGAGGGATGGTGGGACTACGGGATGGATGTAGGGTGGGTGAAGGGATGGTGGGGCTAAGGGATGGATGTGGGGTGGGTGGAGGGGGATCAGGGGTAGGGACAAGTCGAGGGGTACGAACAGGCAGACGTCTGGAAGGAGTTGTGCTCATGCTTGGGCTCTCAGTAGTGCTTGGCCTTTGAGTAGCTACTGCCATAGTAGTAGCTACCTCCTCATTCGGGGCCTCAGGGTCCGGAGGTCGTACACGGCCAATCACTTGCACTGCTGTCAGCACATCAGTAATGTCCTGGTGGTCCTCCGTGCCCACCGGGTTACGGCTCAACAAACGGAGGTATCCTTCAACCTGCACATGGAAAACCCAAGTTTATTAGTAATGCAATACGAAATCAACAATGCGAATGAATAATAAAATAATAGTTCGAACAGTAACTGGTTCTACTAGCAAGAATTGTTGTGTCCCTCGAAGGACTCAATAAATATTTTTTTTTAATGGAGTACAAGTCAAATAGTTTTTCATTATAAGCATGTTGGGTCCTTTTTAGGCTCTAACTAGCGAAACTGATATTTAAAGTACATAGTAAATATCCTATAAAAAAATAATAAAAAAAATGTAGCCCAATTCAAATATTAGGGTGCATAAGAGAATGGATATTAGGGTGCATGAGAGAATGTAGCCCATTATAGTGGCCCAATTCAAATATTAGGGTGCATGAGAGAATGCCTGTATGTATAACAAAAAAATGGATAGTTTTGTAATTTTGAAAGAGAAAGAGGTAAATGAACAAAGTTCTCTATAAGGAATCTTAAGTAGACAACAGTTTTATGCTGCTTCTTTGATGGTAAGCATACATTGGACCACATATATCATGTTTTATAAATAGTGGTTTCATGCTACAAAGTACGGTAATATATAGAAGACATGGAGAAGTTACCATTATAATCAATGTAGCACTAGGAACATCGATGAACCTCCGAGTCACCCTTTTGAACCACTCGAAGTACTAATGCTATGGAGGCATATCACCAAGCACTGCTTGACAACACCGTTCAAGGCGATTACCCCAATGCAGGAGATGCAGAGCATGTTTCCGCATCCAATCAACGCCCATCTTCCCCCTCAAATCAATGGCATGAAGCACGGTGTCGGTGTCAACATCGTTGGGAATTTCTTCGATCATCCCAAATTGACGAACGACACGATCCGGTGTATGTTTCTCTACTAGGTGGAAACATACAAGCGGCACCGTTGCCGTCCACACAGCCTTCCCTGCAACGCACCATGCCGGAAGGTCCTCAAAATCGAGATCATACGGCTGCCACACCACCTACAGTAGCCCAAAAACAAGTACGCAACACATTAGGCAACTATGTTTATATTTCAAAGTTCACCAAACATATATCTTGTTCCTAAACATGTTAACATGTTAAACAAGGCATTTTCATACTTGGCCTGGCAACATTGAAGCTATTTGCTGGCGATACCTGTCCCTGAAGATGTGGGCAGGCCTATTTTTCTTGTTTGGAACCCACAACCACCTACAACAATGAAGGACAAGGGATCAATATCTACAACTTTCCTACTAAGATAATGTCATGACTACAACTATAATGTTATCACATATAACTACTAAGATAATGTTATAGATATTTAATGAATTAACAATATCACTAGAATAAAAAACAATCCTTATAAGGTAGAGACTTACTTTAGGTACAGAGGACCACGTGCTGGAGGACCATAAGCGCCCACTGGCGGACCATGCTCAACTGCTGGGCGCAAATAGGGGAACCTAGCCCATACCCAATACTGGACCAACAGCAAGCACCCACCGATTTGACTGGTGTCCTTATGGCTTGCCCTACATAGCTCTCGGTACAACCATGCAAGGCAAGCACTTCCCCAACTATACCTTCGTGGATTGTGAAGGTCTTCCAACTGCTGCACCCATATTAGATGCACCCTATCGCCGGATTTGTCCATGAATATTGTGTCCCCCAGTAGCGCTAGGATATAGTATCGTGCGTACTTATGCAGCTCATCCTCTTTGGCATTAGGCGGCAATGGATTAACAACTTGGTCCAAAAGCCGTTTGATGAGAATCCTTTGGCCATTAAGTTCCTTATGCTGCTCTTGAGTTATAGGTCGAAACCCAAGGAACTCCTCACACACACTCATCCAATTTTTCTGTGTGCTCCCTGGTACAGCATCACCATCAACAGGAAGCCCGAGAATCACCTCCACATCCTGCAATGTGATGGTGATCTCACCATGTGGCATGTGGAAGGTGTGAGTCTCGGGCCGCCATCGCTCCACAAAGGCTATTATTAGGCCATGGTCAAGCTCTCTACCCGGTTGCCTCAACAATCCCTCCAAGCCCAATGCCTTAATGATGTCAACGACTCGGTCGTCCACCATTGGCTCTCGGTTGGAAAACTCTTCAGTACAGCCACGGCAAGTAAGGGCCCCTAGATCCTGCATAAAACGAATCCATGGATTAACATATGACAAACGTTTGCATGTACATTGTATGAATTAAATGCGTGTACATTTGACATAGATATTTACTGTTGTGTTGTACCTGCCCATTCCAAATAGCTTCTGACCGATGGGTGGGCTGCAATGTTAACATTGACGTGTCAATAGGGCCAGGCTGCGTATGGTCAATTCGTCCAGCATTTGCAGCAGCCATACTGCACAAGAATGAGAAGTAATTAGCACGTAATAGACATGATTCGGAAAAAAACAAAAAAACAAAAAAAATCTAAGAAATATTCTCAAACAACATCCATGAATATTTGGTCATTACATTATTTTCAAAACTTACTATCCAAGAGAAGCCCAAACTCTAAGTTCACAATAAAACTTACTATCCAAAGTCATATAAGTTAAAGAACTCAAAAAACTGAATTGACTCTAATGATCACTTATTTTACTATTTTGGAATACATGAATCTCGTATCATTTAGTGAAGGATTAATCGAGTCTTAATGATCTACCTAGATTGATTCATGTGTGATTTTGTTGCTTAGATATTTACAAGGAAGCAATCAAGAAAAACTTTGAACAAATTCTATCAATCAAGAGAACAGGATGTGAACAAAATAAATGATTCTAGGGGAATGATAATGAAGACATATAGGCAGTTCTTAGATTCTATGACCACTACAAAGTTTATATTTTGATTATCATATCAAAGAGAAGTGATGTTTCACAACCAAATAGGCAGCCACATGCTATTCTTAGCATATAAGCCTAGAAATTGGCTTGAACATGATGTCTACATTATCGAAAAGATTTTCCTAGAGTTTACCGTTTTTTCCTTTCTTTTTTATGCACAATATTATTGAACATTAGCACGTATGATTAATTATCACATGATTTTATATATAATGGTTTGAAGAAAAAAAATCAGTTTACACTCACAGCTGCCAAAAATCTCATAACTTAATTGGTTGATACTTCCAAATGATTTCAATTGAGCCATCAATGATAGTCATTGTTTCCACCTCATGAACTATCAAATAAAAATAATAATAATAATAATAACCTTAGTTACATTTATATATGTAAATATCGCAAGAAGATCTACAACTTTCATCTAATGTGGCAAGCAGCAATCGGTTATTTGGCATTTCGCAAAGGCACTTTAGCAATAATTGCGTAGTTTCCATGTACTAAATGCCTATTGCCTACTTTATCATCATCTAAGCAAGCTGAAATGGTTGTCACATCTAGTAAAAATATAAAGATTAACTTGCAATCAATACAAAAATAGCCCAATTTTATAAGGGAAAATAAAAACCTATTTGATCAGCATTCTTTCTAATTTGAAGCAAGGAGGACTTATATGTCTAGCTGGAGACGATCCACAAAATCAGGACTATAAATTGAAGATGATTAATATGAAACTTAATCTATCACTTTTGGCTTTTTGTTGGCAACAATATTTGTTTGAATAAAAAAAATATCGTCTTCAGGACAAGAGACAAAAAAAATAAAAATAAAAAAGTTAGAACAAAGGAGCAGACTCATCACCTTAAGTAGACCAATCATTTCATCCCTGAACAACCCCCCCTAGACGTCAAGATTCCAACTATTAATTTAAATAAACAAAAAGAAAACATATTTTGCTTTTACTACTAGGCCAATTTTCTAGTGGAAGACTCAGTTTTTTAGAGGCTATGGTGGCATAGCTTTGGTACCATCGACCATTTTTTTATTTTCCAGGCACTTTCAACTTATAATAAACAATGGAATTTTTATAATCTCTATTCAATGATTTAGTGTTTGTGATGAATATCAGACCTGTTGAAGAAGAGCCTCTCTTTCTAAATTAAGAATTTCGCCAAAAAATTTTCCAAGACTTCACCTATCTTTTATTCATTTAAGACCGTGTGGTTTTCCCTTGTGGCATATAATAGTATAACCAAAGAGGATGACATGTTTTTCTGGGTTTATTTCTAAACAAGTAGTTCATTTTTTTTTTCTTTTTTCTATAGGTGAGGCACTACGTTTGGTAGGAGAGAAAAAGGAGAGGAAAAGACATTTTCTAGTCGAATGACAAGCAAAAAAAGAAAGAGGTGGAGGGTGAATTAAGCAAGCATGACAAGCCCCTCCAAATTAGCCCAATCTTTGAGTTGGACTAGGGCAGGCATTGTGAAATGGATTGGCTTCTTAGCGTTTAGGACAGCCATCAACCACGACCCACAACAAATCCTACACAATAAAATAAAATAAAATAAAAATTGTTTTTGTAAAAAAAAGCCATTTATAATTGCCCCCTAGTTTCATTAATATAGAACCAACACCACTACCATCAATACCTAATAGAGGCAGCCACCCCACGATTACTATTTACTTCAAACCAATTACGTCTTTGAATGAAATATAAACATTTGTCCATCAACTTTTGCTAAACTGGCCTGACAGGTAATCTTCATCTCCCATTTCTGGTAATTTGATTTACATAAAATTAGGATTTTGTTTGTCAAGAATTTCTTTATTTTGAAGAATCACGTACTTATATTTTATAGCCGCAAAGCCTAGGTCTTGGGAATTGTTAATAGTGTGTTATTCATTCATGTAATAAGATTTGACTTTCTCTTCACAGGAATTCAAATTCTCATGCCTTTTGTTGTGATTTGCTGTTGTGAAACTGTATTTTTCACTTTCAATTAAGCTGTGATTTGCAAGTTGAAGTTCTTCTACCATAAATAACAAGGTTGAAGAATTTAAGATTGTAGTTTATTGTGTTTTGAGGTGGTCTTTTACTCTGATAATGTACCTAATATTTTCTATCTCAAATATCAATTTTATGGGTTTTTTGTCTTCAGAAGCTAGACTCTGCTGAAAGTAATTTATTTCTTAACAATTAGTCTCAAATTTAAAAGAAAAATTATAATGTTTATGCTTAGGATTTTAATGGGCTCTTGTTCAAATGGGGCGAGGGTAATGTTGTGAGTTTAAAACCCATTGGGTGAGTACATTTTACCATAGAAAAGGAAAAAATAAAAAAAATAAAAAAAATAAAAAAAACTTAGAATTTAGAGAGGCTCAATAGAGGTACATCCCACTAATAGAGACATTTCGACGAATACCAAATGAAGGACAGAAATACCTCTCAGGACACTCATGAAATTTGAATGACAAAGCATGCTCATGCTTTTATTGAATGAGTGATTTTTACAACACAGAGATGAGGCGACTACTATATTGTCTTGAGAGGGGGCTTGGGGCATCTATCATCAAAGTTTGTAAAATGGTTACGGATGCTCAAATACTTTCTAAAGTTAAAAGTCTTGGAATTTGTTGTTAGCATTGATAACTTATATATGATCAGTGAGCAAGTTGCTCTAAACCTCGAAGCTTTAGTATAAATCCAAATGTGGGTGTTTTGGTTTTTGTTCTTCTCCTATTTATGGGACTAATTAGCTTTTACCTAGGTTATGTCTTTTATTTTATTTTTATTTTTTTGATAAGTAAGAAAGATATATATTCAAGAAGCTACCTCATGAAAACATAAGGCAAAACAGAAAATACAGAGAAAGAAACAAACAAAAAGAGAGAAGAAAAAGAAAAAAAAAAAACAAGAAAACAAACGGAAAACAACAAAGAGCTAATTACAAAGAAGAGAACTAAGGAACATATGGATAGAATCACTAGAGGTGAGTCCCCAAGCCCTAGACCAATCAAAAAGAGAACCACTAAAACAAGCGAGCAACTGGTCATGGGATTTGCCCTGTCCTCAAAAGTACACCAATTTCGCTCCCTCCAAAATGATACTTCATCGGATTTGTCTTTGAGGTTTGTTTTTCAGTCACAATGAATATTATGTCACCCGGATTTGTGTTACTTGTGTATTTGCTAGGCCATGACTTAATAGTTGAAGCCTTATTTGGTTGCTCATATTGGAACTATAAGCAGTGTCTGTATTTTCAAACTCAATTTTTACTTTTAATTTTCATGCATTGTTTTTATTGCTGTGTCCTTAGCACACTGCCTGTGTGCTTTGGTTCCTTTTATTATCTTTCTTTTTATTCAATGAAGTATCATTTACTTATCAAAAAGAGAGGAAAAACAAACCTCAAATTTTACTTCTGCTGTAATGCCCTATATCCCCAATATTTTCTTGTATGAATTTTATAATAATGGATTCATATGGTTTTAGAAACATGCAACCTATGGTGAATTCTGCATCTGCTCTCAATAACATTGTAAGTAAATTGGTCCTTAGGTTAGGACATAAATAGGAATGATCAAATCCTAAAGGTGGTGAGGAAAAAATAAATAAGTAAACAGTGTAATGTGAATTCCAAAAGAAATATATTATTATTTGAGGCATAGAAACAAATTGGATCTTTTAGGGTGGTTTTGTTAATTTTTTTAATTAAAGCAATTAAATAAACCATAATTGGGTCACAAATGTAATCAAATAAAGTTGATAAAAGATGAATCCTTACTTTATTTTTCCTAGCATCCATAAATCCTTACTCCAATATATTATACAACTCTTACACAAAATAAAGGCGAGAGAGACAGAGAGAGGTGGTCAACATGAAAGAGGAAGGGAGACCAATATTTGATTGTGGGCATAAAGTATTGCTGCTGGAAATCGAATTAAAAGGTGAAAGGTCTATCTTAATCAATATTTTTCGATTCATGTAAGAATTTTGAAGTTATATATATGGTTTGTTGGCAGCATAGTGAGATTAGATTATTTTTGCATTATTTTTTACTTGATTACAGTGATAGAGGTTTTACGTACTTGGTTGAATTCAAATAAGGACCTTATGGTTGCACTCTTAAATTTAAGTGGCCTTGTATATTACATTGTTTATTCATTGAAGATCTTAGGTCTGCAAATTTATAGGGTTTGATTACTAGAATCGGTGCATGATTACAATGTTTGATTAAAGTGACCTAATACACATTCTCGTCATGTACTAAAGGTCCCAAAATAAAAAAAAAAATTATGAGCTAGTTACTTATCAACAATGGTCATGGCCTTCTGTTACCAAACCAAGAGTATAATGTGTACGTAACAATGGTGCCTATGGGAGCAGTTCAAAACATTGAGTTATTGGTAAATCTAGCCTAAATCTTCCAATTATTGTCTAGATCTTGGGCAGGAAATTTTCTATGTTGGAGGAGTGTCCTTAAAATAAGAGATCTTGCAAGGCATATTACAATGGGAAAAAAATTATGCATGTTTGTATGTCTGGAAAAGCTTATTACAATAAGAGTTTATGTAGCTTTCTTAAGTTTTTATAGTAGGAGGTCAAAAGTTTCACAAATGGTTCATTATGAACCGTCCTTCACTTCGTACACCAAGTATTGAAATGCTCTAACTTATGCTGGTCCTACTGGAGCAGTATTCCAAGTATCATATCATGTATCAATACTGGTTTTCTTATATATATATTCTTTTTTATTTTTTTCATGTCATGTATTGTTAGCTTAAGTTGAATTTTCTCAATTATATGAAAAAAAAGAAGTTGAATTTTCTCTTTAAAATTAATTGGTTTTTACTTTTAGTATCATATATTAGTACCTAAAATGTTTGTGGGTATTCATGATTGCATGTGAATAGTGTTACAAGATGGTTGTACATATTTATCCTATATGACATCAAAGTTCAAACCAAGACTACCCACTCCCTAAAAAAATAATGTGATGACAATAAACTATGATAAACCACCTGCTTTTACGTGTAAAAGTACAATTACATTGTTAGAATTTCACTGTCATTGGCAAAATATCCATTATATGACAAACTTTTGAAATCTCTATATTTATGTTGTTTTGTTTGCTTGTCTCTCGTATAAAGTATCCTGTTTGGACCATTCTTGTATCATTTATCTAAGATAATCAAAGAAAAGGACCCTTCTCAACTAGAACCTCCTACCCTTATAAGTTCTAGTGGGGTGGTGAGATTGTGGGTTCAAGACCCATTGGGTGCATGTGTAACTTACCATTAAAAAGAAAAGAAAAGAAAAAAAAAGGAAAAAAGGGAAAGATTACCATTTTTTAAAAGTTGTTATAGAATTATAATCCTAGGTTGGGCCTTGGTGTGTTGGCAAGTACCTTCCCCCGAAAGCGATAGGTCGTGTCAAAGTTTGGAAACCAACCTCTCCAAAAATAATGGGTGTTAAATTTTTGGTAACAAACTGTTTAATATAAAACATAGAATTTACACACAGTGAGACTTAGTAAAATTAAACATATTATTTATGTCCTGTAATATGTTCCATCAGGAGTTTGTACTTTGTACAATAGTAACAACCACAATGCAATATATTAGTTGGTAAATATACTATTCTTCACAATTAGGGAATTTTGATGATGTTTAGCTCTCTAATCAAGTTCAGTAGAACTGATTTAAATGACTATATCAGCATAAGTTTTAGATGATGGTATCTTTTATTTCAGTGCACCTTTTTAAAAAATTTTAAAAGCAAAAATCTTTCCCTTATGAAGTAAATGTAATTGTCATTTTCCCTCCATAACTTTCAGTTGGAGCTCTTCCCAAGAAGAAGAGGGAGCCTATTGTGGTAACAAATTTGAATGCTAAGTATTAGTTGTTGCATAATGAGGCTTCCGATGTTTGTTTGGGGCATGATGTGATTAATGGTGCTTCTATGGAATGTAAGGTAATTATTCAGCCATACCATGTGTGTTTGCATGGGCATGTCTTGGCGTTTGATGGACATGATCTCTTTTAAAAACATAATGGGATGATTAATGTGAGTGCTTCATGAAATATCTAAGATTCTCTTGCAACACTTCTTAAAACATACAGCAGAGTGGCAACGAGGAAACCGCTAAATTAATGATGGGAACCATATTTTCTCCATCGTTTCACATTTCTAAACATGCTGGAGGGGAAATCACCAATGGAGGTAGATTATTAGAATTGGTTTACCAACTAATCACATTTCTAAACACTTTCACCTCATCAAATATAAACAAATCCACAAACACAGCAAACATAAACAGACCCAAAAACATAAAGCTTGCATAGGTTTTTCAACAGTTCTATTAGACATTCAAAACACAAACCAAAATAGAAAAAAAACGACTTGAAACGAAAATAGAAAAAAGCTTCGATCTTTGATTTTCCCCATTGTTTCTCGGCAACCAAATTTGAAGACTAACCTTTTTTTCTGTTTTGTTGACAGACGGCGTAGACTGAAGGAACACACTTTATCAACGCTCTAAGGTGTCCTTGCTGTATGTGAAGACTTTGACAGACTGTGTAGATTGGACCACTTGCAAAATTCACTGAGCCTAACAAATAAAACCCAATGAACCCAGTTTAGCAAATTGGATTATGTGCTAATTAGTTTCACTTGTTTGCAAGTAAAATGCAACAAAAACAAATTAAGAAAAAATCCACCGACTCAACTTCTCAATTGTAGAAGGCACACCTAAATCTAAGATTCAAAGAATGAAACTTTCCATCCTCCTTAAATTCCAAACAATAATGTTCTTAGATGTCCTTATCCACAACAATCACAAATAAGTCAGGAAATAAATCTATAGATGGAATCCCCAAACAACCAAAGTATGCCAAAATTGCATACTTTTACCATCACCCACCAAAAAATTAACAGAGTACAGAACTTTCCCAACCCGCAAAGATCCTAGCAAAGATAATTCCAAACAAGAATGTACAATTACAAAATTTGAGATGTACAGTTACAATTCCAAACAAGAATGTAAAGATAATTCCAAACAAGAATGTACATTCTTGTTTGGAAAATTAAAGAGGATTCAAGCCTAAATTTTAGGGGCACTTCTGCTGTATACAAAATTAAAGAGGATTCAAGCATATAAATTGTCTGTCAATAAAAAAATGCATAAGAATTAAATGTTTGAGCCAAAATTAAAGTCTGCCATTCAAAACAAAAACCAAAAAAAATAAATAAATAAATAAACAAACTTTCACAAGGGACTCACCTTTTTTTTTTTGGTTTTCAGAGACTGAAGGAATTCAAGGCACAGACTGAAGGATTTCACCAGACAGCCATTTGTTCCAGGTGGAGTACGCCCTTGACGCCGTCCGCAAAGGAAACGCCACCGTTGGAGTCCGTGGCTTAGACGCTGTTTTTCTCGGAGTCCGTGGCTTAGACGCTTAGACCCAGATGGTTTTTTTTGAGCTAGACTGTTGTGGGTTTTAGAAAACTAAGAGAAGAGAAGATTAAGGATCCTCCTACGGTGAGAGTGGGTCGGTTTCGTCTGAGATGAGTGCTCTGGTTTGAAAGGTTTCGTCTGAGATGAGTGCTCTGGTTTAAGAGTGAGAGTGTGTGGGTGTGGGTGTGGGTATGAGTGTGGGTGAAAGTGAGAGTGAGAGTGAGAGTGAGACAGCAGACAGAGGTGAAAATTTGGAAAAACCCTATTAGAAACCGAGTGTTTGAGACTCGATTTCCAGGGGTTCCACCTGATTACATTGGCACTTAATTGCCACGTCATACACACGTGGAAATCGAGTCTTAGACACTCGATTTCCGTGTGAATGCCACGTGGCAATTAAGCCACATCAGATCATACAAACCGAGCCTCAAAGACTCGATTTATAGTCCCAAAATCGAGTCTTTGAGACTCGAGATGTTAGTATGTAATATACATTGCTAACCATGCCTACTAACTAGATAGTTCGCCAAACTTGGTTAAATTGCAATTTTGGCCGTAGATTACCGCACAACATGTTTAATCTATATGGAAACTAAGGGGTTGTTTGGATTTTTGATTTCTATTATTCATAACTCTATTTTCATAACTCATAACTCAAAAATAGTGAGACCCATGGCTAAGAAGTCTATTTGGATTTTCATAACTCTATTTCCAGTTTTTGTTTTCATCACTCAATTTTCTGATATTTGAGTAATGAGTTATGAAAACTAAAAATACATTTTAGGTGTTTTCAGTTTCCAAAACTCAGTTTTCAATAGTATTTTTGTAATTACACCTATATACATGGACCCACTGTTGGTCTAGGCGCTGCTTTTGATGTCTCTTCAATGGCTTTCCTCCACAAACATTTTCTTTTTTCTCTCTTCTTTCTCTGGTCTACACTGCACTCCATTTTCTTTCTTTCTTCTTCTTCTTTTTTTCCCCTTCTTCTTTCACTGGGTCCAGTGAGTTTGGGTTTCTTGGCTTTTTTTTTTTTTTTTTGGTTCTACATCACAGAACCCATGAACTCTTCGCTGTAATTCTTTCTTTCTTCTTCTTTTTTTTTTTTCTTCTTCTTCTTTCACTAGGTTTGGTGAGTTTGGTTTTTTTTTTTTTTTTTTTTTTTCACTGGGTTTGGTGAGTTTTAGTTTCTGGGTTTTTATTTATTTATTTTTTTTGTTCTTCATCACAGAACCCATGAACTCTTCGCTACAGTTCTTTCTTTCTTTCGTTCTTTCTTCTTCTTCTTCTTCTTTATTTTTGGTTCTTCATCACAGAACCCATAAATGGTGCCACCACTAGAGATCGTCGTAGGTCCGATCTTTCTTTCTTTCTTTCTTTCTTTTTTCTTCCTTTTCGCCTTTCTCAAACCCATTAAAAAAAAAAAAATCAACGATTGGGGCAACGAATTGGTTGTTGTGGGTTTGTGCTTCAAGCGCAGAACTGAAGTGGTTGTTGTGGGTATTAGGGGTTGAAGGAAAAAAAAAAAAAAAAAAGGAATGGGGCCTACAAAAAGTAGAAAAAATTGAGTGATGAGAAGTTGAAAACGTGTGCCAAACGGGTGGGTATAGGAAATTGGAGTATTTTAAGTAATGAGTGATGAGTGATGAGTGATGGAAAAAAAAAAATTAAAACAGGACCTAAATTACTTATTTTAAAACCGATAGATATTTCAAGTTTTCTTTTTTTTTTTTTTTTTTTTTTTTTTTTTTGAGAAATGATATTTCAAGTTTTCAAAAACACAAAAAAAAAAAAAAAAAAAAAAAAAAAAACACACACACACACACATTTTTTTTATATACTTTCCAAAAATTGATAGTTATGATAACAAGAATGGTAAATTGAAATTATAGTTCATCCACGATGATGTCAAAATTAATTAATATTAACTAAATAAAAATAACAATTTTGTAAAAACTAGTAACCTTAATTAAAAATGACAAAGTTTAGTTACAAAATGAGTTGTAGCCTAAGGTTATAACCTTACTCAATAAATTTTTATTGGAGGTGAATTTTGACAAATTCATCAATGGATTACATCTTCTTATATCCTCCATGCTTACAAAAATTTTAGAAAATTAAAGATCAATAGCTATATCATCAATAAATTATTTAAATTACAAATTTTTGTAATTTAAAATTATGCATAAAATATAAGCTTATAGATCATATAGTAAATAATATTCTATTGACACAAAATTTGACACGTGTATTAAAAGCATAAAGGATATACAATTCAATGGTTAGATTATCAAAATACGTAGTAATATTTATTTTATTGAGTAAGGTTACAACCAATTTTGTAACTAAATTTTGTCTAATTAAAAAATTATAAAAAAAAATTGAATATTTTACAAACATATTACATGAATCAAAAAAGAAGATGATATTGTTAATATTTTTCAATTTAAGATAAATTTTGTTATTTATTTTATATTATTTTAATAGTATATCATAAGAATTTTTTTAGTAATCAAAGCATAAGATGTGTCTTGTGTTGTATAGCATAATACCAATACCAAAATTTGAATCTATCCTCGTTTAGCTAAAAAACTTTGCACAGTACACATAAATCCAATAAACTATAATTTTACAATATTGAGCCAAAAGACTCCTGAAAAGGTGGCCACAATAGGAACAAAAATAATAATAATAAATTGAAAAGCTGAAAAAGTGGGTGATGGCATGAACATGTGAAAAAAGTTAATGGTCAGGGAGAAATGCTAGTTAGTACTGCACTTTCATTGTAGTTTTGGCCCATGAACTGATTAGTTAAGATAAAAAAAAAAATAGGGAAAAACTGCTTCTCAGTTCCTCTATAAATTAGAGAGGAACACGCATAAAAAAAATAAAAATTAAAAAAAAAAAAAAAAAAAAGAAGAAGAAGGAAAGCACGCACATAGCAAAACACAAAGAAAAAAGAAAAGAAAAAGAAGAGAGACACAAACGTAGATAGAGAGCAACAAGCAAAGGAGAAACAAAGGGTCTTCCATGAAATAAAAGTACATATCCCCTTAAACATGAAAATAAATGAACTTATGTGTAAAGACGATGTGGTTGGAATCAAAGGATCTTCCATTGAAATAAAAGATTGTAATTAAGAGATACATTATCTTGAATGGGCACTACTCACATCAATAAAACTCATACGCCAAAAGGCTTATAGGTGAAATTATGTTTGACGAATTGGACAATGTTTGTTAAACATAATTTGACAATATTTGTTAAACATAATTTGACGACGTTTGTTGAATATAATTTGACGACATTTGTTAAACATAAGTTGACAGTGTTTGTTAAACATAATCTAACAATTATTGTTAAACATAATCTAACAATTATTGTTAAACATTGGTTAACAATTTTCACCAACATAATTTTTGGCATGCCTAGTGGGACCCATTCTCCTTTTCATCTCCAACTATGTTTCTTATATTTCAATTTTTGTGTTGTAATTAGGTTTACCAATGGCTCCCCAAGTGACGGTTTACTTCCATAAGCATCCTGCAATTGCACTAGGAGCAAGTGGTTGTCGCATGACATTCATCCTTGGTCGCCCTTCTGTCAAGCTCGAGGTACCCAATGATGAACGCATGACCAACATCCAAGTTTCATCCACTTCAAAGACTTCAAAGAAGAGTAGGGCAAGGAAAAGTGCTAAAGCAAAAAAATCACAAACCGAGGGTTCAAATGAAAATGGCTCTAACACTATGGGTGTAGCCCCAAGGCTTCTCCCTATCCAAATCATGATTGGCTCCATCCCAATCACATTTAGAACAATTGAGTCAGTAATAGTGACTTCAATTGAAGAAAGGGAAGCTAGTAATCCTGAAACCTCGAAGGTTAAGTTCACTAAGAAATCTATTAAGATTTCGAAGAAGGCATCACTAAAGCAAAAGGTGACTCCTCAACCAAAGGCAATGCGGCCTCGCATTCTTGAATTAACTTCACCAAAGAGTGATCCTGTTGTCAAGGGAAAAGAAGTAGCCATGGACATTGATTGTTAGGACATATGTGATTCAATAAAAGGAACATATGTCACTATTTTATGTAATTGGCTTAATCCTTTGACAGAACGCACTTTACTTGTAATTGGGTAGATCTAGGATGTGTTTAATGCTTCAAGAAACAAGGTTTCAAGTTCAAGTGTTAAAGCCATGCAAGTCTGTCCAAGAATCAAGTCAAAAGTGTTGTTCATTAAAGCTCGATAGCTAGCATCTATCGAGGTTTAAAAGTTGCTGAAACTCGTGGCTCGACTAACTCAATAGATGGCTATCTATAGAGGTTTATGAAGTTCAGTTTTTCAATACTGTTTTTCATCCAATTCATGAATGTATGTTTGGGCTTTCTTTTCTCACAACTCTAAACATATATAAGGATTATTTTAAGGGCTGAAAAAGGTGACACAAGTTGCACAAGAGCAAATTTCACAAGTGTGAAGGAGAATGTGACCAAAAACCTAGTTTGCCCTAATTCTTGAAAAAAACTGTTGTGTTTGTACACCATAGGGTTTTGTGACCAAGAAACTTCATGATCTTCATCATCTAGATGAACTGAAGAACTTTACAGCTAACATCCTTCTTAAGTTGGTGATCAAGTCGTGTATTAGGATCCGTGCAATTGGTTAGTCACGTACTGGGAGCCGTGCATTGAAAAGAAGAGATTGTCACTATAGAACAAGTCTAATTGGGTATTGGGGTAAGGGTTCAACTATAGGTTGGTATAAGGTACTGAAATTCCTTTACTTGTAACCGCTTGTTTTGATAATAGTGGATTCTCGAGAGTGGTGACCTTAAAATCACCCAGTGGGGTTTTTGCCGTGTAGGTTTTCCCCATTCGTAAACAAATCACCGTGTCTATTTAATTTCTACTACATACTTAGTTTAATTGGTGATTTGTTTGTGCTACCACACGTTTTTCATGTTAATTTGATTAATTAATGAACTTGGCTAATTAATCAATTAATTCATCACAAGGGGTTAATACATTTTTTGGCCTATTAAGTGGTATCAGAGTGAGCACACTCTGATTAGGGTTAATCTTTGCTGTGTGATCCATTGACCCCTATTTGTCATGGATAGAGGACAATCTCTTCTTATACCTCCTTTATTTGGTGGCACTAACTATGCATACTGGAAAGTATGCATGAAAGCTTTCTTGCAGTCTCTAGATGAGAAAGTGTGGCAAGCTGTGGAGATAGGCTAGACCAAGCCAAAGGAAGTGCTAGCCGATTAGGATGATGCTAAGATCAAGGCAACAAACTTCAACAGCAAGGCATTGAATGCTCTATTCAGTGTACTCACAACCGAGGAGTTCAAGAAGATATCCTCCACTGAAACTATAAAGGAAGCATGGACCATCCTCCAGATAACCTATGAGGGAACCAAGGCTGTCAAATATTCAAAACTTCAAAGGCTCACTACCAGCTTTGAAGAGATTAAGATAGAGGAGGATGAATCGTTTGATGAGTTCTATGTCAAGCTCAAGGACATAGTAAACTCAGCTTTTAATCTTAGGGAAACCATTCTTGAACCCAAGATTGTGAGAAATGTGCTCAGATCTCTACCTGAGAGATTTCATGCCAAGATCACTGCCATTGAGGAATCAAAGGACATTGACAAAATTCCTTTGATAAAGTTGGTTGGCAATTTGCAAACCTATAAGTTGGGTTTGACAAGGATCGAAAAATCAAGCAAGAGCAAAAGCATGGTGACAGTTTTTAGACCCCTTAAACAATTGATTAAACCTAGGTAATGTTAGGATTAGTGCCCTTAAATCCTATTGTATGATACTATGTATGTTATTATGTATGACATTATGTATGACTTAATGTTGTGATTAATAAAGTTTCTTTATTATTATTATCTAAAATAATGGTAACATGAATATTTGGACATTATCATATAGTCCATGAGATGCATAGTATGTGATTTATGCGATTTAGTCACAGAAGATATAGATCACAAGTTCTTTGTAAACTCATAATTTTGGTTCGTAGTCGGTGATGAAATTGGGCATTTCATCTGCGAAGACTATAACATATCAACTAAGATGATTTGTCTTGATCATGGAAGTGGAGACTTATAGTTGATATGTTGATATGTTTTAAGAGTTAAGACATATTGAACTGGACCGCTGTGAGATTTATTATTCTCCTAACGACTGTCAAATGAATAATAAATCTCACGACTCCTATTTGCATGAACTCTTAATCCTGAGAGAATAATGGACCTGATCATGAGGTGTAGGTTACTTTGATATATCAGGAGTGAGATCTAAAGGCACGATCAAAACCTCAGTATGTTGGGCAACCACATTTAGTGTTGATGGAACATATATTCTCAAGATGGAATTCATAGTCTCTTAACGGAGATATAAAATATTCCCTTGAGATAAGTTTAATGGTTTTGGTTATTCAGAGAGTTAGGCCTAACCACTTTAGTAAGAAATTACTAAAGTATATATTTATGAAATTGGATTTCATAAATATATGATGAATAATTTTAAGGATTAAACCGGGTACTCAAGGATTAAGATGTAGTAATTTTCAAAGTGGCAGTCTACTTCATGACTTTGTATTAATACGAATATTTTATGAAGGGGTTGCGTGTATAATAAAGTCTTGGGATATAATTTATAAATAAGACCTAGAGTGCAATTATATTTATATAGTGGTATTAAATATAATTAATGGTAACTTTGGACTTGTCAAGAGTTGACAGAAAAGCCCAAGGCCCATTGGAGCTAGTGTCTTATTGGTCCCTTTTGGTCCCACTCCAAGCCACACATTAAAGCCCAATTGGAAAGGCCCAATAGGCCGGCCCAATTAGATAATCAGTTAGTTATAAAAGGGAGAAACATGCAGAAATTTTTTTTTTTTAAAAAAAAAAGAGAATTATAATTGAGAAGTGGTGTGTCTGTGCAAGTGAAACCACTCGATTATTCTCCCTTAGAAACTGATTGAGAGACCACACTTCTTGGGCGTAAAGTGGAATTGGAGTGAAGATTAAAAGTGTTCCCAAGAACTTCTAATCTTTTGTTTTGAATTTCACCGCACCAAGGTACGCGATCTTGTTCTCAAATTCTCAAAATCACATGGTGCATGTTATCAATCATAATGAAATAGATCCATGAATGTCGCTTCCGCTGTGAGTTTTGTATGGGATACAAAACCAGATTTTCCTTCAATTGGTATCAGAGCCAGGTTTTCATATCATGATTGTATAGCATGAGATTGAATTTTAGAATTAAAGAAAAACGGTTTCTTGGTGGCCCATAGTTGTTTTCGGTTATATAGATTGAAGTTCTATAGACTTCTAAATGAAGTTGTGAGATAACTGTTCATGATGGATTGCCTTGATGCATTGGTAAATATATGAATTTAGCACCGATTGCATTGCTTTATGGTAGTTATTGATTGTTGAAGTAACTGTTTTGTAACTACCATGTGCGTGAACCAAGTTATTGCACCACTTGGACTTTGTGTTGCACCACTTGGTTATAACAAGGCAATTAACAATTTAGTGTAATTGTCATATATTATATGCATGAAAACTACATCTTTTGGAAGTATTGAATCCGTGTATTATATATATGGTGTGATAGTTGGCTTAACATATATATTTATATGGGTTCATGTGCGTGCACTCTGATCTTGCACCGCTTGGATATAAATAGAAATATAAGGCTTGCATGTTTTGATTATTATATGGCTTTTCATCTTGCATGGTTTTGTTGACCATGCATGTTTTCGTGGACCCATGTGGCAAATTCCATCTGCCATTAACATGTTTTCAATTATATATATGGGTTTATATGCAAGTTCTTGATGGCCATCTTATAAGCATGTAGTATTTGCCTTGGTTGTAAAATCCGTATATTATGTTTTATATATATATAAATATATGGGTTTACATGCAAATTGTTTATAAAGGATTCATCATATTGTTGCTTGCCTTGGTTTATATATATTTATATACATTAATGCTAGGATTAAAGTATTCATTTAATGAAATTTATTCCTAATGAGATTAGGATTATGTTTTCAAGGGTTTCTAGCATTAATATGGTTCTTGATCATAAAAACCTTCAATTTAAAATATCTAGTGGGAGAGAGATACAAGGGTTGGATCTCACGGCCTCCATTATCGGTTCATAGTAGTGTGGGGTAAGCACCTCGTCTTGGCGTATATGCCTTGCGATCCCAAAGGAGGGTGTTAACTTCAAAGTACTACAAGATTGAACGAACCTGTTTAAAGTAGTGTGGACAAGCACCTCGTCTTGGCGTATATGCCTCGCGATCCCAAAGGAGGGTGTTTTGTTCCATGATACTATAAGTTTAAACATTATAAGGGAGATGAAATGTGGCTACACATGATTCTAGATAATGGTGTACACTAGACTAAGTATAATGTTAACCTCCCAAAGGAGCTATGTCATTATTACTTAGAGGCTAAAGGTAATACGGCATATTATTAGTGTATGATAAGAGTTATCATGATAGCACTAATAATGAGAATAGTTCTCAATCAATTAATGTGTTTATAATAAACTTGCTACCAAGGAATTATAGACATGGATTGGTTTGTCGTTGCATATATTATTTTATGGTTTTATGAGGTTCCATATTATATACTTATATGCTAAGTTGATAATGTCCAGTCTACTTATTATATTCATGTTTGTTATTTTCAGATTTAATATCATGGCATCATTTAGCCCACTTGTTGCTATTCTTAATCAAAACAAACTGATTGGATCCAATTATGTCGACTGGAAAAGAAATTTGGATATTGTTCTTACTGCTGAAGAGCACAAATATGTGCTTACTCAACCATGTCCTAGTTTTCCATCATTAGATGCTCCTCTTGAGGAAAAACAGCGATATGATCGTTGGCAGAAATCTAATGAGATGGCCAAGTGCTACATCCTAGCATCCATTTCAAATGTTCTACAGCATCAAATGCAGGATGTAGAACTAGCTTCGGACATTATGCTAAGTCTGAAGGAGATGTTTGGTGAGCAAGGCCGTTCTGCAAGGCAAGAAACTATGAGGCAGATTTATAATACCAAAATGGCTGAAGGTACTTCAGTAAGGGAGCATTGTCTTCGGATGATCTCTAATCTGAATACATTGGAAGTTTTAGGTGCCGATATTGATGGAGAATCCCAAGTGGATATGATACTCCAGTCACTACCAGAATCATTCAAGGAATTCAGACTTAACTATAATATGAACAAAAAGATTTATTCTTTGTCTGAATTAATGAATGAGTTGGTAGCGGCAGAAGGCATCCTTGGTACTTCTAGTGTTGATGCCAACATGGCAGAAGCTTCTACTTCTCAACCTAAGTCGAAAGGCAAGGGTAAGAAGAAGAAGAAGAAAAACTTCGCCAAGAAAGATGGTAAGCAAGTTGCCTTAAGTGTTGCCAACAAAGGAAAGAAAACCAAAGGAAAGTGTTTCCATTGTGGTGAGAAAGGACATTGGAAGAGGAATTGTCCAATATTTAAGGTTGCCAAGAATAAAGGTATGAAAAGTACATTCCTTCTTGAAACATGTTTAGTACAGAATCCCACAGATTCCTGGTGTGTGGATTCAGGTTGTACTAATCATATCTGCAATTCTTTGCAGGGGTTTCAGGAGACCAGAAAGCTGAATGAAGGAGAAATGTTTCTTACCTTGGCTGATGGGAGCAGGATTCCAGTTGTAGCTATTGGAGTGTGTAATTTATGTTTTGAATCTAGAGTTTTAATGTTGGAAGACTGTTTGTATGTACCTAATGTTCGTAGGAATTTAATTTCTGCAACTTATTTAGGTAAACATGGATATTATGTTATCCTAAAAGACAATGTTGTAATAAAGAAGGATAAAATGTTTATCTGTTCTGGCAATATTGTGGATGGTCTTTATATTTTAACTCCTGATAAGCATGAATTATATAATTCTGAATTAGATCATAACTCTCATGTAAAATCATTAAAGAGAAAGTTTCCTTCTACTAATGAAGCATATCTTTGGCACTTGCGTTTGGGTCATATTAATTCAAACAGAATTCAAAGACTGATCAAAGATGGACTCTTAGAGCCATTGAACTTTGATGAATTTCCAGTTTGTGAATCTTGTTTGGAAGGTAAAATGACCAAAGGACCTTTTAATGCAAAAGGTAGAAGAGCCCAAGAATTGCTTGAATTAGTTCATACGGATGTATGTGGTCCTATGTCAACCCAAGCAAAAGGAGGTTATGAGTACTTCATCACTTTTACCGATGATTACTCAAGATATGGTTATGTGTACCTAATGAGACGGAAGTCCGAAGCCTTTTAAAAGTTCAAAGAGTTTAGGGCTGAAGTTGAGAATCAATTAGGTAAACGCATAAAGGCCATTCGATCTGATCGTGGTGGCGAATACCTACTTGGGGATTTCAAGGATTACTTAACTCAAAATGGGATTGTATCCCAATTGACTGCACCTGGAACTCCCCAACAAAATGGTGTAGCAGAAAGAAGGAATAGGACTCTTTTGGAAATGGTTAGATCCATGATGAGTTATTCAACTTTTCCAGTTTCTTTTTGGGGATATGCACTAAAAACTGCTATGCATATTTTGAATTTAGTTCCATCAAAATCTGTTCCCAACACACCTAAGGAATTGTGGAGTGGGCGCAAGCCTAGTATGAGATACCTCCACATTTGGGGATGTCCGGCACATGTGTTGAAAAGGAAGTCTGATAAGTTGGAAGCTAAAACCGAAGTATGCATGTTTTTAGGGTATTCAAAGGAAACAAAGGGTTATTTATTCTATAATCATAAAGATAACAAAGTATTTGTTAGCACACATGCCAAATTTTTGGAGGATGATTATCTGAATAATTTTGATCCTAGAAATAAAGTTGTTTTGGCTGAAATGAATGAACCTGTAAATGAACAACCAATGGATGAAACTAGGGATGATGTGGCTATATTAGATACACCACAAGATATTACTCATGAGATGACTAGTACACAGGTGCCTCATCGTAGTGGGAGAATTGTTCGGCCTCCTATAAGATTTATAGGTTTGGGAGAAACTTATGAAGCTATCCCAGAAGAGGCTGAATCGGATCCCTACACTTATGAGGAGGCAATGAATGATATAGATGCACATCATTGGATCAAAGCTATGAAATCTGAATTAGATTCTATGTATTCCAATCAAGTTTGGGATCTTGTAAAAGCACCTAACGGCATTAAACCTGTTGGTTGCAAATGGGTTTACAAGAGGAAGAGAGGGGTAGATGGAAAGGTTGAAACCTTTAAAGCAAGGCTAGTGGCGAAAGGGTATACACAAAAGGAAGGCATTGACTATGATGAAACTTTTTCGCCAGTAGCCATGCTTAAATCTATCAGAATTCTCTTATCCATTGCTGCTTATTATGATTATGAGATTTGGCAAATGGATGTCAAGACTGCATTTCTTAATGGCAATCTTGAAGAAGAAATCTATATGTTGCAACCGGAAGGTTTCATAGCAAAGAACCAAGAGCATATGGTATGCAAGTTGAAAATGTCCATTTATGGACTTAAGCAAGCATCTAGGTCATGGAATATCAGATTTGATCAAGCAATCAAGTCATATGGGTTTGAACAAAATCTTGATGAACCATGTGTGTACAAAAGACATCAAGATAAAGTAGTAATGTTCCTAGTGCTTTATGTTGATGATATTCTACTCATTGGAAATGATGTAGGGGTAATGTCATCAGTAAAGGTTTGGTTGTCAAGCCAATTTGATATGAAGGACTTGGGTGAGGCTAATTTTATTCTAGGGATCAAGCTTTGGCGAGATCGCAAGAATAAGATGTTAGGCTTATCACAAGCTGGATATATAGATAAGGTTCTAGAACGGTTTAGCATGCAAAACTCCAAGAAAGGTTTACTTCCTTTCAGACATGGAGTTCCTCTGTCTGATGACCAAAGGCCTAAGACTCAAGAGGAAGTAGATATGATGAGACAAGTTCCTTATGCTTCTGCAGTGGGAAGTCTTATGTATGCCATGCTTTGTACTAGACCAGATATTTGTTATTCAGTTGGCATGGTCAGCCGATATCAATCAAATCCAGGACCAAAACATTGGCAAGCTGTAAAGCATATTCTCAAGTATCTTCGGAGAACGAGAGATTATATGCTTGTTTACCGGTGTGAGGATTTGATTCCCATTGGTTATACAGATTCAGATTTTCAATCAGATCTAGATTTCAGAAAGTCCACATCAGGATGTGTTTTCACCTTGGGAGGTGGAGCCATAACATGGAGGAGTGTCAAGCAATCTTGTATTGCGGACTCCACCATGGAAGCAGAATATGTTGCTGCTTGCGAAGCAGCAAAAGAAGCTGTATGGCTCAAGAAATTCCTTTCTGACCTTGGTGTAGTGAGAATTGAGCAAGTTCCCATTACTTTGTTCTGTGACAATAGTGGAGCAGTTGCACAATCAAAAGATCCAAGGAATCACAAGAAAGGAAAGCACATTGAGAGAAAGTATCACATCATTAGAGATATTATTGCTCGTGGAGATGTGGTGGTAGCAAAGATTGAAAGTGCAAATAATCTAGCAGATCCCTTTACCAAAGCCTTGCCTCAAAGGACCTTCGAGTCACATTTGGAGGGAATGGGAGTTAGATTAGTACACAATAGTCTTTAGGGCAAGTGGGAGATTGTTAGGATTAGTGCCCTTAAATCCTATTGTATGATACTATGTATGTTATTATGTATGACATTATGTATGACTTAATGTTGTGATTAATAAAGTTTCTTTATTATTATTATCTAAAATAATGGTAACATGAATATTTGGACATTATCATATAGTCCATGAGATGCATAGTATGTGATTTATGTGATTTAGTCACAGAAGATATAGATCACAAGTTCTTTGTAAACTCATAATTTTGGTTCGTAGTCAGTGATGAAATTGGGCATTTCATCTGCGAAGACTATAACATATCAACTAAGATGATTTGTCTTGATCATGGAAGTGGAGACTTATAGTTGATATGTTGATATGTTTTAAGAGTTAAGACATATTGAACTGGACCGCTGTGAGATTTATTATTCTCCTAACGACTGTCAAATGAATAATAAATCTCACGACTCCTATTTGCATGAACTCTTAATCCTGAGAGAATAATGGACCTGATCATGAGGTGTAGGTTGCTTTGATATATCAGGAGTGAGATCTAAAGGCACGATCAAAACCTCAGTATGTTGGGCAACCACATTTAGTGTTGATGGAACATATATTCTCAAGATGGAATTCATAGTCTCTTAACGGAGATATAAAATATTCCCTTGAGATAAGTTTAATGGTTTTGGTTATTCAGAGAGTTAGGCCTAACCACTTTAGTAAGAAATTACTAAAGTATATATTTATGAAATTGGATTTCATAAATATATGATGAATAATTTTAAGGATTAAACCGGGTACTCAAGGATTAAGATGTAGTAATTTTCAAAGTGGCAGTCTACTTCATGACTTTGTATTACTACGAATATTTTATGAAGGGGTTGCGTGTATAATAAAGTCTTGGGATATAATTTATAAATAAGACCTAGAGTGCAATTATATTTATATAGTGGTATTAAATATAATTAATGGTAACTTTGGACTTGTCAAGAGTTGACAGAAAAGCCCAAGGCCCATTGGAGCTAGTGTCTTATTGGTCCCTTTTGGTCCCACTCCAAGCCACACATTAAAGCCCAATTGGAAAGGCCCAATAGGCCGGCCCAATTAGATAATCAGTTAGTTATAAAAGGGAGAAACATGCAGAAATTTAAAAAAAAAAAAAAAAAAAAAAAGAGAATTATAATTGAGAAGTGGTGTGTCTGTGCAAGTGAAACCACTCGATTATTCTCCCTTAGAAACTGATTGAGAGACCACACTTCTTGGGCGTAAAGTGGAATTGGAGTGAAGATTAAAAGTGTTCCCAAGAACTTCTAATCTTTTGTTTTGAATTTCACCGCACCAAGGTAAGCGATCTTGTTCTCAAATTCTCAAAATCACATGGTGCATGTTATCAATCATAATGAAATAGATCCATGAATGTCGCTTCCGCTGTGAGTTTTGTATGGGATACAAAACCAGATTTTCCTTCAGGTAATTAGCCAAGTTGTTACTTAGTCCAATTAAAAAAGTCTAGGTTATCACAATAATAAAGATCAAATCATGCAAAGCAGCAGAAAATAAATAACACACGATATGATCACCCAGGAAACCAAACCGGTAAAAACCTGGGGAGGATTTGACCTAGCTATCCTCAAGGTAAACCTGAATCCACTATCTTGAAAGAATCGAAGTTCATACAAAAGGACTTACAACACCCACGCTCGACTTCCTAATGCTACCAACCAGTAGAACTTACTAACACGACCACGTGCAAGCTCCGAATCCACAGACTCCTTCTTTCTTGGATTCTCCACCAAATACAAGCACACCCGCTTGTGTTTTCTTTAAGCTTCAATGGCAGCAACTGGAATGATCATCAAGGCGTAGATAAATCTTCTCCTTGAAAACCCTAAGTTTGTGTAAAGGGAAGTTCCTCTGGATCTCACAAGAGATTTACACAAACCGCAAATATGAGCTCACCTAAAACGTGGCTAGGGTTTGCCTTTTATACTTAGGATAAAGAAGAAACCCTAAAAACGTTTTAAAACAAATAGGGCTGAGTTGGACGAATCTGCAGAAAAGCATTCTGCCCAAGCTTCAATTGGTCGAGCCTGTCATTCGATCGATCGAGCCAGGCCAAAAGGCACAATGCTTCCTTGCTTTAACTCGATTCCAACTTTACATTGACACATAACTTTGAGCTAGCTTTAAACACTTCTAAACACATTATTTTGATCATGGTTTGCCAACAATACACATTAGAGTTCTAAATACATAAAATCCTAAACTTTAGAACCTAACAAACTCCCCCCTTTGGCAATCCGTGACAAAACACAACTTAGAAGCTCAAAGTTTACAAAATAAAAGCCCTTTACAAAATAATGCTCATAAAACAAATTCAATCCTAACTACTATCCATCAGTTGCAAGTGTAGACAGCAGCTCAATTGAATCAACCTGTATATTTCCTGAAACACTAAACAAAATGCATAACCGCATGTGTGGAAAATAAATAGAAAAACAAGAAAACAACAAATATGCAAACTAACTCTCCCCCTAAGTTAGATACAACAAAACATACTTGTATTTTCTATTATCATAAACAATCAATGTATCTCCTCCTAAACAAAACAAACAGGATTCCCACATTTCATCTAGATCTCTCCCTTTTTGTCACGTATTGACAAAGACAACTCAATAAAGAGTAAACATATGCAATAAAGGATAAGAGAAAATAGAGAATCAAGGGAACACAAAACAATAGCATGATCACGTCGGGAGATCAAAATCAGTTTCCATCCTCTTTTGCTCCTTTTCCTCATGTTCCTTTCAAACTTGAATGGTTTTAACTCTTCCCCCTCACCACTGGATCAAGGGTTCGCTAAACTGAAAGGTTCTTCCAAGGTGTGGAAAGAAAATGACTCCAAGTGATTCTGTCACTTTTTCTCTCTCCTCTTCTTGTTTTTGTTTGCATTACTTATGTGTTTTGCTTTATTGTTTTGAGTCAGTCTAGTTTTATGCATTACTTTGTTTAATTTGTTTTTGTTTTTTTTTTCTTTTCAATTTTGGTTTGTTTTGTTTTTCATATAAAAAAATTGAAAAAAAAATCAGAAAAATACAAAAACAGAGTGTGTTTGTGTACATTGGTACTTGTATACCTTGGATGGCATTTGAAACAAAGTTTTCTAAACTTTGTATCTCTTATAGCTTAGATGAGCATCTCTATGCACAACTAAGCAAGTAAGCTTTGTGGCTCGTGTTTATGATGAGTAAGATTAAGTGATCTCTTGTACTTAACACTCATATCACTCTTTTTGACGGGAAGGACTAGAAAATCCTAAGAGAAAGGCATAAATAACCATCTCACCACTGTGCACGCCAATCATGAAATGACATATGTATGCTTCGACATAGCAAAAGTGAAATGTCAAAATGCTTAACGTCATTGAGTATTTCTTTTCTCTCTTTTATATGCCCATGCATGATTTGCTTAAAAAGAAAAATATGCAAAGAATAATAAAAAGCAAAAAGAATAAAAATGCGTTATATATGATTGCAAGTATGTATTCTAGGAAATGTGAGAATTATAGGATATACCTCGAAGGTGATAGTCCCCATCAAACAGTTATGATTGTGTGTGAGTTAAAGTAATTTTCTCATATCTAAAATCGCCATAACATGTAGACACTTACGCAATCTTGCAATATTTTTCACACACAACACGCAATCTTCTTTACTACTCTTAATACATGTGTAGGTAAAATGTGATTTGGCCATCACAAAGTTTACATGTGTTAATGTATGCTCACTAAACTGTCTTGACTTGTTTTTTAAAAATAAAATTAGTTAGACTTGTTTAGTGTGTATGTGTGTGTGTGTGTGTGTGTGTGTGTGTGTTTTAAGATCTAAATGCTTATCATTTTTCCTGTTAAGAGATGATTTTGAGAGATTAAAATGTTGTTTGGATCCTTGGTTGAGTTGCATGTTTGATTGCATTCATGTCTGTGTTTTTTCTCTTCTTGAAAAACTGTTTTAAGCAATCTCGACAGCTCCTCGACACCTCTCGATACCTGGCTTATCTATCGAACTCTTCAACTTCTTTTTATCGCAATCTCGACAGCTTCTCGATAGCCCCTCGATCAATCGAGAAAGTTTCTATCTCCTCGATAGCTACTCAATCCATCGAGCTTTTTTTTTACTGTGGCCACCTCTAGACACCTTCTTGATAGCTGCATCTGTCGACCCTTTTAAAGCTCGGTACCTCTTGACACCTATCTATCTATTAAGAATTACAGAGCTCCTATATATAGGGTCAGTGTGATATGGAACTCATTTTGCTCGATCTCTTCAGACTTTTCACCTCCCAAAACCTCTCTCCCTCACTCCAAACTTCATCCTCAAGGATTTTTTGGCCTAGATAAAGGTTTTCTTCACTTTGTAAGGGTCCTAATCCTTTCTTTTTCATGCATTTGACCTAACTTTTTGGGATTTTTTGAAAAATTTTGGGGTTTTTCAAAATTGATGAAGTTAGTGTGAAATTTTTGGAATGGGCTTTGTAGTTTTGATCTTAAAACATCATGCATTGCATCTCATTTGCATTATAACATTGTTTCATGCATTCTTAGATGTGTATTTACTTTGTTGTCAACATGTGTGCTGGTAGGATTGAATTGGGCTGAGCCCATGATGTTTTTACTATTACATATCACATGTTCATACATTTTCATGCATAAGTTCTTTACATTCTATATATTCTTATATATTGAACTATTTTGGGACTTTTCTGATTGTCTCTTTCTCCCCCCTCCCCTCACTCTCTAGTTTACGTTAATGCGTCATGGTACCTAAACGTAAGTCTATTTCATTCCAAAACCCTCTTCGTTCCGAGACATCCACTTCTTTTGACCCCACTCCATCTTTTATTCGGTTCTATGATGAGAACGCCTGAAAGGACTTCTCGGAGAACTTTTCTAGACGAGGCATTCATTCGAAATGCCAAGTCATTTTTTTGGACTTCTCCGACACTGACCTACCCACTGTCATTCACAGTCGAGGTTAGGAATCACTATGTGACGTCCCAGTCACTTGTCCATCAATGCTGATCCAGGAGTTCTACTCCAACATGCATGGATTTGATTATTCAGTACCTCTTTTTGTTACTCACGTTCAAGGTGCGCGCATTGTGGTCACACCAGATGTTGTATTTGGTGTGCTCCGTGTCCCGAAGGTATAGCATCCGGATTACCCCAGTTGTGATCGTCTGAGGACTGTGTCTAAAGACGAGCTTATTTCCACTTTTTTTAATCATCCATCCGTTTGGGGTGATCATAAGTTTACTCCTTGTACGACCTTTGCTAAAGGCCCTCATTTTCTTAATATGGCCATGACTTTAGTTTTGCATCATCTTTCTCACTATAACTCTATTACCGAGCCCGATGCTCGATTTTTGCTTTCTTTGTTAGAGCATCTTACTATAGATTTTCTCTCTCATTTTGTTCTTTCTATTCTAGACGTATATAGGGATACGACGTCCCGTAATAAGTTCACCTTCCCTTTTGCAATCACAAGGAATTTACGCCATTTTTCTGTTCCCTTTCCTGTTTCCAACCACTTTCATGTTATGTGTGCCATTGATGTCGCTACCGTTAAATGAAGCGAGACGCAGTTTCATTCAAGGCAATCCAGATCAGTAGCTCCTTCCACTCCTTCAGCTCCATCCACCGTCGCTCCCTCTACTTTTGCGGGAGGTGTTACTCTTGATGCGATCATGGCATAGCTTCAGCACATGGATGCTCTTCTTGATACACTCTCTACTGAATTGTATCAGGTGAATACCCGTGTCGATCGTATTGCTAGACGGTAGGCTTGCCTTGGCGACCTTGTAGAGCCTCCCTCTCCTCCTCCCGAGTCATCCGAGGCATCCGAGGACGATGATGATGATGAGGATGGAGATGCTAGCTCTTCTAGTGTTGACGAGATGTCTGCTTGATACTCTTACCCTTTGTCACTCATGACAAAAAGAGGGGAGTAGTTTTGGATATGAGAGTAGTCATACTCGTAGGGGGAGGATTAGTATAGGAAGGGAGGGTTAGTATATGAGATTTTTGTTAAGGGCAGTGTTCATACATTGAGGGATGTAGTGAGGATTTCATGTATTTTTTTTTTTTCTTTTCTCTATATTTTAGATACATTGTTCATGTACTTTAGATCTTGTGATCAATTTTGACATACATTGTACTTATATTTGGTTTATAAATATTGATGTATGTTCTTTCACCTATCTTACAATGTGTTGTTTCTTTTCTATCTTTATACACATGTTTCTTATATTATGTATGCAATCTATTATTTCTGTTTTACACTAAGATGCCTTGATGAGTTTTGTTTAAAGTGTTTCAGAAATACAGGTTGTCAAAGTCTACTTGCCATAAACTCTCTTCTTGCAAAGTTTTTCAAGAGTTTGCGTTAGGATAGATTTTACTGTATTTAACAAGTGAATATGAGTTTAGTGATTTATGACTTCTCTCATATGTTCATTTTTTTGTTGTGGTTTTTTCATGGATTGACAAAGGGGGAGATTGTTAAGACATATGTGATTCAATGATAGGAACATATGTCACTATTTTATGTAATTGGCTAATCTTTTGATAAAACGCACTTTACTTGTAATTGGGTAGATCTAGGATGTGTTTAATACTTCAAGAAACAAGGTTTCAAGTTCAAGTGTTAAAACCATGCAAGTTTATCCAAGAATCGAGTTAGAAAGTGTTGTTCATTAAAGCTCGACAGCTAGCATCTATCAAGGTTTAAAGGCTGCTGAAGCCTGTGGCTCGATAACTAGCTCGATAGATGGCTATCTATCGAGGTTTATGAAGTTTAGCTTTTTAGGATTGTTTTTCATCCAATCCGTGAATGTATGTTTGGGCTTTCTTTTCTCACAACTCTAAACATATATAAGGATTATTTTAAGGGTAGAAAAATGTGAAACAAGTTGCACAAGATTTCACAAGTGTGAAAGAGAGTGTGATCGGAAACCTAGTTTGCCCTAGTTCTTAAAGAAGCTGCTGTGTTTGTGCACCATAGGGTTTTGTGACCAAGTAACTTCATGATCTTCATCATCTAGATGAACTGAAGAATTTTGCAGCCAACATCCTTCTCAAGTTGGTGATCAAGTCGCGTATTGGGATCCGTGCAATTGGTTAGTCACGTACTAGGAGCCATACATTGAAAATGAGAGATTGTCACTACAGAACAAGTCCAATTGGGTATTGGGGTAAGGGTTCAATTGTAGGTTGGTATAAGGTACTGGGATTCCTTTACTTGTAACCGCTTGTTTTGATAATAATGGATTCTCGGGAGTGGTGACCTTAAAATCACCCGGTGGGGTTTTTGCCGTATAGGTTTTCCCCATTCGTAAACAAATCACCGTGTCTATTTAATTTTCGCTGCATACTTAGTTTAACTAGTTTTTTGTTTGTGCTACCATATGTTTTGCATGTTAATTTGATTAATTAATAAACTTAGCTAACTAATCAATTAATTCATCGCAAGGGATCAATACGTTTTTTGGCCTATCATTGATGCTTCCTTTGAAACATTGCCACCAACCAAGCAAGGTCCTAGAAAAAGTGTAAGGAGAGAAGAAAGCCAAACTTTTGAATTATTTGATCACTTTCCATTAATGGCTCTTTATGCTGAACAATCGAAAAGGGCCAAGTCAAACTTGGAGGTTCAAAAATGGGCATTCTTCTCAAGCTATTTGTTGGCAAAAGAAGAAAATTTTGGATTAGGGACAAGTTCAAAGCACAAAAATGTGATAGAGATTTGTGAGGAGGTTAATAAGTCACCAAGGCCTTACTCAGGTCCTATCACATGCTCTAGGGCCTGTCTCATGTCCCAATCCATCATCGATGAATCTTCAATCTCCACCACTTCTTCCGATAATATGGAAACACAAAGTGAATTTCATAGTCCACTATTCGGAGATTCAGAGTCTATTTTTCAAGAAGAAGACTTTCCAAAAATTCTAATAAATCAATTTGGCAAAGAGTTAAAGATCTCAAATGAAAGTGATTCTGAAGACATGTTGGTTCTAGTAACTAGCACCACAAGTTTAGAAGAGCAACTTCAAGAGTTGCAAAGGAAACTCATTGAAAAAGATGCCAAAATAGCATCCTTGGCAACTCAAGTAGCGTCTCAAGCAAGTACATTTGCTTGAACTCATGTGCCTACAGCTGAAGAAGGGCACACATCATCTAGTTCTATAACAAAAGATGAATTAAAGACACTCATTGCTGAAGGAATCAAAGAATTTCAGGCATCTATAAATTTATCCATTCATGGGTGTCGAAAGCCTTATCCAGCTTATTATGATTGATAGGCAAAAAACGAATTGACCCCTTGTGATGAATTAATTGATTAATTAGCCAAGTATATTAATTAATCAAATTAACATGCAAACACATGGTAGCACAAACAAATCACCAATTAAACTAAGTGCAGCAGAAAATAAATTACACGGTAATTTGTTTACGAATGGAGAAAACCAACACAGCAAAAACCCCACCGAGTGATTTTAAGGTCACCACTCCCGAAATTCCACTATTATCACAACAAGTAGTTATAAGTAAAGGAATATCAGTACCTTATACCAACTTACAGTTGAACCCTTACCCCAATACCCAATTAGACTTGTTCTGTAGTGACAATCTGTCCTTGTAATGCACGGCTCCCAGTACGTGACTAACCAATTGCACGGATCCCAATACGCAACTTCAGTCACCAACTAAATAAGGTTGTTGGCTGCAAAGTTCTTCAGTTCATGCAGACGATGAAGATCAAGAATATGCTTGGTCACAAAACCCTACGGTGCACAAACACAACAACTTCTTCACAAGAACAATGAACTAGGGCAAATTCTGTCTCCGATCACAATTTGCTTAAACAAACTTTGCTCAACACTTGTGCAACTTGTTCCACCTTTGACGGCCCTTAAAATAATCCTTTTATATATCTAGGGTTGTGAGAAAAAAAGGCTCAAACACATAATCACGGATTAGAGTCAAAACAAAACTGACATTCTGTTTTTCATAAACCTCGATAGATGCCTATCTGTCGAGCTGCTGTCGAGCAGCTGTCGAGCCACGGGGTTGGAACAGCTCTTCAAGCTTGATAAATGCTAACTGTCGAGCTTTAATGAACTTGCACTTTTCAGCTTGAATCTTGGACAGACTTGCATGGCTTCAATACTTGATCTTGAAACAAAGTTTCTTGAAGTATTAAACACATCCTAAATTTATCCAAATACAAGTAAAATGCATTTTGTCAAAGGATTAGCCAATTACATAAAATAGTGACATATGTTCCTAACAAGTGAATCACATATGTCCTAACAACCTCCCCCATTGGCAATCCGTGACAAAACCACAACAAACAAAGAGAAGTCATAAATCACTTAACTCATATTCACTTGTTGAATACAATAAAATCTATCCTAACACAAACTATTGAAAAATTTTGCAAGAAGAAATTTTATGGCAAGAAGACTTTGACAACCTGTATTTCTAAAACATTTTAAACAAAACTCATCAAGGCATCTTTGTGTGAAACTGTGAGAGACCGCGCCCCCGGCCCCCTTTATGATAGGATGTTGGGCCAAACCCACGTGAATGGGTGGAGTCGTGTGGTTGCCTCTCAAAATAGAGGTTCGACTAGTTATATTTTCCCCCTTAGATTAGGGGTTTTACAATGAAGTCGCCACTTATTTAATTATTTGGATAAATAAGAAAACCAAAATTGACAAATTCATCATTTTATTAATTTTCAATTGAATTTACATTGATCATAGGAAAATTACATGGCTTTGGTCCTAGATACAATCTAAGATAAAGTACATGGCTTTGTTTCCTAGTTACAATCTAGAAATTGAAAAATTACATGGATAAGCATTTGATCTACTAACCCTTGATCTAAGTTCGGAGGCTAGGTTACGAAGTGGGAAGGTGTTAGGCACCCACCTTGCCCGGTGAAACCGGTCTTCTAGACTATGGTAGCCAACATTCATATCACATCATCCAATATGTCAATCAAGTTACATGTTGAATTTAATGTGTGTGCATGTGATAAACCCTAATTCAATTTATTTAGCATTGCATTTAGATTGAAAAATAAATTCTAGTGAATGTGTGTGGATGGTGATAACCTAGATTCAAGAATTTGAAAGAATTATGAAATAAACATGTTTTTCATATTTTTGATATGGATTTAGGATCAAAACTATTGTTTATGCATGAACATGTGATGAACAACCAAGAACATGTGAAGAACACATAAGAACGATTAAGAACATTCAAACATATTCAAGAAGATTTAAATAGTTACTATCATGCCTTAATCCTAAATTCTCATCATGGAAACACAAAAAACAATTAGGGAAAGGGATTATACCTTCATGCAAGATCCATATGGTGGAGGAGGAGACTCTTGAAGAAGGTCCTAAGGGTGGAGGAAAAGAAGAGTTAGGAGAGGAAGAGTGAGTCTCACTCAATACCTTGAGTCTCAGGAAGACCAAGATATGACAAGACTACTCTACTTCACTAGAACTCAAGAGAGGAGAAGAGAGGGGGGGTTTTGTGTGCTCTGGAATGAAGGAGAGGGGGGGTTTATATAGTAGTGGTGGAGAAAATATGAATGGAAGGCCATTTAATGAGGGTTGACAAAGAATCATGAACCTAGACCTCATTTTAGCCTTTGGGGAAATCTGGTGCATTAAATGGAAAGATTTGTGAGAGTGAGGAGCAAGCAAAGTTCGGTTTTCCCGTAGCTGCTGTAACAGCATATAGAGCCAACTTCGAAAAATCATATCTGACTCAATTCTGATCGGAATTGCCTCATTCTTGTGCTCAAATTGAAATCCCGGATGTCTAGTTTCTGGAAAAATTAATCTCATTCACAGATTCAAAATATTTTGAGAGATATTGATGAAATGGTGAGCAGAGGTCATTTGTTAGAAAATGATTTCAGCATAATTAACATTAATATGTCCCAAATTAGCCTCCAATTAACATTAAATGGCACCAATCACTCCCATTTCAGACTTAATTGGTTCTAAATTTACTCTAATTAAAAGATAATTGCACAAATTACTCATTGAATAATTAATGTTTAACTATCTAATTAATTAGATGTATGCAACCTCACCATAAAATGTAGTCCTAACCAATCAAATTATGACACCTCATCGATCTCAAATTGATTATACTTATAACCAATTGAAATCAATTGTTCATAATCACATATAGTCGGACTCAATTTGTGATGATGCATTTCAACCATTAAAACTTGATTCGATGATAACTTTCAATCTGGTGGTCCGATTAGGGCTCATGACCAGTCGATTTGATCGTTACAACATCAAGATCATTTTGGTGAAATGAGATTAAGGATCTAATGACCAGAATTAAGATTCATATTTCCAATGTGAAATTACCCCTTTACCCTCCATGTGAGGTTAAATGCAGGTTGCAAAATAGGGCGTCAACAGAAACAGAAATAATAGATTGCATACAAGTAATAAGAAGCATGTGCATAAAGAGAGAAAAGAAACAACACATGTAGGGGTAGGTGAAAGAAACATACATCAACATATAAAGAAGATAAGTACAATTTATGTCAGTAATGGTCACAAGACCCATGTACAAGAATAATTGTATCTAAAGTAGAGAAAAGAAAAAGATACAAATAATCCTCACTACATCCCTTAGATATCAACACTCCCCTTAACAAAAATGGTCCTATATTATCTCTCCCCCTAAGAATGACTACTCTCATATCCAAAACTACTTCCTCCTTTTGTCACAAGTGACAAAAGGTAAGAGTGTCAAGTAGACATCTCATCGGTAGAGCTAGCATCTCCATCATCATCATAATCACCATCACCATCATCCTCAGCCTCAGAATCAGAAGCCACTAGAGGAGGTGGAGGAGAAGCCTCAAGAGCAAAGCCACCCATGATCGCCTACCGTCATGCAATACAGCCAACACAAACATTCACCTAATACAGCTCTGTAGAGAGTGTATCAAGTCGAGCATCCATGCACTAAAGCTGCGCCATGATCTCTTTAAATGGCACATCACTCGTAGAAGATGAGGGAGCAAATGTGGATGGAGTAAATCAAGATGAAGCTGAACGGGAGGGAGGAGCTGCTGACCTAGAATGCCTCGACCTAAACTGCGCCTCGCTATGTTTAACGATAGCGGCGTCTATGACAGAAAAATGGTGTAAGATCCTCATGATAGCGGAAGGAAAGATGAGCTTATTACAGGACGCCGAATCCCTATGGACATTAATGATAGAAAGAATAAAGTGAGAAGGGAAATCTATGGTGAGATGCTAAAGAAAGGATAACAAAAACCGAGCACGAGGCTCTGTGATAGAGTTATAATGAGAGAGAGGGTGGAGAACAAATGTCATGACCATGTTAAAAAATCGAGGGCCTTTTGCAAAGCCCGAACAATAAGTGAACTGACACTCACCCCAATCAAAAGGGCACTCACAGAAAGTAGATTTGAGCTCATCTTTGGACACAGTCCTTAGACGCTCACAACCTGGGTAGTCAGGAAACTTTACCCTGAGGACAAGGAGCACATCCGCAACAATCTACGGTGTGACAGCAATGCACGTACCTTGAACGCGAGTAAGAAAATGAGGTACTGAAAAATCAAATCCATGCATGTTGGAGTAAAACTCCTGGATCAACACAGATGGACATGTGACCAAGACGTCACACAATGACTCCCAACCCCGACTGTGAATGACGTCGGGTAGGTCAGTGTCGGCGAAGTCTGCCAGGATGACCTGGCGTTCAGAATGAATGCCTCATCCAGAAAATTTCTTTGAGAAAGTCTTTCGAGCATCCTCATCATGAAATCGGATATGAGAAGGAGTAGAATCAAAAGATGAAGATGCCCCAGAACAAAGAGGATTTTAGGACGGAGTAGACTTACGTTTAGGTGCTATAGACACAACTAACGTAAACAGAAAAGAGGGGGAGAGAGAGAGACAATCAAAAAAATCCCAAGCAGTTCAAATATATCAAAATATATTGAATAGAGAGTACGTATGCATAGGAATGCATGAGCATGTGACATGCAATAAAAAAAACATTATAGGCTCAGCCCAATCCAATCCTACTAGCACACAATCAATTTGCACATATCTAAATGCATGATAATACTATTATAATGCTAATGTGATGTAATGCATGAGATGTTAAACTCATTTAAGCAAACACCCATCCCAAAATTTCAACAAAAAACTCATCAATTTTGAAAAACCCCAAAAATATTTCAAAAATCCCAAAACCTAGGGATTGCCACTTTCATAGGGACTGCAGAACCTTGGAGTTTTGATGCATTGGTCTCTAAAGCAAGCAATGTTGAAAGACAAATTGCTCGACAAAAGAGTACCATGCAAAGGGGGCGTAATTTAGAAGAAAAAAATACTGAAGGAAAAAAGCCCCAAAATAATGGAGAAGTAATGGCTACCTTTGTCAATAATGGATGGCAAAATGGGAAAGGTAAAGAAGGCTCAAAATAGCTCACTCTTGAAGAGAAAAAGAAAACAAAATACTCATTCCATGATGATGATGTGGAAGGGATTTTTAATGAGTTGATGAAAGAAAAAGCAATACAACTCCCTGAGCCTAAATGACCTTCTGAAGTTGATAAGATAGATGACGCTAAATATTGCCGCTATCATTGAATCATTAGCCATCCTTTATCAAAATGCTGTGAGAGACCTTGAAAAAAGTGTCCCTAAAAAAGGAGCGATTCAAGTACCTTTTAGGGTACCTTTCTTTTTGGATAAGTGGTAAGGAGTCATCACTTATTTTTTTTATACAAAAAATAAGAAAAATAAATACATGATTGAATTGTTCTCTTCATTGATTGAATAAAAAATTACATATTTGAAAAATATTGAAATTACATGGCTTTGGGTCCTAGTTACATTCTACCAAATATACATGGTTTTTTGTCCTAATTATATTCTACCCAAAATAAAAGAAAAGACAAGGCTAAGATCTACTTAACCAAAGACCTAAATCCGGAGACTAGGTTACAAAATGGGAAGGTGTTAGGCACCTATTCCACCCAAACAGAGTCTGGTCTTCTAGACTCTTGTGACCTATGTACCTTTTTATGCATGTCATGAATGATATGTTGAACATGTAAACAAAACTAAATCACACAAATTTTATTTATGAATGAAGTCTCTTCTATTGCTTAAAAAATTCAGATCTATTTTGGTGATTAAAAAAAATGGATTTCCATTTGTCAAAAATACCAAACCTATTTTATAGTATGTAGAAAAAAGTGGTTTTTGGAGATAAAAATTCAAATCTGTTTTTATTACATAAAATAAAGTCTTTTGGTTTGAAAAATATTCAGATCTGTTTTTAGGAACCAAAAAAAATGGTTTTTGTTTTATAAAAGGTCAAATCTGCTTTTTAATAAATAAATAAAAAGAGGGGTTTTGACAATAGAAAAATCAGATGTGTTTTTCTATGTTTTAAAAATATGGAAAAGATTTTTTTAAAGAAGAGAGTTTCACTCATAATTTAAATTCATGGAACATGAATTAAATAAAACAAACACAAACTCAACAATACATGATCTCTTTCTTTATTTCAAAAATCTGCATGCATTAAAAAAATAAAAAATAAAAAGATATGTATCAAAGGAAGATACAAATCAGTTTTGATTGAGAAAAATTCAGGTTTGCATCTAATGAAGATGTAGATCTGTTTTATTTTGAAGAAAAATTCAGATCTACATCTAAGGAAGATGCAAATCTGTTTTATTTTGAAGATGTAGACACTCAATTTTGCACCCATGATTTAATCAAGGAGAATGACTTGAATGACTAATCCATATTCCCCAAAAATCATAATTGCATTACATGCATCAATTTGTTCTTGCATTACATGCATCATTTTGTCTTAGCATTACATGCATTAATTCATTCATTGCATATCATAAAAATGATCTTAAGTTTCTAACGGTTGTAGCGGTGTTTCCAGTTATCAAATCGGACTATCAAATCGAAAGATATCATATGATCAAGTTTGCACGATCAACATGCATTGTGTCTAGGTAGAATCGACCACACATGATCAATTTAAATTAATTCTGATTAGCTAAATGATTAATATTAATTAAATAATTTTGTGATTGGTTGACAATCAGTGTTTAAAATAGGGATGCATGTATGGGAATAAAAGAGATGATTGGATAACAATAAAATTATGGACAATCTGAACTTTAACAAGATTTATTTTAGAGTATTTATCTACAAGATAATCATTCTTAAATATCCTGAATTATCCAAAAAAGAGATGAAAAATCATAAAGGGAGGATGAAAACACGTCTAGGTACAAGGACTGGCCAAAAACCCTAGAAGAGAAGTCCAAACGACAACCGAACACAAAACTGCATTCAAAGCCATAGGGCCAATTCGGCACTTTTGGAGTGCTGAACGGCACTCTAAAAAGGTCTAATTTCCCTGTTGTGGGCTTTGGCCTAACAAATTTCGGGTGACAATTATGCATACCCTTTTCAATCTTTTTGCAAAAGGATGCATCTATATTCAAACCCTAATCATCTATACCTATTTTTTAGAGTTTTCTGGCCTCTGTAAATAGAGACTGAACCTCATATTTCAGCACCTTTTTTTTACGCTCTGAAAAGCATACGTTTTTTTACTCTCAAACCACCCATATTTTCTAATCCCCTGTCTGAGTGTTGCTACTTAAATTAGGGTTTTCAAATTTCAAAGAAAATTGAACAAATTTCTTTGAACCCTAAAACATCCTCTCAAGAGCAAAGTGTGCTCATACAAGAGGTTGTTTCCTTCACCCTATTTCTTATGATGTGATGATGCATATTATATCTCTTTCTTTTTCAAATATCCATAACAAGAATTGTAAATTGTTGTTTTGTTAAAGCATGCTTGTTTTTTATGTGATTGTTATAATCTTTTTCTTGAATGTCACTAAATCTACATGTGAACTGTTAAGTTCTAAAGACTTAGGTTTTATGTATTTAGAATCCTAATTTGTATTGTTGGCAAACTATGATCAAAACAATGTATTTAAGTTATTTTAGAAGTGCTCAAAGTTGGTTCTTTGTTGTAAAGTTGGAATGTAATACTAATCTATTAAAAAAACTGTTTCTGTACATTTCGATCGATCGAAGCTTAGGCTCGATCAATCGAAAATCGTATCTGACGTTTTTTTAAATAGGTTTTCCAACTCAGCCCTAAACTATTCTAATTGGTTTAGGTTTCTAATTTACCCTAGGTATATAAGGGAAACCCTAGCCACATTTTTGTGTTGCTCATATTACGGTTTATGTGAATCTCTTGTGAGATCTTTGAGGAGGTTTCCTTCACATGAACTTAGGGTTTTCAAGGAGAAGATTTTTCTACACCTTGATAATCATTCCAGTTGCTACCATTGAAGCTTAAAGAAAACACAAGCAGGTGTGCTTGCATTTGGTGGAGAATCCAAGAAAGAAGGAGTTCGTGGATTCGGAGTTTACACGTGGTCGTGTCAGTAAGTTCTACTGATGGGTAGCAATAAGAAGTCGAGCGTGGAGGCTTGTAAGTCTTATTGTATGAACTTCGATTCTTTCAAGATAGTGGATTCAAGTTTACCTTGAGGATAGCTAGGTTAAATCCTCCTCAGGTTTTTACCGGTTTGGTTTCCTGGGTGATCATATCTTTGTGTTCTTTATATTTCCGCTGCTATACTTGATATGATTATTTGATTGTGTTAACCTAGATTTAATTAATTTGACTAAGTAACAACTTGACTAAATTCCTAGGTTAATCCAATTGTGTTTTAAGGGGTCTAAAAATCAACAAGTGGTATCAGAGCGGGTAGCTCTTTTGATTTGATCCTTTGATCTTTGAGCTGATCCTTGACCCCTATTGTCATGGAACACAGACACTCTCTGGTTATTCCTCCTCACTTTGATGGAATATTTATGCTTATTGGAAAGTAAGGATGAAAGCATTCCTGAAATCCATTGATGAGAGAGTCTGGAACTCCGTTGAATACAGATGGGAGAAGCCCACTACTCCTGTTAGTGAGTGGCAAACTTCTCAAAAAGAAGTAACTGCGTTTAATAGCAAGGCTATGAATGCAATCTTTAACGCTGTTTCTATGGAGGAATTTAAGAGAATCTCAAATGTTGAGGTTGCTTATATTGCTTGGAATATCCTCCAAACTGTGCATGAAGGCACAAAGGCTGTCAAAATCAATAAATTACAGCAATTAACTTCTAAATTTGAAAGCATTAGGATGTCTGATGATGAATCTTTTGATGAATTCTTTGCTAAATTGAACGATATTGTTAATTCTGCTTATAACTTGGGTGAAATTTATGATCAACCTAAAATTGTTAGGAAGATTCTTAGATTCTTAACTGAGAACTTTAGACCCAAGGTGACTGCCATAACTGAAAGTAAGGATGTGGACTCCATCCCTGTTGATGAACTTGTAGGATCTCTTCAGTCTTATGAGTTGGACCTACCCAAAACTAGCAAATCCAAATCAATGGCTCTTAAGTCAATTGATGATGTTGAGGTTGGTGGATTTGATGATGAGCTCTTTACTACAAAGATTGCTTACCTTGTCAAGAACTTTAGAAACTTTCTCAGAAATAACAATAGAAAGGCAAGAGGTGTGAACACTGCTGAACCTAGAAATTTTAGGAAGAATGATCCCACTAAGGTTAACAATATTGAGAAACCTAGAGAAAAAGTAGATCAATCTTCTAATAATTCTATGGGTCCTCAGTGTTTTGGATGTCAAGGGTATGGTCACATGAAATTTGAATGTCCTATTTATTTGAAATCTAAGGGTAAGGCAATGACTGTAACCCTTAGTGATGGTGAAGTTTCTGATGATGAGTCAGAATGTGACGAGGATGGAAACTTCATTGCTTTCACAACTACTACTGTAGTGAGTGAAAGTATATCTGCTGAAGAGAACTCTTCTGATGAGGAACTCTCTGAAGATGCAGATCTTCAAGAGACCTACAATAAACTTTGCAAAGTTGCTGCAAAGGATGCTATGAGTGTTAAACTTGGCCTGAAAAAGATTGAATCTCTTGAGCTTGATAAGAAGAATTTGCTTGTTAAACTGTTTGATGCTAACGAACTTTTGAACAATGTGAAAACTGAGAATATGTTATTGCTTGATAAAGTTAAAACTTTGGAACTTGATTTATCTATTGCTAGATCTGCTAGTTCTAAACTTGATCAACTGTTAAGTGTTCAAAAGTCTCCTTCTGACAAATCTGGTATAGGTTTTGTTGAAAGCATCTCTGTGTCTGCTCCCCATTCCACACACTTTATTCCTTCATCTTCTTCTGAACCTTCTGTGAGTGAGGTTGTGAGTGAAACTGTCAAACCCCCTGTTAGTGAGGTTGTTAAACCCATTGAAGTTTCATCATCTAGGAAGATTAGGGTTGATCTGAAAGAATCTAAACCTAAGGTGTCTACCCTTTCTAAGGACAAGATGCATGGTAAGCCTGCTTAGGTGTGTCATTTTTGTGGGAAGTCTGGACACATTCATCCAAACTGCTACAAGCTGCAAGCTACTAAGAGAGCAAATAAGCCAAAAGTGCCAGTGCCTCAAGCACAAAGTCCTATAGCACTTATTGGTGAATTGGTAAAGGCGCTTAACCTTTATTCCAATCTTGGAGTTGGAAATCACTCTAATGTGACTACAAACTCCAATGCTCGTGGTGCATCTAAAAAGTTTTGGATGCAAAAGACTCAAACTAAATGAGTCTTTCTGACATGGTCCTTGTGCTTCATTGCTTTTCCTTTGTGACCATTGTTCTTTGGATTTTTGTGTTTTTTCTTTTTTGTCTCTAGGATTTGCATTGCATTACATTCATGCATTTCATTCTAGGTCTTCTTTTTTTATATTAAAAAAAATTAAAAAAAAAAAAGGAAAAGGATGGAAAGAAAAAGGAAGCACATTATTGTTCTTGCAATTCTCTTTGTTTTTTGAAAACAAGGTTGGTCAATTTATTTTCACATGACATGTTTGGTGTACCTTTTTTAGCTTTGAGGAGCTTATTTATTGCACTTTACTAGTGAAAGTTTTGTTGAACATGTTGTGTGGGAAAGATGTTTATGGTGTTTATCACTTTGTCTTAATCTTGAAGTCACATGTTGTTTGACTGTCGGACTTGATCCTTTTGAGAAAGGTATAAATAACCATCTCACCACTATGCACTAGCCAATCATGAACACCTTAGTGCATATCATAAGATTTTGTGCTCGAGAAAGTGTAGCACATGCACAAAAAGAACATAAGGTGAAGCCTCGGTTTAAATTATAAATCTCTTACATTAAAAATTGGTGTGTACTATTAGGCTGAATGCCAAATCACTTAAATTAAAAATTGGTGTGTATATTATGAGGCAAAATTCAAGAAACTTACATGATTGCAAGCTTATGTTCTAGGAGATGTGGGAGTTATATGATGTAACTCTTTAGGTAATAGTCTCTTTTAAATTCTATGTGATGAATTGTGTAGACTTTGTGATTGATTTCTGTTCTCATATCACCTCACATGTATCTCAAGCTTTTTGCTAGTTGCACACACAACACAAGTTATTATTTGCTAAACTTTGTACATGTAATTGTGTGTGTTTATGGTCTGACCAACCACGTTTGAAAATTACTTTCAGTTTTTATGCAAAAATTGTTTTTGTTGCTTTGAAAATGGGGGAGATTGTTTAAAATCTAAATTTCTGGAAAATTGGGTTTAAATCTTGTTTTTGGGAGAGCATTTCATCTCATACTCATGCTTTTGTTTTGTTAAATTCAATGCTTTGAGGTAAGTTTTTCAAAAAATCTGGTTTTTCTCTCAAAAAGCTGTTTTTTCTAGAATTTCGATTGATCTAATCTATTTTTCGATCAATCAAAATTTTGCTTTAAAATTTATGTGAGCCTCTGCCTGGTTCGATTGATCGAACCTGATTTTCGATCAATCAAAGATCGTATTTCCAGTTTTTTTTTAAACAGTTCTTTGACTATTTCAAAAACATCTTTTTCAAAAGTTTTTCAACTTTTCTTCTCTCTCCGACTTGGCAAGGCAACACATCACATTTTTTGTCGTTTTCTTCCTCAATTTTTGCAAGGTTTTCCTCCCTCAAGGTCGGTTAGACTATTCTATCCCTCCTTTTTGTTTTATTTTCATGATTTCATGCATTTAGGGGATATTTTCGGACCTCTCTATTTTTGGGATTTTTAATGATTCAAGGCTTGTTTTCTGAAATTGATCATTGGGTTTTGATGGGATATTGGTATATTCATGATTGGTGTTGATTAATTTGATCAATTTGGGGTTTTATGAAAAATTGAAAATTATAGGGTTTATGCTTGAATCTGATTTAGGGATTTTGTTAAATTGAGTTGAAATTGATGAAATTGGCTTGTTGTTTTGATGTAATTGATCATTCTAATTAGTTTTCTAACTTGTGTAATGGTTAATTGGTCAATTTATTTTGAAAAATTAACAAGTGGTTGAATTTTTTTTGGGTTTTTGGTAGAAACTCTATGCTCAAGCCATTCTGTGAGTTTGAACTCAATTTGGACTTTATTTTCTGCATTAGCTCATGCATCATATCATTTAATATGTTCATGCATCATATAGTTCTTCTTGTTCTATATTTTTTTTGGCTAACTTGCAGTCTGCCCTTGGTTTTGTTTTTGTTGTTTTTCCCTTTTTTTTTTTTTCTGTGCTCTTGTTCCTTATTCTAGCACCATGCCTAGGAAGACTAGAGCTAATAGGGTTCCCTCTACCCCTGCTGTGTCTCCTCCTAGGGTTTAGTTGGTTAGGAATGAGCGTGCGCGTGAGGCCTATGAGAAACTTAATAGTAAACGTAAGATTTGGGCTAAGCGTTCTATGATTCTAGATGAGGTCAATCCAGCCATTAGGGCTAATCTCGAGTCTAGAGGTTGGCTATCACTCTTAGAGATAGATCATCCACCCCCGACCGCATTGATTAGAGAGTTCTTCTCTAACCTCACATGTCACATCTATGATTCCAACACCATTGTTCAGAGTTGGATACAAGGTGAGGAGTTCACCATTACCCCTAAGGTAGTGGCTGAGACTCTTAGGGTTCCGATTGTCACTGATCCGGTCTATCCCTATGATAAGTCACCTCCTATTGATGAGGTCATGTCTCACATCACTGGATCATCTATCCAATGGGGTTCTGATCCTCGGATCACGTCTTCTGCGCTTACTGAGACCGCATACTTGTTTCTTTGAGTTGCTTGTCATTCCTTGTGGCCCATTTCTCATCTCCACACCATCCCTCTGGAGCGATGTGTGTTTTTATATGCATTTATGTCTAGTGCTTCTATCAATTTTCCTCACTTGTTCCTTCATTCTTTGAACAAAGTTCATAGGAGTTCTGCCATAGGACATGCGCTTATATATCCTATTTTCATTCATAGGATACTTTTGTTTTTAGGTCTAGCTGACTTTCCCTCTAGTGAGCCTGTCCATGTTATTGGTCCTCTAGGTGCTACTTTCCTTCGTCAAAGGACTGCTCATTTGAGAGCTGATCCTTCAGTCTCTCATGGTGCATCCTCTAGTAGTGTCCTCCCTCCTCCCTCCTCTACAGGTGTTGTTGAGACTTCTGGTGCTGCTACTGCTACTGATGTTCCTCCACCAACTACTTCGGATGATTCCGACATTCGACATACGTTAGGTCATGTCTTGACCATTCAGGCGGCTAAAAGACAGGTTTTGGTGGACATTTTGGATGAGATTAGAGGTCTACGAGCAGATTTGGCACGGTTTTGGAGTTCTTCATCGCCACCTCCTTTTGATGATGGATTTTGATTTTCTTTTGGCATTCCGTCACAAAAAGGGGGAGTACATATGAGATGTTTTTGGCATTCTTTGTACTTGTTTTTGTTTTAGGGGGAGATTTTATTCTTTGTTTGGTTTGAGCTTGTGGAGTTGTTTAGATTGTATCTAGGTGCTTCACTTTGTATTTTATCTTTTAGCTCTTGCCACTTTGTCTTTACTTTGTTGGGTTATACATGTTAGGGGGAGTATATTTTGTGTTTCTTGTTTCAAACTTCTTATTGATTTATGATTATGAGTTCTTCATTATTATATGTCTTTATTGTTTGTGTTTGAAATCAAGATTTTTATTTTTCTTTACTTGTATTTTTTCCACACATGCGGTTATGCATTTTGTTTAAGTGTTTCAGGAAATATACAAGTTGATTCATTTGAGCTGCTGTCTACTCTTGCAACTGATGGATAGTAGTTAGATTGAATTTTTGTTTTTGAGCATTATTTTGTAAAGGGCTTTTACTTGTAAACTTTGAGCTATTTAAGTTGTGTTTTGTCACGGATTGCCAAAGGGGGAGTTTGTTAGGTTCTAAAGACTTAGGTTTTATGTATTTAGAATCCTAATTTGTATTGTTGGCAAACCATGACCAAAACAATGTATTTAAGTTGTTTTAGAAGTGCTCAAAGTTGGTTCTTTGTTGTAAAGTTGGAATGTAATACTAATCTATTTAAAAAACTGTTTCTGTACATTTCGATCAATCGAAGCTTAGGCTCGATCAATTGAAAATCGTATCTGACGTTTTTTTAAATAGGTTTTCCAACTCAGCCCTAAAGTATTCTAATTGGTTTAGGTTTCTAATTTACCCTAAGTATATAAGGGAAATCCTAGCCACGTTTTTGTGTTGCTCATATTGCGGTTTATGTGAATCTCTTGTGAGATCTTTGAGGAGGTTTCCTTCACATAAACTTAGGGTTTTTAAGGAGAAGATTTTTCTACACCTTGATGATCATTCCAGTTGCTGCCATTGAAGCTTAAAGAAAGCATAAGCGGGTGTGCTTATATTTGGTGGAGAATCCAAGAAAGAAGGAGTCCGTGGATTCAGAGCTTGCACGTGGTCGTGTCAGTAAGTTCTACTGGTGGGTAGCAATAAAAAGTCAAGCGTGGGGGCTTGTAAGTCTTATTGTATGAACTTCGATTTTTTCAAGATAGTGGATTCAAGTTTACCTTGAGGATAGCTAGGTTAAATCCTCCCCAAGTTTTTACCGGTTTAGTTTCCTGGACGATCATATCTTTGTGTTCTTTATATTTCCGCTGCTATACTTGATATGATTATTTGATTGTGTTAACCTAGATTTAATTAATTTGACTAAGTAACAACTTAGCTAAATTCCTAGGTTAATCCAATTGTGTTTTAAGGGGTCTAAAAACCAACATGAACAATTATTTTTCTTAAAACAAAATAGATTTGCATCTTTATAAGATGTAGATCTGAATTTTTCTTAATACAAAAATAGATTTGCTTCTTGATAAGATGTAGATCTAAGTTTTTCTCAATATAAAAATAGATCTACATCTTCCTTAGATGTAGATCTGAGTTTTCTCAAACAAAAAGAGATCTGCATCTTTATGAGACTCAAATCAAAACTGATTTACATCTTTCTTAAGACACAACTATGATTTTCTTAATACATACAAATTGTTGAAATAAAGAAAGAGATTATGTATTACTATGTTTGTGTTTATTTAAATTCATGATTGCATAAATTTAGATTATGAGTGGAATTCTCTTCTTAGAACATCTTTTTTTTTTTTTTTTTAAATATAGCAAAACATATTTGAATTTTTATCATCAAAAAATCATTCTTTTAAATATAACAAAACATATCTGAATTTTTATCATCAAAAACCCTTTTTTTTTACATCCCACAAAACATAATATTTGGACAAACTAAAATCAATTTTTTTTAACAATAAAAATAGATCTGATTTTTTTAAACAAAAGAAGAGACTTCATTCATAAATAAATTTGTGTGATTTAAGTTTGTCTCACATGTTAAACATATCATTCATGACATGCATAAAAAAGTACATTGGTCACAAGAGTCTAGAAGACCAAATTTTGTCTAGGCAGAATGGGTGCCTAACACCTTCCCATTCCGTAACCTACCTTTTGGATTTAGGTTTTTGGTTTAGTAGATCTAGCATTGTCTTCATTTATTTTGAGTAGAATATAACTAGGACAATAGACCATGTAATTATTTGGTAGATTGTAACTAGGACCCAAAGCTATGTCATTTTCAATTTTTTCAAGATACATAATTTTTATTCAATCAATGAATGGAACTATTCAGTCATGTATTTTGTAATTAGTATTTTTTTTTCTTATTTTTTTATATAAAGAAAAATAAGTGGCGGCTCCATACCACTTATCCAAAAAGAAAGGTGTTTTAAAAGATACCCAAATCTTTTTTTTGAAGGACGCTTTTTGTCAAGGTCTCTCATAGAAGAAAAGAGTTAATTACATGTAGATCTTTAAAACTAAGAAACAGATTATATCAACAATAAAGGAATCAAGAACATATTTTCATAAACTAAATTAACAAGATAGAATATTAATTGTTTGTTTTTAGACCCCTTAAAATACAACCATATTAACCTATGTAATTAGCCAAGTGATTAACTTAGTCAAATTAACAAATCTAGATTAACACAAATATATCATATCATGCAAAGCAGCAAAAATATAAAAAACACAATGATAGGATGACCTAGGAAACCACACGGTAAAAACCTGGGAAGGATTTGACCTAGCTATCCTCAAGATAAACCTGAATCCACTATGAAAGAATCGAAGTTTTACAATAGGACTTAGACCACTAACATCCTATTGCTACCCACCAGTAGAAACTTACTAACATGACCACGTGCAAGCTTCGAGACCACGGACTCCTTCTTTCTTGGATTCTCCAGTAAGTACAAGCATACCCGTTTATATTTCTTTAAGTTCTTTAGTTCAACAACTGAGTGATCATCAAGTTCTTGAACGAATCTCCTCTTGATAATCCTAAGCTTGTGTAAAGGAAAACTCCTCACAAATCTCACAAGAGATTCGCACAAACCGCAATCTGAGCAACCTTTAAAACGTTGCTAAGGTTTGTCTGATGATACTTTTTAGACCCCTTAAAACCACTATTGGATTAACCTAGGTAATTAGTCAAGTTGTTACTTAGTCCAAATTCCAAATCTAGGTTATCACAATCAAACAATCATATCATGCAAAGCAGCGGAAAAATAAATAACACAATAATATGATCACCCAAGAAACCAAACCGGTAAAAACCTAGGGAGGATTTAACCTAACTATCCTTAAGGTAAACCTGAATCCACTATGAAAGAATCGAAGTTGTTCAACAGGATTTAGACCACTAACATTCTATTACTACCCACCAGTAGAAAGTAGACACTTACTGACATGACCACATGCAAGCTCCGAAACCACGAACTCCTTCTTTCTTGGATTCTCCAACAAGTACAAGCACACCCGCTTGTGTATCTTTGAGCTTTTATTGCAGCAACTGAACGATCATCAAGTTCTTGAAGAAATCTCCTCCTTAATAATCCTAAGCTTGTGTGAAGGAAAACTCCTCACAAATCTCACAAGAGATTCACACAAACAGCAATATGAGCAACCTCTAAAACGTGGCTAGGGTTTGCCTTATATACCTAGGGCAAAACATAAAACCCTAAACATTTTGATGAGCTAGGGTTGTGTTGGAATTATGCAGAAAAAACACATCTGACCCGAAATTTGATCGATCCAACCTAAGCTTTGATTGATCGAGCCAGGCCGAGATGCATAGTAACTTATGCATCAACTCGATTCCAACTTTACAAAAAAAGCACAACTTTGAGCAAATCTAAACAAGACTAAACAACCTGTTTTGATCATGGTTTGCCAACAATACAAATTAGAATTCTAAATACATTAATTCTAAGTCTTTAGAACTTAACACCTTATATACCTAAGGCAAAAACATAAAACCCTAAACGTTTTAAATGAGCTATGGCTGAGTTGGAAATCTGCAGAAAAAATATTCTGCCCGAGATTTGATCGATCGAGCCTGTTCTATAATCGATCGAGCCAAGCTGAAAGTCACTAATACTTCTACAGCCACTCGATTCCAACTTTACATACAACACACACACTTTGAGCGAGTCTAAACAAGACTAACACTTGTTTTGATCATGGTTTGCCAACATTACACATTAGAGTTCTAAATACATTAATTCTTAAGTCTTTAGAACCTAACATTAATATTTGAAACAATTAAACATGCATCATCATGATAAGAGAAGCATAAAAACAAAAGGGTTAGAAAACAACCTTTTGCATAAGCACTCTTTGTTCTTGAGATGATGTTTTAGGGTTCAAAGAAATTTGTTCAATTCTCTTTGAAACCTAAAAACCCTAATTTAAGCAACAAAACTCAGAGAGGGGATTAGAAAATATAAGCAATTTGAGAGCCTAAACGTATGCCGCCCACAACGTAAAAAAAAAGGTATTGAATTATGAGATTCAGTCTCTATTTATAAAGGTCAGAGGACTCTAAAAAACAGGCACAGATGATTAGAATGTGAATCCGGATGCATCCTTCTGCGAAAAGATTGAAAAGGGTGTGCCTTATCGTCACCCGAAGGCCGTTGAGCCAAAGCCCAACAAAGGAAAATTCAGCCCTTTTTAGAGTGCAATTCAACACTCCAAAAGTGCCGAATTGGCATTTGGACACCGAACACTCTTTCGTGTTTGGGTGCCATTTGAACTCCTCTTCTAGGGTTTTTTGATCGGTCCTTGTACCTAGACATGTTTTCATCCTCTGTCTATGATTTTTCATTTCTTTTCTGGATAATTCAATCTATTTAAGAACAATTATCTTGTAGATAAATACCCTAAAATAAATCTTGATAAAGTTCAGATTATCCACAATTTTATTGTTATCCAATCATCCCTTTTATTCCTATGCGTGCAATCCTATTTTAAACACTAATTATCAACCAACCACAGAATTATTTAATTAATTTTAATGATTTAACCAATCAGAATTAATTTAAACTAATCATGTGTGGTCGACCTTACCTAAACACAATGCATGTTGACTGTGCAAACTTGATCATGCGATATCCTTTGATCCAATGGTCCGATTTGAAAACCAAAAACTCTGTTACAATCGTTAGAATCTCAAGATCATTTTTATGATATGCAATGAATGAATTGATGCATCTGATGCAAAGAAAAAATGATGCATGTAATGCAAGAACAAATTGATGCATGTGGTGCAATGATGATTTTTAGGGTACATGGATGGTCATTCAAGTCATTCTCCTTGGTTAAATCATAGGTGCAAAATTGAGTGTCTACAAATGCTATATCTTGAAGAATATAATTCAGAAAATGATAAATGATGGTGAAATCGAGGTAGATAGTTCCTCTCAATTATCAACTACTGCATCAAATAGCATTTCCTTATTTGAGGAGGAACCAAAGTCCACTTTGCCTTGCCCACTATGGGCAAAACCAAATAATGTTGAAAAGGTCAAAAGGACTCTTAATGTCAAGGCCGAGTCAAGCAATCTCCCAAGTCTTTATGAGCTTATGACTGAAGCAAAATTATACTTTTGGGAAAATTCCTCTAAAGATGGAAATGAAGAAGAATGGCAAACATATATTGGTAAGCTGTCCAAGAAAATGGCTAATAGGCCATTACCAATCATTATGCCCTTTGAGAAGCCAGGAGTCAAAATCCGTGGAAGGAAGGATTCCAAGAAAAACAAGAAGAAAAAGAAGAACACTCAAAAGAAAAAAGCATGAGTTTGGAGGAAGGAAAATATATTCAATATGAGAGAATGCCAATAACTCTAGTTGAATATCTTCCTAAAGAAATTCTTCAAAATCATTCTGAGGATGAGATGAAAGAGGAAGTTGTGCAATGTTGCATGGTTTCAATTGATGACAATGAACGAAAGGTAGATGAAGTAACTTTGCTTTCAAGACAACATTTGTCATTACCACAAAAGGAAAAATTAAACCAAAATGAAAAAGATGATCCTTCTAAAGAGAAAGAAGGTAATTCCTCACAACCCTTGTCACCTAGACTACGTGCTTCATATTTGGCATACATAATGTTTAGTGATGAGGACCTCCAGCTCGGGGAAAAATTTCATAATCAGCCTTTATATGTCAAGGGCATGGTTAGAGATGCATGGTTATCAAGAATCCTATTGGATAACGAATCAACTATAAGTCTTCTCCCTTATAAGACACTCAAAGTAATGGGGATGAAGTCCAAACAATTGTCCCCATCCAACTTGACCATTCAAAACTTCAACCAAGTTGGACAAAGAGCCATGGGAACCATCTCATTAAAAGTGGAAATAGGAGAATTGTATTCTAAAGCACTTTTCCACGTAATTGATGCCGATTCTTCCTACAACGTTTTGTTGGGACGCCCTTGGATACACACTTATGGCATAATCGGCTCCACACTTCATCAATGCCTTAAACTTTGTGATGAAGATGGAAATGTGAATACAGTATACACTGAGCCTAACCCTTTAATGGGAGAAGAGGTGAATTATTTTGATGCCAAGTGTTAAGCAACAACCATCCTTATGCATCTATCCAAAAACAAGGATACTGAGGAAGAAGGGTGAGGGACAATGTATTTACCCTTGTGTAAATGGGAAGTTCATTAAAAAGTTCTACACTTAAAAAAAATAAATAATTTGAAAAAAAAAGTCCGCTAGGTTAAAACTTTTTTATAAGGCAGCCTAGGCCAAAAAAAAAAAAAAAAAAAAAACTCTACCCTCTTGAACTACGTGTTGACTTGATCCCCTTTCGAGTACGTAAGCAGCTTGATATTATTTACTGAGTTCAGTCACATCTTCAAAAAAAAAAAAAACCTCCCTTTTGAAAATTCCCTTTGAACTACATGATGACTTGCTCCCCTTTTGGGTATGTAGGTAGCTTAGTATCATTTACTAAGTTCAGTCATATCTTCAAAAAAATTTCCCTTTCCTAAATTACGTGTTGACTTAATCCCCTTTTGGGTATATAGGCAGCTTAGTTTATCTGCTGAGTTCAGTCACATCTTCAAAAAAAATCGTCATTCTTGAACTACGTGATGACTTGATTCCATTTTGGACCCATAGGTAGCTTGGTATTATTTACTAACTTCAGTCACATGTCAACAAAAAAAAAAAAACCCCATTTCCCACTAAATAAGTGATCAACCTTATGCAGGCAAGAAAATTTGCATACGTACAAATCAATGCCCAAAACAAAGAAAAAAATATCAAGACAAAAGATGCCAAAGCCAAATCAATTTACCAATTGGGGCTTCAGATTCAACAGAAGGAGTCCAAGCCAAAAAAAAAAATCAAGACACGAGTGTCACACAAGAATTCTAATTCTTGCATGACACCCGGGGGGCAACTGTTGAAACTAAAAAAATGTGTCATTAATGTTGTGGACTAAATAATAGGATGAGACCAAAAATGTGATTAATATATATATATATATATATATATAATTTAAATTAAAAAAAAAAAGGGTCCATGTGAGGCTGAGACCAAGTGTATAGTCTGCCATTACCTAGATATTGCACCTGATACAATTGGTATGGATGGTTGAGATTTAAAGTTGTAAAAAGTAATTTTAAATCTCAACCATTAAATATAAAAATGAGTAAAAGTAAAAAAGTAAAGATAAAAAATAAAAAATAAAAATTGTAAGGGGATTGGGTGAATTGCACGGTGGTATCATGAAAGACTAGTCTACCATTATCCCAAAAAAGAAGGAAGATAAAAGGCTGAAAAGGTGGCCACGGCAGGAACAAAAATAATAAAAAATTTGAAAAGCTGAAAAAGTGGGTGATGGCATGAACACGTGAACGTGAAAGAAGTTAATGATCCGGGAGAAATGCTAGTGCAATACTGCACTTTCTTTGCAGTTTTGGCCCAGATCAGTTAAGAGAAAAAATAGCGAAAACTGCTTCTCAGTTCCTCTATAGATTAGAGAGGAACGCGCGTGCGAGCGCACACACGCACACACAAAAAATAAATAATAATAAAAAATAAGAAGAAGAAGAAGAAGAAGAAGAAGAAGAGACACAAACAGAGATAGAGAGAAACAAGCAAAGGAGGAACACACAGCATTAGGTGGGGATTATATCAGTCCCTTTCTTTCTTAAATCTCTCCCTCTTCCATTTCTTCAAATTTGAATTTTTGTTTGGTAAAAAAAATAGGGTTGAGTTTCATGAGGAGTTCCTAACTCCATGCTTGAAGATTTAAATACAAGTCACTGACTCGTAAATCCTATTTGAAGATTACCAAATAAAAATTCTTTCAAACTTTGATTCAGTGTTTTCTCAACTAAAGTCCTTAACTTTACCAAATTAAATTCATCAATGGAGTCTTCGACTCTACCACATTTTGATGGAGTCCTTGACTCTATCAAATTTATGAAGTCCTTGACTCTACCATTTTAATGGAGTCAGTCCTTGACTCTACCAAATTAATGGAGTCCTTGACTCTACCATTCTAACAGAGTCCTTGACTCTACCAAATTATTGGAGTCCTTAACTCCCAAAATTATCTTAAGTGGGGATTCTAATTCTTTCAAATTCCAATATGACTAATTTTTTGAGATTCATAATCTCTTAATCAAAATTAGAATTAATAATTCTCAAAATAAAATGACCTTAACAATTGATTTAAGGAAATTTTCTAATTCCCAATGTTCATAAAAAGTAAAATTGCTTCAAAGGAGTTTTCTTTCCCGTAATTAAATTTGGGAACCTAAATCAAAATATCATTAAAATTCCTACAAAGAAGCAAATGAAAGAAAGGGAAAATTGCTTGGAGATTTAGCTTCTCAAAAAGAGAATCCTTGATTCCATTTCCATAAAAACACAATCCTTGACTTATCCTTGAGATTAAAACCAATTATCTCACCCCAAAGGCAAAATTAAGTCAATTCTTAATTAAATACAAAGTATTTGACTTAAATGTCCATCATTTAAATTGGGCAAAATCAATTTAAGGATTTTAAATCTAAAACCTCACTTTAAGAACTACGAATTGGCTTGATCCCCACCAAGGATACTTAGGCAACCTAAATAAATTATTAGGTGCAGCCACAAATAAATAAAAACACATATCCCCTTAAACATGAAAATAAATGAACTTATGTGTAAAGAAGACGTGGTTGAAATCAAAGGGTCTTCCCTTGAAACAAGGGATTGTAATTAAAAAATACATTATCTTGAATGGACACTACTTACATCAATAAAACTCATACGCCAAAAACTTTATGGGTGAAATTATGTTTGACGAATTTGACTAATTTGATAATATTTGTTAAACATAATTTGACGACGTTTGTTAAACATAAGTTGACAATGTTTGTTAAACATAATCTAACAATTCTTGTTAAACATTGGTTAACAATTTTCATCAACAGTGGTGTTTCTTGTAAATGTTTTTTCTCACATCTCACCGTTTGCTGCGATTGGGATTGGATATTCTGTTCATATGACTTGGCCATTATGTGTGTAATATTATGCGATATGAGATGTGCCGCTGTGGCAGTTTTCTAACTATATTGTGTTTGGACAGGAATGTTTGAGGACAATATTCTCTTTGTGAACGTTTCAAAAACTCCCAACGTGAAGGTCATTGTGCAGAACCTATTAAATTATAAGGATATGCAGCCTAATTTTCAAATTCAAAGTGATGAAGATGCAATCGACCAGCTGTCACAACTGCTGAATCATCTTAGCCCTAATCCTATATTGTTGATCCAAGATGATGTCTGGCTCGGATCAGAATCCCTTCCAGAAAAGTTTAAGTTTGATCTTCCCAATTACAAGATTTTGGTTACTTCAAGAACTGCATTTCCAAGATTGAAATTTACATATCACTTAAAACCACTAGATGATGTTGATGCAATGACTCTTTTTCATCGCTCAGCATCCCTACATGATGAGAACTCTTACATTCCAGCAGAAGAAGATGCCAAAAAGGTACTTTGTCAATCTGTGAGAGATATATATAGCTTATCAATATATATATATATATATATACACACACACACCTGCCAAAATTATGTTTTCATACATACACATACATTTAAGCTTTGCTTGGGCCAAAAATTACCCCTGTAACCTCCAAACAATAACTGAGTTTATTTGTTTCCTTGAATTGTAGATAGTAAGAGGCTGTGGGGGATTCCCACTAGTCATTAAAGTGATTGGTGGCTCACTGCGTAGGCAGCATGAAGTAGTATGGCACAGTAGACTAATGAAATGGTCTGATGGTTAATTTTATTTTAGTTCTGATACGGAGCTGCTTGCTCATCTTCAAAAAAGCCTAGAATTTTCCGATGACAAGGTCATCATCAAAGAGTGTTTCACGGACCTAGGTTCATTTCCCGAAGACCAAAGGATCCCTGCCGCTGCCCTTATTGATATGTGGGCAGAATTTTATAAACTGGATGAAGATGGCATCCATGCCATTGCCAATTTACAAGAACTCAACATTCGAAATCTGGCTAGTCTTGTGATGGCAAGGTATGCTGGCTTCACGTGATTACTGCTAGTTGTATTATGCCGTAACTCTATACCTGACCTAAGGCCCAAAATATTTTTCTTATGGCTTAATTATCTTCTGATGGCATTTGATAATATGTTATTATAGTTTATTTGACATGTCAATGGCCAATTTAGGATTTTTCATACCATTGATTTGAAAGGTGATTACTAACAAGAGCTAGAAAAAGGAAACTTATGCCAATCTTCTTCTTTTTTTTTTTTTTTTGGGAGAATGTAAATATTATGCCAATCTAGAAACAAGATATTCCAAGTTTCCAACTAGCGTGCCCTGGCAAAGAGGGGTGTTTCAAATTTTAATAGTTAACACCTGTTTGCTTCTTGTCTGGCATACACTTGAATATAATTATTCTAGATAAAAACTGATAGTAGTATCTATTTCCCTTTGTTGTGTCATTATATTCTTAATTTTATATATTTTTCATACGTGAAGCCGAAAATTTTGAATATGTTCTAAGCTTAAATATTTCCCATTCACAGGAAAGATGCAAGTGAGGTCAAAAGTTATTATAATGAAGACTTTGTCACACAACATGATATTCTTAGAGAGCTTGCTATGCATCAGAGCAGCCAGGAGTATATAGGACAAAGGTCAAGACTGATTATTAACATAAGTGGAAACAATCTACCAAAGTGGTGGACAGAACAAAAACAGCAACTCATTAATGCTCGCCTACTATCTATCTCAACAGGTTGGCACATTTTCTCTCTACCAAAGGCACCCACAGACGTACACAATATGTAATTTACATAATACTGATGGCTTGTCACATTGTATAAAATTATTTTTGCAGATGAATTATTCTCGTCCAGTTGGTGCAACATTCAAGGATCCAAAGTTGAGGTTTTAGTTTTGAATTTTCATACAAAGAATTACACATTACCTGAGTTTGTGGAGAAAATGGATAAACTCAAGGTTTTGATAATCAATAATTATGGTTTCTTTCTTTCCAAAATAAGCAATTTTGAATTGCTTGGGTCTCTACCCAATTTAAAAAGAATCAGATTTGAGAAGGTTTCAATTTCTTCGCTTTGCGAGACCCTTGTACCATTGAAGAGTTTGAAGAAAATATCCTTGTTTATGTGTAATATTGGTAAGTGATGTCGTGAAAGTCTAAAGAAAGCACACACGATGCTCTCTTGATGGAACAGAAACTAAACTATTAGTTCCCGGTAGTAAACCTCAAATTCACGAGGGGTTTCCCTAAATCCACAAGAAGAATAAAACTAGAATCCACCAGAAGAAAATTTGACAAAACTTCTGTGTTTATTGATAATAGTCTAAAAAACTGAATTGCCTTTGGAGGCTACAATGCGTTTAAATAGTAAAAACAAAACCTAGGGCAACTAGAAACCCTAAAGTGGCTACGAAAGCATATAAAACCCTAATTTGACTAAATAACATTAAAAACACACAAAAAAAAAAGGAAATAAATGCCCTAAACCTAAAATAACGAAAATTACATAAAAATACCAAATATAAAAGATTACAGAAATTAATTAGAATATTTTGTCCTACATCAGACCCTTCCACTTGAAATAAACTCGTCCTCAAGTTCATTCTTGAAATCTGAAATCTTCCACTCCAAATAAACAAATACTTTGAATGTTTTAATAACTTGATTCGGCTCTGAAACTTGAATCCTTCATAAAGTGTAGCATAAAATTTCTTCTCGTCTACTTTCAATTTATTTGCAAAATCATTAAAAAAATGGGTTGATAATAAAATTAAAATTTTCTACTCCAAGAAAATCAACATATTGCGTAGTCGTTTTCAATAAATCAACCGGAACTTGGGGGTTGTGGGTGATGGACTCGTCCTCACCTTTGTCATCAAGTGGATCTTCCACAATATTCTCAATAATTACTATCTCTTGATTTCTATGATCTTCCACAATCAACTCATTCTTCTTTTCAAGTTTCAATTCAACAACTTGTTGCAAGTCTTGACCTTTTTTAACCACTTCAAAAGTTTCTCTAGAAATAGGCTGCTTCTTCTCAACCATCAAACTCTTTCCTTTACTTGATACATGGACTTGGCTTTGATAATTTTGGTTTTGACCTTTCATGTTGTGAACATATTGATTTTCATATGAATATACAGATTTATAATCAACACTTGTATAATTTAGTATATCATAATAGTCATTAGGAAACCGTAAATCAATTAATACTTTTTTCATTCTTTGCCAAGAGCAGATTGGATGCTTACCTCGCCGCTTTCTATCAATCTGAATCTCTTCCCACCATTCCTCTGCTTCATTGTCCAATTTATTAGATGCAAGCCACACTTTTTCTTCATCACAAATCTTCCAAAAATTAAAATACTCTTCCAAATCAAGAAGCCAGTCAACAAAATCCATCTTACACATATCTCCATCAAAGAATAGAATTTTCTTGTAGTTAGGAGTGCATCTTTGAATATATCGAACGTTGTTGTTGCAAGATGATTTCCTAGCAAGAAGAGTAGCAATCTTTTGTTGGATTTCACCTATAATTTTCTGACTCTTTTCACAAAATTGGTGATTCTCATCACAAAAATTAAGGAACTTAGCCCTAATGAGGACTGGGTTGTTGACGTCGTCATCGCCGTCATTGTTATGGTGGTCACTGTCTCGCCGGTTAGCCATCAGACCAGGGTAAGTCAAGGCTCTGATACCAATTGATGTCGCGGAAGCCTAAAGAAAGCACACACGATGCTCTCTTAATGGAACAGAAACTAAACTGTTAGTTCCCGGTAGTAAACCTCGAATCCATGAGGGGTTTCCCTGAATCCACAAGGAGAATAAAACTGGAATCCACCAGAAGAAAATTTGATAAAATGTCTGTATTTATTGATAATAGTCTAAAAAACTGAATTGCCTTTGGAGGCTACAATGCGTTTAAATAGTAAAAACAAAACCTAGGGCAATTAGAAACCCTAAGGCGGCTACGAAAGCATATAAAACCCTAATTTGACTAAATAACATTAAAAACACCCAAAAAAAAGGAAATAAATGCCCTAAACCTAAAGTAACAAAAATTACATAAAAATACCAAATATAAAAGATTACAGAAATTAATTAGAATATTTTGTCCTACATCAGTAAGGCTTTTGAGAATTGTACAATTCAGGTTTCAAATGCACTTCCAAATTTGACGGAGATAAACATTGACTATTGCAATGATCTGGAGGAATTGCCTGCTGGGTTGTGTGATATTTTCCACCTCAAAAAAAATCAGCATCACCAACTGTTAAGGGTCGTCAATGGGCCGAGCCGGCCCGGCCCATTTTTACTTGGCCCATGGGCACAATGGGCTGGGCATAATGCATTATTAACTAGTTAACGGGCCCGGTCAGACTGGGCCGAAAGAGAAAACCTCAGCCTATGACCCTGCCCATGGGCAATGCCCATTTTGTCTTTAGTGAGGTGGGCTATCAGGTTGGGCCTAATGGGCTACCCATGGGCTTGTGTTAGCATATTATTTTATTATTTTTATAAGAAAGAATCAATTTTTTTGTAAGGGAATAATCAATCTATTTTTTTAAAGGAAAGAATTAAAGAATTTAATACTTAATTACAAATTTTTTTACAGTCAAATCTATTTAATTTTTTGTTTTGTTGATGGAAACCTATTTAATTTTTTTTTTAATTAAGGCTTTAAATAGTTTTTTATTTTTATCTTTAATAAAAAAAAAATGTCAAATGGTTAATTCAAATTTTCTAGACTACTATGAAAATATATATTTAGTAAACTAAGTTTAGCACAATTACTTTGAGTATCTTAGTGGTTAAGGGAGTTCTTTTAAGAAGTTCCTCTATAATATCTTAGAATCAATCCTTCATACACTTCCTACATATTTTTGTTATGAATTATGAGTTATTGGGCTGGGCCAATGGGCTGGGCAACGGGTTGGGCTACTGGGCTAGCCCACCGGGTACCTATGGGCATAAAAACTAGCCCACTGCCTAACCCACTGGGCTAGTGGGCTACCCATGGGCCTCAATAATAACGGGCCGGGCTGCCCATTAGCCTGGTAGGCCGTCGGGTTTCTAGGTCGAGCCGTGGGCTGTGGGCTATTTGATGACCCTTACCAACTGTCATAAGTTGTTTGCACTACCAGAAGAAATTGGAAAGCAGGTGAATTTAGAAGTGCTAAGGCTTAGATCATGTACTGATTTGTTAAAGCTACCAGATTCAATCAGAAGTCTCCATAAGTTGAGCATTCTAGACATATCTGACTACCTAAGCATTATGAAGTTGCCAAAAGACATTGGTGAGTTGTGTAATTTAAATGAGCTCAACATGAAAGCGTGCTTGAGATTGCGTACTCAGTTTCCAGAATCAATAATGGATCTTGAGCAGTTAAAGTTTGTGGTATGTGAAAAAGAAAGGGCCAAGTTATGGGAGCCTATCATGGAATTCCTCACTGAGCTTAAGGTAGAGGTGGCTGAAAAAGATAACAAACTGAATTGGCTTCCCAAATGATTTATGAGAACTGTTCTCCTTCAAAAATGTTATGGGTTCAATATGTCATGTCAAATGGAAATATGCTAAATCACAGTCAATGCCAACAGTAGCTACTAAGAAAATAATAGGGGGGAGCATTCAAAATAAAGGATTTTTCCAATAATCATTCATTTAATTGGTGGATAGGAATATAATCCAATGTTGTATTGATGAGCTACATATAAATTTAGAAAAAAATCTTTTTGGATGCTAACCGGACACAACTTGGTTTTAGAAGATATGGCACTAAAAGCAGTGTGTACTAATCCTTCTATATTTAACTTCTGCACCGTCTTAACCTTTACCTCGGAGCTTTGGAGTTTGGACACTTCATGAGCTGGGATTTTGAGCCTCAAACCATTTAGTCTATTCTTTGCTCTTTACCGTCTGAAGATTCTGATTCTGTTATGGCCCATGTAATGGATAAATTATTTGAATTTAGTTTTGTGATAGAATAAGATAGAATAATATTGTGATTTATTTGTATTCAATGTAATTCTTATGTCTTAGGATAGGATAAGTTCAAATATTTTAGGATCTATTGATGAGGCTATCTCATCCTTGGCTATTTATGTACGTTGAAGGTATTAATGAGAATTAAACAGAAAATTAACCAAAAATGTCTATTTCTTCTCTCAAGTTCAGTAGGCTAGTCACCTCAAATTAACTAATCTATCTTTCAATTATCCAAGTTCACAACATGTGGTATCAGAGCCAAAAAACGACACTATCACACACTATCTTCCCATCTGCAACCTAAGCCAATCCACATCCACCATATACTTCCCAAGCATCTACTGCAACACCTAACCAAAAAAAAGGAAAAAAATTCAAGCAACAACCAGATCTATGAGCACTAGACCACCCATTCATCAAAGTCTAAATTGCCAAACCTCCATCATATATTGCTCAACCTGTGACCTTCCAAAAAATATTTGAAGACCCATTTGTAAGAAAGCCTTTTTTTCCACAACCCAGACCAGTTCAATTTTGATATTAAAAAAAAAGGAAAAAAAAAAGTACATCTACCTATCAAGACTCAAGAGCGTCAAACCCAACAAATAAAGAATGGAGAGCATGCCGGAGAATGTCAACCAAATGTTAAATATTACCAAGGACATGTCCAAAAGCATAGCTAGGATGCAAGATTTGTGGGATCAAATGATAGAGGTCTTAGATAAACAATCCAATATAATTTTGGAAATCAAAGAACAATCAAAAGTTCAAGGATCCCACGAAATTTCGGAGAATCAAAATGATGTAGTCCAAGCATCACCAATAATTCTAGAGAATAATATGCTGGAGGATGTTGAAAGTTCAAATAATGTGTAAAACACCTTGAACGTTTAGACCCCCTGATGCAGCGTAGGTGTGTAGAAGCAGAATCTATAACACACAAATACTGCAACTCTTCCACTAAACCTAAGTTCTACAAGAACACTAGGCTAATAGGCAAAATAATAGAGAAAACCTCTCTAGCAAACTTTTATTCAAAAACACACATAACATAAATAACCTCTCAATAAAGAGTATTTATAGGAATAGAATTTCTCCTACTCCTTTTAGGAAAAGAAATAATAAACCTACTTCTACTAGAAAAAGGAAAAACAGTATAACTAGGAAAAGAAAAACAATTAAAATCCCAATTCAACTAAGAAAAGGATTTTAATTCAAAGTACTAGAGTAAATAAATCCTAATTCAAATAGGAAAAGGAAAAACAATAACAACTCTTTGTTCTTCATAACGTGATTTGCATCATCCTCCCTGGGTTGGAAAAAACTCGTCCTCGAGTTTGGAGTCTGGATTGGAATTCTCTCCTCGATATGGAACAAGATGCTTAACATTGAAGACGTTAGATGTACGCATATGACTTGGAAGTTTCAATCGATAGGCATTAGGATTAATTTTCTCAAGAATCTCTAAAGGACCAATCTTTCTAGCAGCTAGTTTGTTGTACTCTCCCACAAGAAAGTGATCTTTGGTCAAAATTGCCCAAACAAAATCACCAATCTCAAATTCTACTACTCGACGTTTCTTATCAACGGTTTGTTTGTACTTAGCAGAAGTCTCCTGTAAATGCTTAGCAGTAGCTGTATGAATTTCTTGAATCTGTGCGATTAGATCCTCAGCTTTCACATTGATACGCTTCAAGTTAGGGATAAATCACCGATAGAATGACACCAACCCATGGAAACTACGGACCTCGTGGATTGTGGTTGGTATTGGCCATTTTTTAACAGCAATAACCTTTGATTCATCAACTGATAGTCCATCCTTAGACACCACATATCCAAGGAATAAAACACTATCTGTCATAAAAGAACATTTGGCTATGGCAGCATAAAATTTCTCCCTACTTAAAACTATAAGTACCTCTCGAAGATGTTGGAGATGTAAATCAAGATTGGCACTGTATATCAGGATATCATCAAAATAAACTACAACAAACTTGCCGATGAAGGGGCGAAAAATCTGGTTCATAACACGCATGAAGGTGCTAGGAGCATTAGAAAGTCCGAATGGCATTACTAGCCACTCATACAACCCCTCACGTGTCTTGAATGCTGTCTTCCACTCATCACCAGGACGTACTCAAATTTGATGGTACCCACTTTTTAGATCCAGCTTAGAAAACACTATAGCACCACTCAACTGATCAAGCAAATCATCCAACCGAGGAATAGGGAATCTATACCGAACTGTAATTTTGTTGATGGCACAACTGTCTACGCACATTCGCCATGACCCATCCTTTTTGGGTGTGAATAAGGCTGGCACGGCACAGGGACTAAGACTCTCTCTAATGTGCCCTTTTAACAACAAACCATCTACTTGTCTTCTAAGTTCTTCATGCTCTTTTGGGCTCGTGTGGTAGTGTGGGCAATTATGTAGATTAGAACCTAGTACAAGATCAATTTGGTGTTGTATATCTCGGAATGGCGGTAACCCCTCAGGTAGATCATTAGGAAATACGTTTGCAAATTCATCTAATAAAGATTGCACAGCCTCTGGTACTACACTACCCTTTGAGCTCTCCTTTCCCAATAATACAAACACCAACCCTGAATCAAACATCTCTTCAACAAATGCCCTTTTAGATAAGAGATTCTTACCCCCTCCTGAAGTTGGCTTAGGTTCAATCTCCTTACAGGGTAACAACACAATTTTTGTGCTACCAAACATGAAACTGTATGTATTCTTCCTACCATCATGTTGAACCGCTCTATCATATTGCCATGGTCTACCAAGGAGAAGATGACATACATCCATAACTACCACATCACACCATGCATTATCCTTATATTTCAACCCAATAGAAAAAGAAACCAAACAACATTTAGATACAGTTACCTTATTGCCCCTTTTGAGCCAAGATAGTTTGTAAGAGTTAGGGTGCTTCTCTGTTGCTAATCCCAATTTTTGAACAGCCTCTTCTGATACCACATTCTCACAGCTTCCAGAATCAATAACAAGTCTACATACCTTGCCCCCCATAGTACATGTAATTTGAAAGATATTGCTTCGGAGCCAATCCTCGCCTTCAGATTTGCGAGGTGTGAAACACACCCTTCTTGTAACTAACAAAAGGCCATCATTTCCCTGCACATACTCCTCTTCCTTTTCAGCATCATAAACAGCTTCTTGCTCAAAGGTATTTAAATGATCATCAGTACATTCTTCACTCTCAATAAATAAACCCTTACCATACCGGCCACCCTTCTTGCAATCAGCCATTCTATGCCCTGCCTCACCACACTTGAAACATCGAGAGCCAGAACTACTAGCTGCAGTGCGGTTGGGTTGTGGATTAGCTTGATTAACTTGGCCTTTTCCTTGTGTAGATTGTGTAATTGCACCATAAGGAGGAGCTACTAGTGGTAGTCGGTTGCCACTACTATTTGAAACCATGTTAGTCCTCCTATTCATCGTCTTCTCTAAATGCAAAGCTCTCTGATGGGCTTCAGATACAGAAATTGGGTCAAATAAATTCAGAGTATCTTGAAATTGTTGCCTCATGCCTCCAATATAACGTGAAACTAATTGATCTTCCAAATCTGCAAGGTCAACTCTAGCCACAAGTTGATAAAACTCTCGAGTATACTCATCTATAGATTGTGTACCTTGCTTAAGATTGTGTAGTTGTTGATATAATGTACGCATATAATTATGGGGCAAAAATGCAACACGCATATGTTTCAAAAAAATTTCCCAAGTATTGATTTTAGACTTACCTTGGCGAATACGGCTTTGCTTTAATTGTTGCCACCATGCAACAGCACGTCCTCTGAATTTGGTCACCACCAAAGAAACTCTTTTGTTTTGCGGCACCTCCTTAAACTCCAAAATTTCTTCAACCGCAGCTACCCAATCTAGGAATTCTTCAGGTTGTAAACAACCTTTGAACTCTGGAATATCTAATTTGAACCCAGATTTCCATCTGTTTGAATTGTATGAAACCAAGGGTTTCTCCCTCCTCCTTCTATGTCCAGCAAACGGATTTTCCATCTCATCCTCAACATTATAGTCTACCTCATCTTCCTCCACAAAATGTAGAGTTGGACTACGGTTTCAAGGCTGGTTAACAACGGCTAAGGCAGCAAGTTGCGTTGTTAGCGCTTCAAACTGCTCTTCCATCCGCTGACAGCGTGCCTCTAGTTGTGTATTGCGTGCAATCTCATCGCGTTCATACTCACCATCTACAACAGCGTGCCTTCCCCCACGTGATCCTCGTGCCATAGTAGGAACCTAACCTAGGCTCTGATACCAACTGATGCAGCGTAGGTGTGTAGAAGCAGAATCTATAACACACAAATACTGCAACTCTTCCACTAAACCTAAGTTCTACAAGAACACTAGGCTAATAAGCAAAATAATAGAGAAAACCTCTCTAGCAAACTTTTATTCAAAAACACACATAACATAAATAGCCTCTCAATAAAGAGTATTTATAGGAATAGAAATTTTCCTACTCTTTTTAGGAAAAGAAATAATAAACCTACTTCTACTAGAGAAAGGAAAAACAACATAACTAGGAAAAGAAAAACAATTAAAATCCCAATTCAACTAAGAAAAGGATTTTAATTCAAAGTACTAGAATAAATAAATCCTAATTCAAATAGGAAAAGGAAAAACAATAAAAACTCTTTGTTCTTCATAACGTGATTTGCATCACCCCCAAATTACAAACTACAAATTCAAGCTTATTATCAAACAATGTATGTGCAGAATATAAGCATAAGCTAAAACAGAATTAATAAAATAATCTAAACCAAATAAAATCACAACCACAACAGAAATTAAATGGCAAAGAATAAGGGATGAGATATGCAAAAACAAAGACAGCACAGTGATGTGTTATCAAAAAGGAAACCGAAGTCCTCAGCATAAAACCTCTCCGCCGCCCTCCAAGCAAACAATAATCCACTAAAGAATGAAGTTATGATACATGATTAGCAAAAGACTCTCCAAGCCTAATCCACCCAGTGTACCTAAGCCCTCCAAGCTTCTTGCTCCAACAAGGTTATGCCAAACCTTTGTCTTCTTTAGCTTACCGAATTCCGCTATAACTTATAGCATCAATCAATATCAATTGGTCCCTTCCTAACTGCTTTCCAAGCACCAAATAACCTTCTCACAAATATGGGTATTGTGAGAAAATGATTTTGCCAATGTACCTCTCAAGGATGTAACAATGGAGAGGGTAAGAGTAGAGGAATTTGGAGAATCAAAGGATGAAGATTGTGGATGAGTCAATCTTGTTTTTCTCTAGGGTTTCTCTCTCAAAATTCTCTCTGGAAGCTCTTTACATTTCATGGGTATAAGGGGGTATTTATACTTGTGTGAGAATGGAATGTGAAGAGTTAGTTTTTCAAAACAGAGCTGGCTAGCGACTTGGCCTCGCGACTTGACTAAGTTGCGAGTTCAAGCTACGAGCTAACTGAATGGCCAATCTAGACTTTTTGTCTTGTATTGCTACAACTGGCATGATGGTTCAGCTTCTCTGCATGCTTCACTCATGTGCATCCTTTGGCAGCTTGCCAATCGCAAGCCACCCGCGAGATCCAGTCGCAAGTCCTTGCTTCAATGCACAGTCTTAAGCATTTCTTGACACTATCTCACACACTACCCTTACATGATTCCCACCTAAATATACGGTTTCTAAGTGCTAAATTACAAGCAAATTGGCACGGAATAAAGCCAACAAAATGTTTGATTAAATTCAACCTTACATATGTAAGGAATAATGAAGTGGAAAAAATTGATCAAAGGGATCTTCTTGTGATTTCAAAGAAGTCTAGTCTAATTTCACACATTGAATTTGTCATTCCTAATGAGTTCAAGGATGAGAAAATCAAGGTTTTTCATTTCACAAAAATGATTAAAGAATCAATGCAAGTATCCATGGTTCAAATTCTTATCCTTCAACTCTTTAAGATTCGAGTTCGAGTTTTCTCTAATTGGGGGAGGAGGATATGTGTGAGCAAGCATCTAATTCCATGTTTCGGAATCTTAAGGACAAGATTCATCCTGAAGGGGAAGGGAATGTTATGACCCATGTGATGGATAAATTATTTGAATTTAGTTTTGTAATAGAATAAGATAGATTAGTATTATGATTTATTTGTATTCAATTTAATTACTATGTCTTAGGATAGGATTAGTTCAAATGTTTTAGGTTTTGTTGATGAGACTATCTCATCCTTAACTATTTATGTACGTTGAAGGTATTAATGTCACTTTTATAATGTGTCAAATTATTTATTATATACTATGTAGTACTAGTAGGGATATATGTATATGAGTAAATTTATATAAATTACATTTTTTATCCTCACTTTTTTTCTCAATCAAACAAATGAAATTTATATTAGTTTTCCATCATTGCAACCAAACAAACATGATGGAAAACTAAACTGTTTTCTTTCTTTCCACCATTTTCTACCATTCCAACCAAACAAAGCCAAAGTGATCTATTAACTTTTAGTATATCAAAAGCTTAGAATTAAGTTGGAAGAATAAGTGTAGCTTGGTAAGGTAGGTAAAAATGTGTCATTAATGCATGAATTGGTGACTAGGTTTTATTACAAGTTAGGGGCATGCCTAATTTCCTAAGGATCAGAGCTTTTGGTTGCTAGATTTTTAGATGAATGACAACATTGAGTTTTGCTATCATGTGGACATTAGGACAATCTGGTTTTATAACAATTTTGGGGATTTTTTTACTAAAACATCATTGTCGTGTCCTCTTGGTAGAAAATAGCCCTAAAGAATTTGCTAAATTTGTGGGAATCTATTAGTGGCTATTTAGTGAAGCCAACATGGTTCTTATGGCTTAAAGCAATTATGTGATTTTGGGTAAATACAGCAAATCAATCAAGTGCACATGGGCCTATAGACTTTGCAAGTATTCCCATCTCATTTGGTAAAATCCATCTCTTGGCTCCATGGGTATGCTTAAAATAGGCCCATTCTCTTACCCTACATACCACATTCCTTCAATTTCCCTATTAAAATTTCTTGGGCTTGGTCCAATTCCAAAAATAAGAAGATTGAAAATAACATAATGGGCCTACAAGGATTGTGCCTTGCGTTATGGGTTTTTAACTTATCCCTCTAGTAAAATGGGCATAACAGTGGCTATGTAGAATCATACGTTATACAAGACAAAAAGTTGAAAAGAGTGAAACAAAGTATTTTAGGGCCAGTACTATAATCAACCATTTTTGTTGTTTAAACAACAGTACATGTATTTCTTTAACACTTTTTTACCCACACATATTTTAATAGCAATTAAACAACGTTATTAGAAATCCTTTACCAAACGGGCTCTTATTATTCTTATTATTACTATGCCTAAGAGTGTTGGTACTTTTTTATGTTTTCAACATAAACATTCAAGGTTCAAATTCTTTCTTCCTCAATTATTGATTTGATACTTTTTAAATTCTTGAAATATGATTATAAAAATAAAAAATAAAAAATAAAAAAAAAACCTTAAAATTCAGTTTGTTACATTTAAAAAGCAATGCTTTTTTTAAAAAAATGATGAAAAGCAATACAATTTAATTTGTTAAATTTTAGGTCGAAATGTGTGCAGGGAAAACAAACTACTTATTAAACGCGCCCATAGATCATGGGCCAAGGGAAGTCAGTCCACTAAGTCTAATTGAGGAAGCAAACCATGTAGTTATCCCAGCAAGCTAATGAACGCTATGCCCTGTCCAATCTTAATTCCGCTCAGTTAAAGTATTCTCATCAAAGGTGCTAAAAATGTTAAATGCTATTTTTTAGCATTTTAACACCTCAAATTATAAAAACACACCCACAATAAAGATGCTAATTGCTAAATATTTTAGTATTCAGCTACAGTGAAGTCTCATCTTTGACACCTTACTGTAGCAAGATGCTAGAGTTTTTTATTATTTTTTTTTCTTTTTCTCTCTCTCACTTTCTCGTGTGTCGTGCCTCTCTACTGCTTTCCTCTTTCTCTTTCTCCTTCTTTATGCCTCTCTGTCTTTCTCCTTCTCTATGCCTCTTTCCACTGCGGGTTGATACCGTGGTGTTGATCTAGTTGTTGTTGTCCTCAAGGGAAAAAGTCAACATTTCCGCCCTTGAGGTCGCTGATGTTGACGAAGCCGTAAGAGCCAGGGGCGAAGTCAGTGGCTTGGAACATGGTGGTGGCCAAGGCGGTGCTGTTAGTGATTTGGTGGAGCTTTTTGGCGCCAAAGTAGTCGAGGAGGACGTGGAGGGAGAGGATGTTTTTTATGGTGTAGATGAAAGGGTGGATGGAGAGGAGGTCAAACATGGCGGCATTGTCGACGACGCAAACAGTTATGGTGGTGCGGCTATTGATCTCGCTGGTGAGGTGTGTGAGCGAGAGGTAGTGGTTGAAGGTCGAGAAGTCTGGGTGCTGAGTTGATTTGTGGGTTTGGGTTGATTCGATGGCTTTGGATATGGAGTTTTTTATTTTTTTTATTTTTTTTTCTATGTTGTTGTTTGTAGTTGTGGTGGATCTGGCTAGTGGCTAATGGCAACGATGGTGGGTGGATGTGGTATGGGTGGGTGGATGTGGTGGCCAGCAGTGCTAGGTTGAGAAAGAAAGAGACAAAGAGAGAGGAAGAATAAAAAATGATAAAGAAAGAATATATTAAATGAAGTGTTAAAAAATAGAAGTTTTGATGTAAGGGATATTGTAAAGTAATGTGTTATATGTTATAAAGCTGGTGTTTTAGATGCTAAATGCTAAAAATTTTAAGATGATTGATGGGAATGCTCTTAGGGTATAAAGAGGATCTCATAGCTCTGGCGAATCGATGACCAAGCCAAGCAAGATGAGGATGGGGAAAGACGTCTATAAAAAAAATAAAAATAAAAAAGAAGGCATGTGTCACCTCCACACTAAATGATCCTACCCATTGGACATCAACCAAATGGCATATCTAGAGGTAGGGAAGTAGTGCCAAACCTACCCTCCACCCCTAGAACTAACATGGCGAATGATTTGACAAGTACCCATTACCACATTTGTGCGTACCTAGAAATTCGCCACTCACCCCCTTTGTAAATATCAAGGTTAGGAAGGAAAGGGGTGGGTCTATTATAGGAGTGAAGAAAAAGACAAAAGAGAAGAAATTGAGGATGGGAAGAGATATACTTAGTATGGGAGAAGAGAGCTCTTCTTGAGGTTGTAAATTGCAAGTACTTATGTAATTGTGACCTCTACATTAATAATACTAAATCAATAATCTCATTATGTTGAGTCAGATCTTAAATCCTTGTTCACACTCACCACATTTTTTTTTTCCTTTTTTAAAGTAATTACACTTTCCTTCCTTGTAGTTTGAGGAAATGACACTTTATCCCAAACTTGGAGAAAAAAAAATATTCCTCTTCCTTGACAATTAAAGAAAATAACACTGCCCTATATAACATTAAGGACAAAACTTAGGTACAATACCTTAGGTGCTTTTCCTTAGGTTCCCCTCTTAAGATTTAGTCATGCGACTACTTAACTAAAAAATACACTTTCATCTCATGAGAAAAAATTCACATGGTAAAATCTTAAAAGGGAAACTTAAGGAACAATACCTAAGTATTGTACCTAAGTCTTGCTCTAACATTAATATCAATGATGGAATATTCTAAACTTTAAAAAGATTCTTTATATCAAACTTTGACTATAGTTTAGTATAACTAATACAATTTAGTATAAAAAGAATTTTTTCCAGCACCAAAAAACTTGCAATGGTTCTTGTATGAGTAGAGATGGAGGTACGCATCTTTCATATTTTGCTTTCTTTTTTTTTTTTTCTTCACGAAATATTTTCATGATTCTTCTTCATTTTTTAGTAATTGTGAATTTTAACTTTTTAAGTGTTAAGGGAATAGACAGTTATTGCTTCTCCAAATTTCAATTTTTACTTTTTAGTGTTTAGTTTACAATTTCAAAGCATTAATTGGAAAGTTAGTTAGGTTGCTGGAAAAAAAATTTAAAAAAAAAAAAAAAAAAAGAGTTCTTGAAAGATGTAGGAAACATTTAAAAAAGAAATAAAGAAAAAAAAAAAAAAAAAAAGATATAAGCATTGCTTAGAAACTGTGATTTTTTTTGGTTGAGTTAACTGCATTTACACTATGTTTGTTTGTAGATATGGAAAGGGAAAAGAAATGAAATGAGGAAGGGAAGGGAAAGAGAAGAGAAAATATTTCCTTTTGATGTGTTTGAATGAAGGAAAGAAGAAAATGTGAAAGTTTTTATCTTTTCTTTGTTTTGTTTGCAAGGGAAAAAATGTGTGTTTTTACCTTTGTACCCTTATTAATAATGAGAAAATTCATATATTAGAATACTTATAATTTCTAAAAAATGTTAAGGATATGTCCGTCATTTTATAATATAAAGTGGTGGATCCTATGTTATTAATGCTCGCCCTTATTCTGTGTTTGGAAACGAGGGAAGGAAAGAGAAAAAAAAATGAAAGAGTAAGGAAGGGATATCATTCCCTCCGTTTGGTTGTACAAGAAAAAAGAAAAGTGAATAAGTTGGAATGATAATATTATTGTATTAGCATCTACCCAATTTGGGCGGAAATGGAACTAACAGTATGCTTGGTTGTAGTTATGGAAAGGAAATGAGGAAGGTAAGGGAAAGAAAGAAAGGTAAGGCTCTATTTGGTTGTGTGGTTCTAATACACATTTTCACATTTTAAACAATTTTACACACATTTCAACATATTTTTTTATCTACATACGTATATCAAAAACACTCAAACAACATTACTCAAATTCCCCTACCAAATGAGCCTTAGACTTCCTTAATCTTCAAAGAATAATAGTATAATTATTATTATTATTATTTTCTTTCTGAATCAATTATTCATTAAAAAAAAAGATTGAAAATTTGAAATCCATAAATAATTCATCAAAAGGATCGGCCTTTCTAAAAAAAAAAAAATCATCGTGGCCTCAACCTTCACGAAAAAAGACATTATAATATAGTCAAACTGTAATAAGCAATAAAGTAGAGTGGGGTAGGTGAACAAGGGCTGAGATCAGAGCAATATTACCCATTTACCCTTCTCTGTCTAACACAAATTTTTAACTTCTATATTTATTAATTTTTACTTTAAAAAAAAAAAATTTATTACCAAACCAATAATAGTAATTTAGTAAAAATATCACTTGTTTTGTTGCTTCGCTTCTAGTTCCGAAAGGATGCTTCCAGGTTGAAGGTGAAAGAGGCAATAGCGGAGAAACAGAGAAGCGTATATGATGATTTATTTGTGTATTTTAGAGTTTTATTTCCCTTTCAATCTTTCTTTCCTACGAAAGAAGAAGCCGTGGAGATGAGACCCTTCTGCTACTCGGCACATCTCTTTTTTCATATTTATATATTTATAATGAATTGCTACTCGGCCGGTACTGAGCGATCAATTGATATGCCTTCCGCTCAGTTTCCTGAGCACCACTAAGAAATTGAACCAGAGATGTTTATAATTTTGTTGTAGTATATAAAGTGTTGATTTAGCTTTGCAAATTTCAGGTCTCACTGTTAGTTTACCACTGTATTGCAATTTTCAGGTCTCACTGCTAGTTTACTCAGGTCTCACTGCTAATTTACCACTGTATTGCAATTTTTATTTATTAAAAAAAAAATCTAAGTCATCCCAAAAAAAAAAAAGTTTGCATTTGGCATAATATGAGAAAAACAGAGAGCTATGGAGAAGAGAATAGAAGCTAGAGAGAAAAGATTGAAGATTGGAAATTTTTGTAAAATGTATTGAATGAATTGCCCAACTATCTATACAGTACATATATATATATATATATTACGATACATACACAGGAGGACTCAACCATCAATTCCAACTAACTCCGCAATATCCGGATCTATTTTAACTACCTAACCATCCAATTCTAATAGCACACGTGTCCATATACACAACTGCTAATTCATTTAAACTATGCTACAAGTCGTATATCAAAATACTTAATCATTTCAGTCGTTTTAGCAAGCCTTGTATAAATTCTTCCAATGCCCTGTTTCACTGCTCTGCCTCTCTGCCTCTCTGCCTCTCTGCCTGAGCTGAACCTTCAAACACCCTTTTATCAATGCTTGCATCTGGCTTCTTTTCCTTGTTCTCAGTAATGCTTTTATCCAAACTTTAACATTCCCCCTCAAGATGAGAAGCTGAACTATGTATGTTTACTATACTCATCTTGCTTAATAAGTTCCTCAATTGTTGACTGTTGAGGGCTTTTGTAAGTAGATCAGCCAACTGAGAATATGAAGGAGTAAAAAGGAGCCTAACAATATTGTCTTGCACCTTATCTCTTACTACATGGCAGTGCACTTCTATATGTTTGGTCCTCTCATGAAACATCGGATTTTCCCCAATATAAATTGCAACTTGGTTATCACAGAATAATAAAGCAGGTTGAGGATGATGAATCTCCAAATCCTTTAATAATGCTAATAGCCAAGTCATCTCACAAACGGTAACAGCCATGGCCCTGTATTCTGCTTCAGCAGAAGATCTAGATACTATGGATTGCTTCTTGGACTTCCATGATATGAGAGAATCACCCAAGAAAATGCAGTAACCCGTGGTTGATCTCCTGGTATCAATGCAAGAGGCCCAATCAGCATCTGTGTAGGCCTTCAAATGAAATTCTGATGCAGCTGACAAGAAAACACCTTGACCAGGAGAACTTTTGATGTATTGTAACACTTTATATGCAGCATCTAAGTGGGGTTTCCTGGGCTTTGACATGAATTGACTAAGTTTATGAACAGGATAAGCAATATCTGGCCTAGTGATAGTCAGATAAAGCAACCTGCCCACCAACCTTCTGTACTCTCCCGGATCAGCTAGCAATTTTCCTTGATTCTTGCTTAGCTTTAAATTCTGCTCCATGGGCACCTTGCTAGGCTTACAAGCTGACATTCCAGCATCCATCAAGACTTCCAAAGCATATTTTCTTTGACACAAAGTGATACCCTTGTTTGATCTAGCTATTTCAAGTCCCAGAAAATACTTCAAGCCTCCAAGATCTTTAAGTTTGAAGTGCTGATTTAGAGAAGTCTTAAGCTCCTCAACTGCTTGGACATTATTGCTGGCTATGAGGATGTCATCAACATACACAAGCAAAGCTATGAAGGAATCATTGAATTTCTTTGTGAATAAAGAGTAGTCAGCTTTGGATTGTTTGAAACCATGATGCTTAATGACAGAACAAAACTTTGCATTCCATTGCCTTGAAGTTTGTTTAAGCCCATATAAAGACTTGTTCAATTTGCAAACAACATTCCCCCCTTTGCTGTGAAAGCCTTGAGGGAGTTGCATGTATACCTCCTCATTTAGATCACCATTCAAAAATGCATTATTGACATCTAATTGAACCAAATGCCAACATTTCACAGCAGATATGGCCAGAAGTGTTTTCACAATAGTCAACTTAGCAACTGGAGAGAAAGTGTCAGTAAAATCCAGCCCTTCTTGTTGAGTGAATCCCTTAGCAACTAACCTTGCTTTATATCTTTCCACAAACCCATCAGCTTTGTATTTGACCCTATAAACCCACTTACATCCAATGGCCTTTTTAGTTGAAGGTAAGGGGGTAAGAGTCCAGGTATTGTTGGAAACCAAAGCATCAATTTCAGAATTCATGGCTTCTTGCCATTTAGGATCCTTGACAGCCTCATGATAAAACCTTGGTTCAGGAATAGAGGTAATGACAGAACAAAAATGGGCATATGAAGAGGAGAGGAGGGAATTATCAACATAATCAGAAAGGGGATATTTAGGAGTGACCAAGAAAGTACCTGACTTGCTGAGTGGATCAGATTAGGGAAGTTCAGTAGACATGGTACTACTACATGTGTAATTGTGTAAGTAGGGAGGAGGTTTGATAGTTCTAGATGATCTTCTTAGGTAAGGAACATTATTAGGTTGAACTATATTTGGTTCTTGAGGAAGGGGTAAAGGGTCAAGAGCTAGAAAGCCTACTGAGACATGATCAGAAGCAACAAAAGGTGGAATGAAGGATTCTGATATAGCAGGAACAGCAAGACTTGAGGTAGAATCAGAGAGATTTGGACTAGAATTAGATAAAGGAACTTGTAAAGAAGGTGTAAGAGGTTCTGAAAACATAGGATCATGTGGAGTAGCCACATTTGGACAGGTATGAGGAAGGGAAATAGAAGTATGTGAAGAATAGTTTGGAGAAATGAATGGGAAAATAGTTTCATGAAAGGAAACATCCCTTGAAATTAAAATTTGTTTTGTTAGCAAGTTTAATAACTTGTAACCTTTAACACCAAATGGATA